>JAGFNQ010001448.1:269363-385158 GCA_024364735.1 Boesenbergia rotunda | reverse complement strand
AGGAAGGTATGTGTATCTAGCATACACCATCTCTGCATTATTGCATGCTAACCCACGCGGACGTTGTGGACGATGTCCTGACTGGGTACAGGTTGTCACTGTTGGTGAGAGCCCTAGAGCCGATCATGTAATGATTGTATGGACTAATTTGTATCATATTCCTATGTATAAATAAAGGCATGTTTTATGGTTATTATACTTACGTGTATTTGTGCCAATTAGCTAAGTATAATAATGTCCTTGAGTAGAAGGTTCTTATCTATATCAATCGATTGGTTGAATCGATAGTGAGATGATATAGAGAACACTACTCTAAATAATTCCTAGTCAAGTATTAACATTCAGGACAATGTTAATACATAGAGGCTAGCATGTAAGTCAACATGATGACTTGATCTCACAAGTCATGGATATATAGATATCAAGTTGACACATGGGTATGCATTGGAGAATGTATACTGAATGACCCGCCATGAGAAAGTATCATGGATCGTTATATGAGTGTCATATACTTTCTCATGTGGCTATTAGTATGACTATTAGTCCTTGGACCTGAAGTCACCATGGATTCCTACATAAGGAGTTACGTACTTTGGCTTCGTCAAACGTCACCCGTAAATGGGTGGACTATAAAGGCGATTACTGGGTATGTAACAAATTATGGAGAGGGATGTGAGTGATGTAGATGGGATCTATCCCTCCTATATGACGGGAGCGATATCGTATTCTTGATAGAGTTAGACCACAAAGTGCATGGCCATGCCCAAGTGAGTCAATATGAGATATTGAACTCATTTGATTAGTGTGAGTCTACTTGGAGTTCAAGATATAGATTGACTCGAGGATGACACGGTCTATGCCTCAATTGAGTCAATCTAGATATCATGGATAGAGGGACATTATCATATATTGTGAGAGTCACAATTATTAGTCACAAGGTGATGTTGGATCTCAACATTCTTGTAACTTGGGTAGCAATGATGTGTTGCTAGATACCGCTCATTGCTTATGTTTCTAAGAGGTTAGAAGCATTGCCAACGTTACAAGAACCTATAGGGTCACACGCAAAGGACAAATAGATGGAGAAAATTGAAGTCAAGTTTGACTTGACTAAATATGGAAAGTCCATAAAAGGCAAGTTTGACTTGACCTAAATCCAAATCAAGTTTGACTTGACTTGGTTCCACTTCAAGTTAGACTTGACATGGGAGAAGAAATGGAGTCAAGTTTGACTTGACTAAATATGGAAAGTCCATAAAAGGCAAGTTTGACTTGACCAAAAACCACCTCACCTTGAATTGACCAAGTGATGACTTGGCTTGGTTTTTGACTAAATGTGTATGCCACATCATTTCCAAGGTGGTAACCCCTCCCATTTGAATTTGAATTCAAATGGAGGAGGTTATGGCATGTTATGGCCGGCCACTTAATGGCCATTAATGGCCATTAAGTGGCCGGCCACCAAGGGTGAACAAAAAGGGATTTTGGTTCCCTTTTTGTGTGTGGCTCTTCTTCTTCCTTTGAGATTTTCTTTTGAAGATCTTGCTCTACTTCTCCTCTTGTCGAAACCGAGAAGGTGCTAGCACACCTAAGGTTTTGATCCATCTATTTTGTTCGCGTGGATACATATAGAGGAGTGTCTGCCTTATACTCTACGAGATCCGGCGGCTTTTGGACAAGCGGGAAAGCGAAGGGCTACGCATCAAGGGTAATGGTTCTATCATGTAGATCTAATGTAGATTTAGTAGTGAAACTCGTACTCGTAATTTATTTTATGTTCGCACGGATCCCGTGGCCGAACTTCTGGGGTTTCCGCAACGCAAAAAGCGGTTTTTGCGGCCTAGAATGCCTAACAGTGGTATCAGAGCCACGTGCGAACCTTGTACGAGTTTAAATTTGTTTTTTTTTGTATTAGATACAAAATTTACAGACAAATAATATTCTGTGATTTTTCGAAATTTATAGTATTTATGGGTATTTTTCTCATAAAGTCGAAGCAACAAGTGTTCGGACACTTGTAGGCTTCACCGATCGAGAAAAACTTTCCGAAACGGAAAGATCTCGCTATAATTTTTCGGGACAGCGGCTTAAGTTGCTATAAGGTGGTTTTGGGACACTCGCGAAATTCATTTCGCGAGTAGGGGCGCTGCCCCTAACCCCGCGAGGGGCATTGTCCCGCAATCGTGCCCGAAAATCGTGTAGCGGGACCGTTACGGAAGGGTAACTCATAATATTTGAAAATTGTCGAAAAATTATAGAAATTTATTTAAAATACATAATTTGGAATTATGTATGGATTTGTGATGATCATGGCCCAATAAAAACCCAATATGATTGGAATGTGTTGTAATTCATATTACGGTCTGCGTACCGTTTTTGTGGTTGTGCGTGTTGTATAGTATATGCGACCTGCGAGTCGGCTTCTTTTATTTTATTTCTGTATTTTCTTATTTTGTAATGTCCAAAATGAAGACGGTGGATGGTCCATCTGAAACGGAGTTATGGAGGAGGCCAACGACACGTGGTGGTCAAAGGAGAAGCTTGGAGAAGCTAACCCTAGGTTGACCGTCAGATCTTCTCATTGGCTTGAGAAGATCGTAGTAGGGCCATGATCAATCACAAATTAAATTATTTTATATTTCTTGTATGTGATGCATGCTAGTATAAAGTAATTAGAGCCTTTATGTGTATATGATACACCCCTTCTCGATTAGATTAGATCTAATTTAAATCGACTCGTAAATGCCTACCAAGTTTTGATACCTATCACTACCTCGATCATTTGTTGTTGTTGAATCTGCCAAAGCAGAGCAACACATTTAATCTTGGTAGGGTACGGAGGGACAATCTTGGTCCCGCCTATCACGGCTTGGGTGAGAACAAACTCAATCAGATTGAGTGAAACTAGTTAACTCCGTCGAATCGAGTCTAACTATAGGCATATTCCAATCGTTGGAAAGGTAGGATAAAAATCGCATTTATATTAAAACTTGGGCGATTTAGCCAAAGCTAACTCAAGTTTTTATGTAAATGTAAATTTTAATCCTATAAACAAGAGTTGCATAGAGATGTAATCGGTAAATTATTACCTACCGATCGTACTAAGTCTTGGGCGATTTAGCGAAAGCTAACTCAAGGCTTAGTATGATGTGGATCTTGTCCCACTATATTATAGTTAAATTAGATAGAATCTTGTAGCGTGGTTTGACCACATCTATGACTTGATTCTACAAATTTTCTATAATTCAGTGGGAGAATCATTTAATTAAAGGCCTAATTAAATGAAAAAGGAATATGTTATTTAATTTTCTGCATTTTATTGTTGTAGATTGTCATGTCGACAAACGCAAATACTCTCTCCCTGCGATCTGTCCTTGAGAAGGACAAGCTCAACGGAGCAAACTTCCTGGACTGGTACAGGAACTTGAGAATAGTTCTCAAGCAAGAACGTAAACTGTACGTTCTGGAGCAGCCTATTCCCGAGGCACCTCCTGCCAGTGCCACGCGAGCTGACCGTGATGCTCACAAGAAGCATCAAGATGACGCATTAGATGTGTCATGCCTTATGCTCGCAACCATGAACTCTGAGCTTCAGAAGCAACATGAGTTAATGGATGCTTTCGATATGGTTGAGCATCTGCGTCAACTGTATCAAGGACAAGCAAGGCACGAGAGATTTGAGATCTCTAAGGCACTGTTTCAGTGCAAGATGCAAGAAGGGACTCCCGTAGGTCCCTATGTACTCAAGATGATTGGGTACATAGAGAATTTACAGAGATTGGGATTCCCACTGGGCCAAGAGCTGGCCACAGACTTGATCTTGCAGTCCCTACCCGAAAGTTATAGTCAATTTGTCATGAACTGGAACATGAATGAAATTGACAAGCCCCTGCCTGAGATGCTCAGCATGTTAAGAACTGCTGAGCTCAATCTTAAGAAGGCCAAGCCCATTTTGATGGTGCAGAAGGACAAAGGTAAGGGCAAGCCCAAAGGCAAGGGAAAGTCTCAAGCCAAGGGCAAGGGCAAGGGCAAAGCACTGAAACCCAAAGGAGGGGTTGCCAAGGATGCTACCTGCTTCCACTGTGGTGAGACCGGACACTGGAAGCGGAACTGCAAGAAATATATGGAAGATCTCCAGAAGAAGAGAAGTCAGACTTCTACTTCAGGTATTCATGTTATAGAAGTCAATTTGTCTATTTCTACATCATGGGTATTAGATACCGGATGTGCTTCTCACATTTGTACTAATGTGCAGGCGCTGAGAAATAGCAGGGCATTGACAAAGGGCGAGGTGGACTTACGAGTTGGCAATGGAGCAAGAGTTGCTGCTGTTGCTACAGGAGTTTATATGCTATCTCTGCCCTCTGGGCTTGTATTAGAGTTAGATGATTGTTATTATGTGCTGCTCTGACTAAGAACATAGTTTCTGTTTCTTGTTTAGACAAGAAAGGATTTTCGTTTATAATAAAGAACAAATGTTGTTCAGTTTATTTAAATGAAATGTTCTATTGTAGTGCACCTCTGATGAACGGACTCTATCTTCTAGACTTAGAAAACCCTATCTATAACATAAATACCAAAAGGCTCAAGTCTAATGACTTGAACCAAACCTATATCTGGCACTGTCGCTTAGGCCATATAAATGAGAGTCGCCTATCCCAGCTCCATAGAGATGGTTTGCTGGACTCATTTGATTTTGAATCATTTGAGACATGCGAGTCTTGCCTTCTTGGCAAGATGACCAAGACTCCATTCAGTGGACACAGCGAAAGAGCAACCGATTTGTTAGGTCTTATACATAGCGATGTATGTGGCCCTTTCAATGTTGCTGCCAGAGGTGGTTATAGGTACTTCATTACATTTACTGATGATTTCAGTAGATATGGTTATGTGTACTTGATGACACATAAGTCAGAATCCTTTGAAAAGTTCAAAGAATTCAAGAATGAAGTACAAAACCAGCTTGGCAGGAGTATTAAAATACTTCGATCAGATCGAGGTGGAGAATACCTCAGCCATGAGTTCCGTGACTATCTAGCTGAGTGTGGGATTCTGTCCCAACTCACTTCTCCTGGAACACCACAATGGAATGGTGTGTCCGAAAGGAGGAATCGTACCCTATTAGATATGGTGCGATCCATGATGAGTCACACAGATCTTCCTATATCCTTTTGGGGATATGCTCTGGACACGGCAGCCTTCACTCTTAACCGTGTTCCATCAAAGGCTGTAGTAAAGACACCATATCAGATATGGACTGGGAAGAGTCCCCAGATGTCTTTTATGAGGATTTGGGGTTGTGAGGCTTACGTTCGACGTCAAGTCTCAGACAAACTGGGACCCAAATCTGATAAGTGCTATTTTGTAGGATATCCCAAGGAAACGAAGGGATATTACTTCTACATTCCCAGTCAGCACAAAGTGTTTGTGGCGAAGACTGGGGTTTTTCTAGAAAGGGACTTTGTTTCTAGAAAAACTAGTGGGAGTACGTTCGATCTTGAAGAACTTCAAGATATGGACCAAAGCACTGAGGCCTTGATGGAGGTTGAACAGGAACCACAAAGTGTTGTGGATCATGAGGTTGTTACACAAGGAGTTATGGAACAACATCCTGTTCAAGTAGACCTACCTCTTCGCAGGTCTGGTAGGGTACGTCATCAGCCTGAGAGATATTCATTTCTCTTGTCTGATGACAATGACGTTGTGCTCATTGAGAATGAGCCTACAACCTATCAGGAAGCTGTGATGAGCCCAGACTCTGAGAAATGGCTTGAGGCCATGAGATCCGAGATGGATTCCATGTACACCAACCAAGTTTGGACCTTAGTTGATCCACCTGAAGGGGTAAAACCAATTGGGTGTAAGTGGGTCTTTAAGAGAAAGACTGACATGGGAGGACTTATGCATACCTATAAGGGTAGACTGGTAGCAAAGGGTTTCAAACAAATTCATGGTATTGACTATGATGAAACCTTTTCTCCAGTAGCGATGTTCAAGTCCATTCGGATCATGCTTGCTATTGCAGCATACCACGATTATGAGATCTGGCAGATGGATGTCAAAACCGCGTTCCTGAATGGGAACCTACTCGAGGATGTGTACATGACACAACCTGAGGGTTTTGTAGATCCAAAGCATACTGGCAGAGTATGCAAGCTGCAAAGGTCCATTTATGGACTAAAGCAAGCTTCTCGGAGCTGGAATCTTCGATTCGATGATGCAATCAAACAGTTTGGTTTCATCAAGAATGAAGATGAACCCTGTGTCTACAAGAGGGTTGAAGGAAACATAGTAGTTTTCCTCATATTGTATGTGGATGACATACTACTCATTGGGAATGATATTCCTATGCTTCAGTCTGTGAAGACTTGGCTGGGGAATTGTTTCTCAATGAAGGACTTAGGTGAAGCAGCCTGTATTTTAGGCATCAAGATCTATAGAGATAGATCTAAGAGATTGCTTGGCCTAAGTCAGAGTACATATATTGACAAGGTCTTACTTCGGTTTGCCATGCAGAATTCCAAGAAAGGATTTCTGCCTATGTCACATGGTATGAGTCTTTCGAAGACTCAAAGTCCCTCTTCTAGAGAGGAGAGAGACCGCATGGATCAGATCCCTTATGCCTCGGCCATAGGATCTGTCATGTACGCCATGCTATGTACTCGTCCTGATGTCTCGTATGCTTTAAGTATGACGAGCAGATACCAGTCAGATCCAGGTGAGCGTCACTGGATAGAGGTCAAGAATATTCTTAAGTACTTGAGAAGGACTAAAGAATATTTCTTGATATATGGAGGCGATGAGGAGCTAACTGTAAAGGGTTACAGTGATGCCAGCTTCCAAACCGACCAGGATGATTATCGGTCGCAGTCAGGGTTCGTGTTTTGTCTGAATGGCGGCGCTGTGAGCTGGAAGAGTTCGAAGCAGGACACAGTTGCTGATTCTACAACAGAGGCTGAGTATATTGCTGCATCAGAGGCAGCAAAGGAGGCAGTTTGGATCCGCAAGTTCGTTGCAGAGCTTGGGGTGGTTCCTAGCATTGCAGATCCCATAGAGCTCTATTGTGACAATAATGGAGCTATTGCGCAGGCTAAGGAACCTCGCTCACACCAGCGGACCAAACATATACTACGGCGCTTCCATCTCATTCGAGAGATCATCGATAGAGGAGATGTGAAGATATACAGAGTACCCACAGAGGCGAATGTCGCAGATCCCCTGACCAAGGCTTTGGCACAGACAAAGCATGATGGTCACACTAGATCATTGGGTATTAGATACTACAGTGATTGGCACTAGTGCTAGTGGGAGATTGTTGGTGAGAGCCCTAGAGCCGATCATGTAATGATTGTATGGACTAATTTGTATCATATTCCTATGTATAAATAAAGGCATGTTTTATGGTTATTATACTTACGTGTATTTGTGCCAATTAGCTAAGTATAATAATGTCCTTGAGTAGAAGGTTCTTATCTATATCAATCGATTGGTTGAATCGATAGTGAGATGATATAGAGAACACTACTCTAAATAATTCCTAGTCAAGTATTAACATTCTAGGACAATGTTAATACATAGAGGCTAGCATGTAAGTCAACATGATGACTTGATCTCACAAGTCATGGATATATAGATATCAAGTTGACACATGGGTATGCATTGGAGAATGTATACTGAATGACCCGCCATGAGAAAGTATCATGGATCGTTATATGAGTGTCATATACTTTCTCATGTGGCTATTAGTATGACTATTAGTCCTTGGACCTGAAGTCACCATGGATTCCTACATAAGGAGTTACGTACTTTGGCTTCGTCAAACGTCACCCGTAAATGGGTGGACTATAAAGGCGATTACTGGGTATGTAACAAATTATGGAGAGGGATGTGAGTGATGTAGATGGGATCTATCCCTCCTATATGACGGGAGCGATATCGTATTCTTGATAGAGTTAGACCACAAAGTGCATGGCCATGCCCAAGTGAGTCAATATGAGATATTGAACTCATTTGATTAGTGTGAGTCTACTTGGAGTTCAAGATATAGATTGACTCGAGGATGACACGGTCTATGCCTCAATTGAGTCAATCTAGATATCATGGATAGAGGGACATTATCATATATTGTGAGAGTCACAATTATTAGTCACAAGGTGATGTTGGATCTCAACATTCTTGTAACTTGGGTAGCAATGATGTGTTGCTAGATACCGCTCATTGCTTATGTTTCTAAGAGGTTAGAAGCATTGCCAACGTTACAAGAACCTATAGGGTCACACGCAAAGGACAAATAGATGGAGAAAAATTGAAGTCAAGTTTGACTTGACTAAATATGGAAAGTCCATAAAAGGCAAGTTTGACTTGACCTAAATCTAAATCAAGTTTGACTTGACTTGGTTCTACTTCAAGTTAGACTTGACATGGGAGAAGAAATGGAGTCAAGTTTGACTTGACTAAATATGGAAAGTCCATAAAAGGCAAGTTTGACTTGACCAAAAACCACCTCACCTTGAATTGACCAAGTGATGACTTGGCTTGGTTTTTGACTAAATGTGTATGCCACATCATTCCCAAGGTGGTAACCCCTCCCATTTGAATTTGAATTCAAATGGAGGAGGTTATGGCATGTTATGGCCGGCCACTTAATGGCCATTAATGGCCATTAAGTGGCCGGCCACCAAGGGTGAACAAAAAGGGATTTTGGTTCCCTTTTTTGTGTGTGGCTCTTCTTCTTCCTTTTGAGATTTTCTTTTTGAAGATCTTGCTCTACTTCTCCTCTTGTCGAAACCGAGAAGGTGCTAGCACACCTAAGGTTTTGATCCATCTATTTTGTTCGCGTGGATACATATAGAGGAGTGTCTGCCTTAATACTCTACGAGATCCGGCGGCTTTTGGACAAGCGGGAAAGCGAAGGGCTACGCATCAAGGGTAATGGTTCTATCATGTAGATCTAATGTAGATTTAGTAGTGAAACTCGTACTCGTAATTTATTTTATGTTCGCACGGATCCCGTGGCCGAACTTCTGGGGTTTCCGCAACGCAAAAAGCGGTTTTTGCGGCCTAGAATGCCTAACAAGGACTTCTCCTACTGGAAGAGCAGAATGGAGGTCCACATGAAAACTCAGGTGGACATGTGGATAATCATCCAGTTCGGACTGGAGATTCCAAAGAACGCTGAAGAAGTACCTCAAACCTACACAGAGTGGGACACCGCTCTGAAACGGAAGATTGAGGCTGATGCAAAGGCGACCCAGACCCTCCAATGCGGCTTAACAAAAGAGGAGTTGAACCGGGTGGGTCCATTCAACAGTGCCAAGGAGCTGTGGGGGAAACTGATCGAGATGCACGAAGGAACTTCAGACACTCGAATCAACAAAAGAGATCTCCTTCTGAACAAGTTGTACACGATCAAGATGAACGACAACGAAACAGCAGCTCAACTCCACGCCTGAATTCAGGAACTAATGAACGGACTACACACCATCGGTCACAAGGTAGAAAACCGTGACCTAATAAGGTACACTTTAAATGCTTTCCCGAGAAACACCTTGTGGGCATCTATGGTAGATGCATACAAGGTTTCAAGGGACTTGTCAAAAATTAAATTAGATGAACTGTTTTCTGAACTCGAATTACATGAACAGACTAACTGCAATCTGGCCGAGAAAGGTATTGCTTTTGTTGCAGTTAAAACTGGAAGGACAACCAAGAAGAAGCCTCAACCTGCACCCGAGTCTGATTCAGACTCAGACTCAGAAGACGAAGAAGGAGATCGACCTAAGCTGGTCCGTCTGGCCTGGAACTACTACAAGGAATTGAAGAACCAAACCAACAGAAGAAAAGCCAGCCGAAGAAAGGATGAACCAGCTGAACCAGCTGAACCCTCAAATGAAAAGAACAAGCCCAACGTGACCTGTTACGAGTGCAAGAAGAAGGGCCACTACAAGACCGAATGCCCCAACCTGAAGGAAACAAAGAAGACGAGGAAGAAGAAGGCACTCCAAGCAACGTGGGACGAGTCCTCCTCCGAAGAAGAAGAAGAGGTCCCACAGTCGAACCTGCTCGCGCTAACCGCCTCAGAAGAAATCGAGACCGAGTCAGAATCGGAATAGGACGACGGCAGACTGACATTTTCAGAGGAAGGCGAAATCAAGGTAAGTGGTTTTTCTAGAAGTCAGTTAAATGAGTTAATTTCTTATCTTTCTCGAGATTTGGCGAAAGTTAAACTCCGAGTTGAATCCCTCCGACAGGAAGTAAAACTCCTGAAAGAGGGAGCTGACTTTAGATCCTTAACTGAGAAGGTTCAAGAAGGAACCTCTAATCAAGTTGAAAAAATTGAGAGAGAGAACTCCTCCCTGAAAACTCAGGTTAAGGACCATAGATCAGCTTTAGAACGATTCACTTCTGGTTCCAAGGGTCTTGACATGATTCTTGGAAAACAGAAATCAGTTCTAAATCGATTCGGACAAGGCTATAGAACCAAATCTAGACAAAGATCGTACTATGCTGTACTGAACCAGTCCAGACCTAAAGTTCAGGCATGGGTACCCAAACTGTACCTGAACAAACAAACTGGATCAAATCAGTATTGGATCCCTAAGGACAAGATTCACATCTTGCCGAACCATTATCGTGGCTTTAGTCCAGGGGGAGCCAAATTAAAAACTATATTTATTGTTAGATAAAATTCAATTCTTGTTTTCAAATTGCATGATTGTTTGTTTATTTAATTCCTGCAATTTAACATGCTTAGACTTAGAAATGGTTAGTTAAGGACTGAACCAATTTAACTAAAATTTGAACAACATAGTATTCGGTGGCGGTGAGATGATAGTACGTTAGGGAAACCAATTCTAATAAGGTCAAGTATTCTCTACTTGGTCTCTTTAGACTGGTGAAACTAGCCGAAGCTACCGATCCAAGACCCAAACTAGTTAGACCAGAATTTTTCAAGGACTAATTTTGAAAATGAAATTTCATTGAAAGGCTTTGTCAAGGAAAGGGTTGATGATCCAATAAGGCTACGGCCAAAGAAGGCCTAGTGTCGCGCCAAGACCTGGAAGCCAATCCTTGAAATTCAAATTCAAATTAGTCTCTGTCAAATTCGAATCTAACACAAGTCATCAGTTAATTGTAGATTCAAACATTTTTTTTAAATAAACTCAAAATCAACTGTTTTCAAAATTAATTTAAGTTTTTCAAAATAAATCATAATCTTTTCAAAATAATTCTATTTACCAAAACCTGTCTCACAAAACCTATAAGGCTAACGTGATTGATAACCCTAGATTTGGGTGAGATAGACTAAGCTGTGAAAATCAATTTAGGCTATTCCTGATTCTAATTGGATCCAAATCAACAAAACTCTTTATGTGTAGGAACATAAAGATTTGGACCAATGGATGTTGGATAGCGGTTGCTCCAGACACATGACTGGAGATAAATTGAAATTCACCAAACTCAAGTTCAAGAACCTAGGCTCAGTGGCATTTGGCAACAATGCTACACTCAAGGTAATTGGGTCAGGTAATATTGAACTTAAATCTAACTTTGTCATTAAGAAAGTGTTTTTGGTTGAAAATTTCAATTTTAACTTGCTTAGCATAAGTCAGTTGTGTGATTCTGGTTTTGTAGTTACCTTCAACAATTCTAACTGCCTGATTAGAAACCTGCAAGACTCGGAAATCATGCTTAAGGGCACTAGGAAAAATAATGTTTACACTATAAACCTACCCCTAGTACCTAAATGTATGTTAACTCAGTTAGAACAATCAAACCTCTGGCATAGGAGACTAGGTCACACTAATCTGAGAATTATTTCAAAAATCACCCAACTTGGCTTAATTAAAGGTATCCCCAAAATTAAAAATCATGAAAACTTAATATGTGAATCATGTAATCAAGGCAAACAAACAAGGTCTAATCATAAATTAATCCAATCTAATCTAACTCAAACCACACTTGAGCTCCTGCGCCTTGACCTATTTGATTCACATGGAGCCAAATCACTAAGTGGGAACCGATACTGCTTAGTAATAGTTGATGATTACTCTAGGTTTACCTGGGGTAGGTTTCTAAAGACCAAAGATGAAACCCTAAACCTATTTAATGAATTCTGTAAGTTAATTGAAAATCAAAACGATACTAAAATCAAAAGACTTAGGAGTGACCACGGGGGAGAATTTGAAAATCAACGGTTCGAGGAAGGAGAAATAGAACCCCCCAGCAAAATGGGATAGTTGAAAGGAGAAATAGAACACTACAGGAAGCCGCTAGGGCTATGCTCAATGAATTCAATTTAGCTAACCAATATTGGGCAGAAGCAATTAGTACGACTTGCTACATCCAAAATAGGGTCCTGATTAACAAGCGACACAACAAAATACCCTATGAATTATACTACCATAGACTTCCAAATCTACACTACCTAAGAGTCTTTGGATGCAAAGTCCATATTCTAAACACCAAAGAATATCTAGGAAAATTCCAGTCTAAGTCAACCCCAGGCATCTTCCTAAGATATTCAACCTCAAGTAGAGCCTATAGGGTTTACAACAAACAAACTAAGAAAATTGAAGAAACAACAAACTTAATATTTGATGAAGAAATCAATTCAACATTTGATAATCCAGACCTAACTTCATCAAATGCTGATCAAGAAGATAATGAACAAACTGTTGAACCTTTAATTGAACCATTGAATGAACTAACTATTGAACCAACTTCTGAGTCAATTGAACCAAATATTGAACCAAACATTAAACCAAATAGTGAACCAAATCGACCAGCTGGACCTAAGGCTGAACCAAGTTCATGAAAAACCAAGAAACCCAGACTTAGTCACCCAACTGATCAAATTGTGGGTGATCCAACATTAGGAGTCAGAACAAGGTCTTCCTATAGAAACCTTAGTCAAATAGCCATGATTTCAAAAATTGAACCTAAGACTATAAAGGAAGCTCTACCTGATCCTGATTGGATCATAGCTATGCAAGAAGAGTTAGCCCAATTCGAAAGAAACCAAGTCTGGGAATTAGTACCTAAACCTGAGGGCAAATCCGTCATTGACACTAAGTGGGTTTTTAGGAATAAGTTAAATGATCAAGGAGAAATAGTCAGAAATAAAGTCCGCTTAGTAGCGAAAGGATTCAGTCAAGTAGAAGGGTTAGATTATGACGAAACCTATGCCCCAGTAGCTAGACTTGAGTCCATTAGGATGTTATTAGCCTTTGCATCCCATAAAGGATTCAAACTATACCAAATGGATATAAAATCAGCCTTTCTAAATGGATTCATTAAGGAAGAAGTCTATGTAGGACAACCCCCTAGTTTTGAAGACTTAGAAAGACCTGACCATGTTTACAAACTTACCAAAGTACTTTATGGACTAAAACAAGCTCCTAGGGCCTGGTATGAACGCTTATCAACTTACTTAATTTCTAAAGAATTTAAACAAGGACAAATTGACTCAATCCTATTCATTAAAACCTTAGGAAAAGAAATCTTTATTACCCAAATCTACGTCGATGACATAATCTTTGGTTCCACCAACTCTAATTTTTTGAAAGAATTCGTAAAAATAATAGAAAATGAGTTTGAAATGAGTCTAGTTGGTGAGCTCAACTTTTTCCTAGGGTTACAAATCAAACAAACTAGGGATGAAAACTATGTCCATCAATCCAAATATGCTAAAGAGTTAATAAAGAAATTTAAAATGGATAACTCTAAAAGCATAAGTACTCCCATGGCCACAAATGTAAAAATAGATAGTGACCCTGATGGTAAACCAGTAGACCCTAAACTCTATAGAAGCATGATAGGAAGTCTACTATACCTTACAGCAAGTAGACCTGATATCCTTTTTGCTGTAGGAATGTGTGCTAGATACCAAACCTGTGCTAAGGAGACGCACTTAGCAACCCTAAAAAGAATACTAAGATATGTTAAGGGCACCCTAAATGTAGGGATTTGGTATCCTAGGACCTCAACCTTCGACTTGTCAGGATACTCGGATTCGGACTACGCTGGTTGTAAATTAGATAGAAAGAGCACAAGTGGAAGCTGCCAACTGTTAGGAAATAGTCTAGCAAATTGGTGCAGCAGAAAACAACACTGTGTAGCTCTATCCACAACTGAAGCTGAGTATGTTGCCTTAGAAGAGTGTGTAGCACAACTTTTATGGATGATGCACACTCTTAAGGACTTCAAACTCAGGTTTTCATTGACAACATAAGCTCGATTAATCTAACTAAGAACCCAATCCAACATTCCAGAACTAAACACATAGAAGTTAAACACCACTTTGTAAGAGACCATGTAGCAAGAGGTGAAATAGTCCTTAAGCATGTAGACTCTAAATCTAACATAGCTGACATATTCACTAAACCCCTACCTGAGTCTGAGTTTAGCTCACTAAGAAGGCAGTTAGGATTATGCTTGGTAGAATAGGCTTACTCTACTTTTTGGTTTTTCATACTGCTTTACTCATTTTAAAATCAATTTCGAAAGTAGTTTTTAACTGCTTTCAAAATCATCTTTTACTTAATTTTGAAAAGCTTTTTAAAAATAAATAATGTTTTCAACTTAGTTTTATTGTAAAACTACCCCCTTCAAAACTAGGGCTTTTTCGCAAATGGACTTAGCCTAGGCCCTAACCCTAGAACTGCATGCACCTATAGATTTAGAAGCCAGCATCTCACAAGCACCTTAGGGCACTCTTGATTGATAACCTAGAATGGGTTGAGATGCTTATGTCTTTGCCTTAATTCAAGATGTAGATCAGTGCATCTGCAGTAATTGGGGCACTAAATACAACTTACACAGTAATCAAGTAAAGTGTCAAGTTTAGAAACTCTAACTTGAACAGAACACTTATCTTGACTAACCCTAGCGAAAACTACTGTTTATAACAGTTAGTAAGTAGTTAATTGGGTTAGACAGGACCCTAAAAGAGAAAATTGGAATTGATTTGGTTTAGTTCATATCCTGTATTGGTTCAGTACAGCAAATTATGTAGTTTATTTTTTTCTGCTATTATGCAACCTTTTTTGCTACATTTCTTTATTTTTGATATATGGTAAAGGGGGAGAGGTAGGAAAGGAGAGAAGGCTTTAAAAATCTTTTTCAAAAATTCAAAACCTTATCCTTTATTCAAAAAGTACTTAATCTATCTGTTTTTCAAAAGTACTTAATATATTTTCAATAAGTACTAAGCTTTTATTCAAAGTTTTAACTTAAGCTGCTTTTTAAAATATTTTTAACTTAAGTTTTCAAAATTTTCCTAAGCATTTAACTTAAGTTTTCAAAATTTTCCTATAATTATAAATTTTCCAAAGTGCACAACCAAAATTATTTTGGAAAATATATCTTTAAAGTTTCTATTGAAAATTGTTCTAAGTAAAATTAAATCCATCTTTAGACTTAGAATTTATTTTCAAAACCCCACGAACTTTTGAAAAATCTAAGGGGAGATTCCTTCCAGGGGGAGAAAACAAAATTTTGTTTTATATGTTCTGATTAACTTAACTTTTTGAACCAGGGTTGTCATAAATCAAAAAGGGGGAGATTTTTGGTGCAGAAAGCACCCAAGTCGAACCTGTGTTTTGATAAATGGCAAAGGGTTCAAAAGTTAAGTCTTATTTGTTATCTAACATGCTGCTTGAGTGTGCAGATTGAAGTCCTAGCAAGGGAATGCTAGGCACCTAGCAAAGGATTGCTAGGCACTGAAACCCTAAGTCCTGGCGAAGGACAGCTGGGCACCTGGCGAAGGGCTGCTAGGATACGAAGACCTAGCGAAGGACTGCTAGGCACCTGGTGAAGGACTGCCAGGATCCAAAGACCTAGCGAAGGACTGCTAGGCACTTGGCGAAGGACTGCCAAGATCCAAAGACCTAGCGAAGGACTGCTAGGCACCGGGCGAAGGACAGCTTGGTATCCAAAGACCTAGCGAAGGACTGCTAGGCACCGGGCGAAGGACAGCTTGGTATCCAAGACCTGGCAAAGGACCGCTAAGCAAAAGTCCAACCGGAGGAGTCAGTTGGCATCAGGTAAATTCTCCTGAGAGGAGTAGGTGAGGACGCGTTCCCCGTCGAGGGAACAGTAGGCGTCGGTTCGACCTAGGGCTCCATTTTGGAGACCCAAAGTCAGAACCAAGATAGCTAAGGCTGTATAAACCTAATACCTTATTGTTTTATATTGTTTTGGACTAACCCTTGATGCAGAACCGAAGGAACGTGTGTCTGCAGCTCAGAATGCCCAAAGGAGAGAGGCAAGTAGCTGAGTAGGGCACCCCCAGTGTCCCGGGTGCCCCCAAGGCCAGTACAAAACAAGTTAAGCAAAGAAGTGCTTCGGGAGCTTACTGGGCGGGGCGCCCCCGTGCTCCCGGGCACCCCCGTGCTCCCGGGCGCCCCCAGTGCCCAGGGCGCCCCGCACTCAAGCCAACGAAGAGGATAAGCCTTATCCAGCCGAGAAACCAGCAGATCGGGTCAACCAGGGCGCCCCCAGCGTCCCGGGCGCCCTCAGAGTCAACCTCAGCCCTATTCGAGAGGGATAAGGGCTGACCGAGAGAATCTCAGATCGGCTGACACGTGGGGGGGCACCCCCGACGTCCAGGGCGCCCCGAAGTCCTATAAATAGCACCCAACGCCAAGGCTTCTCAATAATCAACTCTTCTAACGCACTCACGCTCTTCTACTCCCGCGCTCTGCTATGGAAACCTCCCGACTCGAGATACAAGCGCCGATGACGTCCCTCTGCTCCGAAAATACAATCTACACCGGATGTCGGTAACGAGGAGTTGTTTGTTATGTTTACTGTACTACAATTGTCATATCTGTCTGTAAACTGTTTTGCGCACATATAGAATTGCCCGCAGTAAACGGTCAACGACCGTGGGCCTTGGAGTAGGAGCCGACCGCGACTCCGAACCAAGTAAAAGATCTTGTGTTCGCGTTTTGTGTTTAATTCTTCCGCTGTGTAATTTCTCTAACTCTAATCCGAATGATTTACAATATTCACCCCCCCCTCTATCGTTTCTCCCGATCTAACACGCAGCTCTGGTTTTTCATCAGGAATCGCCCGCTGCTGCAGAGGGCCACTATGAGCCAGATCCTGATCTCCGCTAGCAGGTTGCGGAGCTAGAGCAGACGATGCAGCACGAGTTTCATATCTCCGAGCTCTGGCGATAGGAGGTCCGGTCTGAGTTTCAATCTTTCGATTGCAGACTACTCGCAATAGAGTCCGACATCTCTGGGGTCCGCTCCCGGCAGGAGGCGTGGTACTAGGAGTGGCGCGCTTGGACCGCTGGTCATCCGTACTAGCCTTCATCTTCTGGAGCTGCGCCCTCCAGCAGCACTACACCAGGGAGCTTCATATCTATTGATGATACATCTGACGACGACCCTGCTGAGGATTGATTTGATTGTACTCTGATCTTGCTTACATGATTTGTGATGTATTTGTTTGTTATGACTTGGTGATGTCTTTGACTATGCTTTGATGCATTGCTATGGATCTGACTATTTGACTGTTTTGGATTTCTAATGTGCTTGCCTATTTGACTATGCTTTTATGGTTATCTGACTAGATTTTGCATTATGATTCATCCATTGGATTATTTGACTACCTTATGCTAGGTTGTTTCCTTTCATGCTCATATGATGCATATGATGTAGGACTGGTGCCGTCGATAGAGGGGGGGGTGAATATCGACCGTGAAAAACTTGCACGGAAACATCGTAGAAAAACTCAGATCGTTCTGAACTTAGAACGTTAGTAGCACAGCGGAAAAGTAAATAAACAAAATAAAAGCAATACACAGGGACACAGCGGGATTTATTTACTTGGTTCCCAACCCCCCAGGGTCAGTACGTCCAAGGCCTATATACTCGGTGTGAGTCCACTATTGGTCTCCATTCCAGAATTTCCGGAGGTGGAGAAAACCCATCTTACAGTGTAGAAGTACAAGCACAAGTACAGAAAATTAAGTACGGAAAATTAAATGGAAACCGAACAAAACAAAGTTGAAGCTCGGCCGATCTGGACCTCCGAAGTGCCGCGCACTTCCACCTGGAGCCTCCTGGTCGTAGAGCCTCATCTTTAGCACGTTGTCGTCGGTCATAATGATCAGAATGGGACTTGGCAGTTGTTGTTGAAGCAGAGGGGTCGAAGCCCCTTTTATAGCACTCCTGGGGGTGCCCTGGACGTCGGGGGCGCCCCGATAAACTCGGTCAAACCTTATCCCCGCGTCGACCTCGCTGCAGCTGATAAAACCTTTGACCAGGGTGCCCCAAACCTCCCAGGCGCCCTCATGAAGGCTTATCTGTGTTTTGAACTCGAAACAGTAAATACAGGTTTGAACCCGGGCGCCCCGGACGCTCCGGGCGCCCCGCTTGGAGCCTATTCTGCTTTCATCACCTAAACTACATTTTCTCTTTGGCTGGGGATGCCCCCATTGATGGGGGCACCCTGGATGCATGGGGGCGCCCCCACTGATGGGGGCGCCCTACTTCAGGGCCTCCAGCCGCCTGCTTTGTCTTCCAATCTTGGTACCTGCAAGATACACAAACACAAAGCACATATACATATAATATTAGCCTTAAGGACTTGGTTCGGACTTCAGATCTCCACGAAACCCTAGGTCGAACTGGCACAAGTTCCCATCCCCGAGAACTCGCCTTTCACCTACTCCTTTCAGGAGGTGATTGCCACCCAGTCCTTCGGATGGACTTTTGCTTAGCTTCCGATACTTCCAGACCTCAAGACGCTCAAATCCTGACCCGTCTCTACTCCTATCCTTAGTCATCGCTCAGCTAAGTTGCTCAGTCCCTTGGTCCAAGACTTCATTCCCTAGCAGTCCTTTGCCAGGTGCCTAGCAGCCCTTCGCTAGGTCTTTGTTACCAAGCAATCCTTCGCCTGGTGCCTAGCAATCCTTCGCCAGGTCTTCGGTACTAAGCAGTCCTTCGCTTGGTGCCTAGCAGTCCTTCGCTAGGTCTAAGACTCTTAGCAGCCCTTTGCTAGGTGCCCAGTAGCCCGTCGCCAGGTCTTAGGGTTCCGATGCCTAGCAGTCCTTCGCTAGGTGCCCAGCAGCCCTTCGCCAGGTCTTAGGGTTTCGATGCCTAGATTAACTAGGACTTTTCTTCAACTTAGGTTACTTCTCCTTTGCTCCCCTTTGTCTGTTCAATGTATCACTGACTTAAGTATATTGTCAAACATTAAAACACTTAAAGGAGAACATCATTGATGCAACTTGCACCAACATATGATTGGTTTATCTTGCTTTACATTTATCATATGTGTTCATATACATTCAAAATTAATCATATTCTTTGGTGTTTTGGGAAACCCCTAGGTTTGAGGGGGAGAGTTTTTAACTTAACAACCAGTCTACACCCTTATTCGGTGTTTGACAAAGGAGGAGAGTGTGGTTGGTTAAGTTTAGGACTACTACAAGTTTAACTATTGTAGCGGGAGGATCCTGATTCTCCTACGATTCTGAAATTTGAGACAATTGAATTCAAATTCCTAAACTTAAAATCGAGTTGTCAAACAATAAAAGGGGGAGATTGTTGATGCAGTCTGACCCTGATTGTTGTTTTGGTGTTGACACCAATTTTAGTTTAGGTTAATGAAATGATTGGGATTAAGTCCTAGTCGTGGACTGGGCACGAAGTGATTGAAATCCTGTCTTGGGAAGCCAGGTCCTAGCTTGAGAAGCTAGGTTGGATGAAATCCTAGTTTGGGAAGCTAGGTCCTAGCTTGAGAAGCCAGGTTGGATGAAATCCTGGCTTGGGAAGCTAGGTCCTAGCTTGAGAAGCTAGGTTGGATGAAATCCTGGTTTGGGAAGCCAGGTCCTAGCTTGAGAAGCTAGGTTGGATGAAACCCTGGCTTGGGAAGCCAGGTCCTTGCTTGAGAAGCTAGGTTGGATGAAATTCTGGTGAGTGAAGCCAGGTCCTAGCTTGGGAAGCTAGGTTGAAGTCCCGGTGAGTGAAACTGGGCATGGAGTCTTGGTCCGGGGGACTGAGCACGAGTCAAAGAAGGTTGGGAGCCCGTTCTCTTGACTTAGAGTGGATTTGGCCTTTCCTGGATAGGTCTGGTGACCGATCAGGGAAGTTGGCACGGAGTTCCTTCGTGGATCGGTCTGTGACCGATCCAGTGATGTTTGATCGGTCTGGTGACCGATCAGGGAGCATACAGAGACTTTGGAAACCTTTCTGTTCGGTTCCTGATCGGTCTGGTGACCGATCAGGGAGACTATTCAGATCGTTCTGGTGAACGATCAATTGTCGTGAGTTTCTCACTATAACCGATCAGGCTGGAGCCTGATCGGTCGGGATGTGGCCTGATCGGTCCCCAGTCCATCAGCAAGAAGACACGAAGAGCAGGGAGTTCTTGCGTGAGATCTATGCTGAGTGGAGCTCGGTGGAGAAGTTCTCTTGTGTTTCTTTTGTTCTAAGTGCTCTGTAAGCCTTCTCGTGTTTCTCTATACTTAATATCTTCACTCTGATTGAAACACTGTGGAGAGGTTACTCCACCGAGAAGGAGGTTCCATTCTATCCGGATTTTCCGGGGCTTGATCTGCCGATGATCAAGGGATCGCCCACCTTACGAGCACGCCAAGGAGTAGGGGCAAGTTATCCGCGAACCTTGTAAATCCTCTTTATTAGCGTTTTGTGCTTGTGCTTAGTTTAGGGTTTAGTTTCTGCATATCCTTGTTTTTGTATTGCTTCCGTTGTCTTAACTAAGAGTGGATTTAGCTTTACCTGGATCGGTCTGGTGACCGATCACAGAAGTTGGCATGGAGTTCCTTCGTGGATCGGTCTGATGACCAATCCAGTGATGTCTGATCGGTCTGGTGACCGATCAGGGAACATACAGAGACTTTAGAAACCTTTCTGTTCGGCTCCTGATCGGTCTGGTGACCGATCAGGGAGACTATTCAGATTGTTCTGGTGAACGACCAATTGTCGCGAGTTTCTCACTATAACCGATCAGGCTGGAGCCTGATCGGTCAGTGTAGGACCAGTGCCGTCGATAGAGGGGGGGTGAATATCGATCGTGAAAATCTTTCGAAAACTTTGTAAATCTTTCGAACTACTCAGAGCGTTAGTGCAGCGGAACAATAAATAAAAATAAAAGCAAGACAGGGACACAGCGGGATTTATTTACATGGTTCCCAACCCCCCAGGGTCAATATGTCCAAGGCCTATGTACTCAGCGTGAGTCCACTATTGGTCTCCTTTCCGAAATTTCCGGATGTGGAGAAAACCCATCTTACAGTGTACAATTACAAGCACAAGTACAGAAAATTAAGTACGGAATGATAAACGCAAACTGAACAAAATAAAGTTGAAGCTCGGCCGATCTGGACCTCCGAAGTGCCGCTCACTTCTTCCTGGAGCCTCCCGGTCATAAAGCCTCGTCTTTAGCGCGTTGTCGTCGGTCAGAGTGATCAGAATGGTACTTAGCAGTTGTGTTTGAAGCAGAGGGGTCGAAGCCCCTTATATAGGCCTCCTGGGGGCGCCCTGGACGCTGGGGGCGCCCCGATAAACCCGGTCAAACTTTATCCCCGTGTCGACCTTGCCGCAGCTGATAAAACCTTTGACCAGGGCGCCCCGGACCTCCCGGGCGCCCTCTCATGAGGGCTTATCTGAGTTTCGGACTCGAAACTGCAAAAACAGTTTTGAACCCGGGCGCCCCGGACGCTCCGGGCACCCCGCTTGACACCTATTCTGCTTACTTAACAAAAACTGCATTTTACTCTTGACTGGGGGCGCCGCCATCATCCCGGGCACCCTCATTAATCCTTTAAACCCAATACTGGGTTTTATACCTTGCTCTGGGCGCCACCAACAGTGGGGGCGCCCCCATCAGCCATTTTCCAGCAACCTGCCTGCTTTGTCTCCGATTCTTGGTACCTGCAAGATACACAAACACAAAGCACATATACACATATTCTTAACCTTAAGGACTTGGTTCTGACTTCGGATTTGCACGAAACCCTAGGTCGAATCGGCGCAAGTTCCCACCCCCGAGAACGCGCCTTTCACCTACTCCTTTCAGGAGACGGTTGCCACCCAGTCCTTCGGGTGGACTTTTACCCAGCAGCCCTTCACCAGGTGCCTAGCAACCCTTCGCTAGGTCTTCAATTCCTAGCAGCCCTTCTCTAGGTGCCTAGCAGTCCTTCGCAAGGTCTTCAACTCCTAGCAGCCCTTCGCTAGGTGCCTAGCAGTCCTTCGCCAGGTCTTCAACTCCTAGCAGCCCTTCGCTAGGTCTTAGGGTTTCGATACCTAGCAACCCTTCGCTAGGTGCCCAACGGCCCTTCGTCAGGTCTTAGGGTTTCGATACCTAGCAGCCCTTCGCTAGGTGCCCAGCAGCCCTTCGCCAGGTCTTAGGGTTTCGATGCCTAGCAGCCCTTCGCTAGGTGCCCAGCAACCCATCGTCAGGTCTTAGGGTTTCGATGCCTAGATAAACTAGGACTTTTCTTCAACTTAGGTTACTTCTCCTTTGCTCCCCTTTGTCTGTTTAATGTATCACTGACTTAAGTATATTGTCAAACATTAAAACACTTAAAGGAGAACATCATTGATGCAACATGCACCAACAATCTCCCCCTTTTTGATGTTTGACAATAACTTAAGTTAGATTGGTTGAAGGGGCTAACTTACTATCCTTGGGATAAAAAACAAAAAAATGATATAAGTTTTGAAACTATATTTTTTATCTTCGGGAGAAAATTTTTCTAACTTAAGCTCACCTCTCCCCCTTTGTCATACATCAAAAAACTTTAAGAAAATACTTGCACCAACAATAAAAGCTTTTAGTTCTTATTGAAATTTTTTTTTTTGAAAGCATGGCATTTTGAATGATATATTGCATTTTTTTTTTGAAAAATGCATAATTTTGAAAAAGATGCTATGTACTTTTGAATGATTATGTAATTTTTGAAAAATATAAGTACCTTTGAAAAATGTATTGAATTTTTTGAAAAATTAAGGGCTTTTGGAAAATACATAATTTTTGAAAGAATGCTATTTTGGAAAATACACTACAAGAAAATTATGATTTCACAACACTTGAAAGACAACATTTTTTTTAAAAAGCATTGTCTTTTTTTTTAACAACGCTTTTAGTGAAAATCGTTGTCTATGTTTTTTTATTTCTTATTAAAGACAACACTTTCAAATACGCGTTGTCTAATTGGCCTTTTTTTTAGATCAAAGACAATGCTTTTCAAAAAGCGTTGTGTTTGAGTATTTTTTTAGTATCTATAATAATAAAACTTTAGCAAGTTTTATCTATGTAAAATACAGTGTAAAAAAATAAATTAAAATTAAAAATAATAATTATTAAATAAATGAAAACATATATATATATATACATACAAATATATATATACACATATATAAAAATACTATAAATTAATACTCCAATTAACATATATATACATACAAATATATATATACATGTTTGTATACCGAAGTAATAAATTTGTATCAATTAAAATATTTTTTTCCATTATTAATAAATTAACTGATTTATATTTATTTTTAAACTAATCATTGAAACCCTAAATCCACACTTAACCAATTCTATCTCCCCTGCGCCTCTGCACTCTATCCGGCCCGACGAGCTGTCGGGGGCGCTGGGGGCGAGCGTAATCGCCTTTGCATCTATCCGGCCCGACGCACAACGCCTCCCCTCCCTTCTGCCCGACGATGCAAGCGCCTCCCCCTCTGCTCGATAACGCACCAGTGCCTCCCCTCTGCTCGACGACGCATAAGGGCCTCCCCCTCTGCCCGACGACGCATAAGCTTGAGGTTTCTATCGTCTCCTTCGATTTTTTTTCTCTTCATTTCCTTTCAGTTTTCTTCCCTCTCTCACGCCCTTCTCACCTTCCACTGCAGTGCCGCTAATTTTCTTCCTCTGCAGCGTCGTCGAGTCTTCCTCCTTGAGGTTTCTTGGCCACGGGAAGAAGGGGCAAGTGTTTTGCTCAAGCTTGAGGTCGTCGTCTCTAACCGATCTGGTCCTACAACCCCATTAGCTCGACAACTAGGTTGATTGTGTGCCCTATGGTTTTTGGTATCTCCTGCCCTAGGGATCTTCTTCCCTATAGTTTACGGCATCTCCTCCCAATGTTTTCTTCAACCTTTCCGTAAATCTACCTAAATCATTTAAACCTTTATGATCTGCCTAAATTCTTTTAGCGAAGTTGTCAATTTGGTACAAGATTGGACAAATACAAGAAAATTGAAAAATCGATTTATGTAGGTTATGGGGTATATTATGTCTTAAATATAATATTTGTTTACATGCTTTTCTTTGTTCATATGCTTTCGCTTTGGTTTACATATGGAATTTTTTTCCTTGTTTACCTAGATTTAATTTGCTATCTTATGTCTTAAAACAAGTGCATCTTTGGTAATGAGTTACTTATGAATAGTTGCACGCATTTTTTTGGTATGTTATGCCTTAAAACTCAATTGTTTCTTTCCAATTCCCTAACCTGGATTTATTTCCGATAAGCTTCTTTAACTTTCTTCACACCTACATCAATTCAGGTTTTGTTTTTGTAAACTGCACAGATTGTAAACTGTAGGTATATTATATAAGTAGTGATTGCAAACTGCAGGTTTTGTTTTTGTTAGTAGCCTACCTTAATTGTTTTGCATGTTTACCTCATATGCACTAGCTTTATTATGTTTTTCTCCAACAGTTTTTCTTTGCTTACAGTTTTTCACCTCTTTTTGGTTTTTCACCTCATAAATGAAATCTCAGCTATTGTTGTTATTGAAGAATTCGGTAATATAGAAGAATATGGACCATTATGCATTAGGAAAGAGTATGGACCATTATGCAAAATGGAAAGGCCGTGGGACCGGATGATATCCCAATAGAGGTATGGAAATGTTTAGGGAAAAAAGGTATTGAATGGCTTACAAAATTATTTAATTTAATATTGAAAACAAAAAAAATGCCTAATCAATGGAGGGTAAGTAGTCTGGTTCCCTTATATAAGAACAAAGGAGACATACAAAATTGTGCAAACTATAGGGGTATTAAATTAATGAGTCATACCATGAAACTTTGGGAAAGAGTAATAGAAAAAAGATTGAGGAAGGAGACCACGGTAACCGAAAATCAATTTGGGTTCATGCCTGGAAGGTCGACAATAGAAGCTATACATCTTCTTAGGCAATTAATTGAAAAATATCGGGAGCAAAAGAAAGATCTACACATGGTATTTATTGATTTAGAAAAAGCTTATGATAGGGTACCAAGAGAAATTATATGGAGAATTCTAGAAAAGAGAGGCGTTAGCGTAACATATATTGACCTAATTAAAGATATGTATGAAAATGTAACGACTAGAGTGAAGACTTCAGGTGGATTGACTGAAGCATTTCCAATAAGGATAGGGTTACATCAAGGATCAGCTTTAAGTCCCTATCTTTTTACACTAATCATGGATGAACTCACTAGGCACATTCAAGATACAGTGCCATGGTGCATGTTGTTTGCAGATGATATTGTTTTGATAGATGAGACACGTGAAGGAGTAAATGCTAAACTAGAATCTTGGCGGGAAACTCTAGAAATGAAAGGTTTTAGGCTTAGTAGAGTAAAGACTGAATATATGGAATTTAAGTTTAGCAATGCTAGACGTAGTGAAACAATTGTTAAGATAGGAGATGATGAGTTGTCTAAAATCGAGAACTTTAAGTATTTAGGATCGTTCTTGCAAAGTGATGGAGGAATTGAGAGAGATGTCTTACATAGAATACAAGCAGGATGGTTGAAATGGAGATTAGCATCGGGTGTCTTATGTGATCGTAAAGTACCTCTAAAACTTAAAGGGAAGTTCTACAAAACGGCAGTTAGACCTGCTATGTTATATGGTGCTGAATGTTGGGCTATGACTCGAGCACATGAGCAAAAGATGAAAGTTGCAGAGATGAGGATGTTAAGGTGGATGTGTGGACATACGAGGATGGATAGAATAAGGAATGAGAGTATTAGAGAGAGAGTCGGAGTTGCATCTATTGAAGAAAAACTTCGGGAGACACGTTTGAGATGGTACGGACATGTACTTAGAAGACCAATAAATGCCCCTGTTAGACGATGTGAAACTATGATAAATACGCACATTAAAAGAGGGAGAGGAAGACCAAAAAAGACTTGGTTGGCAACAATAAAACAAGATAAATTTTATTTAAATCTAGATGATGATATAGTAGGGGATAGAACTCAATGGCGTAAAAGGATCCATATAGCCGACCCCACCTAGTGGGATAAGGCTTTGTTGTTGTTGTTGTTGTATGGACCATTATGCATTAGCACATTTGAGAGATTCAGCTCAGCATCATCAATAACAACTCTCAATTCTTCGTACATATGTGACCAAGAACCTGACTTGGTTGAAGCTTACAATAACTTCGCATTAGCATTTGTCAACTGTTGTCCCAAGGCATTCCATCTGTCTGATTAAGAGCAGAATGTAGTCATTTAGTTGCAAAAGCTTTTTAAATAAGCAAAGGATCCTTTGTTTATTGATTTTATCTCAGGATGTTGTTGCTGCATCTGGGCCACTACTTGAATTGTCATTCCAAAAGGCTGCAATATGTTCCACGGCCATGCATTGTGGGGCAGCATTTGCTGCAATGACATACTTGTCCAGTGAGTGGGATTATAAACTCTTCTATGTGCAAATTAAACTATCATATTTCTTTCTCATTATCTTTAACCATGTGCATAATATCCACTTTTATACGTCATTCAATTTTTTTCTTGCCACCAGCATGAAAGTCCCATGGTTTCTTTATGGGTTTTCCTCTTGAATTCTAGTTGATGTGAATATAGTTGAGCTCATTTCACATGCATTTATAAGCAATTTCTTGAAGAAAAAAAATAGCAAGTGAATCCTAACAAAAGAGACAGTGAGTATTTGCAATTTGTTTTCCCTTTAGTTTCTGGTTTTCTTTTTTACTGTGGAAATGTTGTAAAAGACACTCCTAACTAGCAACATTCAACTTCTGAAAATTCTATTTTTTTTTCTTGAAGAAAATAGTACAGCTCTCTGAAGCTCTAACTTATTACAGGTTTCTTGGAGGCCAGTTTCATATCTTTGTTGGCATCTTTGGCTTGTATGACAGAAGTATCATTACATGCAGTAGTTATTCATATATTATCACAAAATGGGGAAGGTCTTGTATCTAATAGTAGCTTGATAAGCATTTGAATCTCCAATATGCTTGAAATGCCCCATAGTTCGATCTTGCTTCAACTATAAACTATGTCTAACCTATTGGGATTTATATGACTTTGATACATTTTTTCAGGTACACAAGTCTGCGACAATTTTGCAGCAATTGGCTGCATTTTGCAGTCTCTGTGGGAATAGTGCATGGAAAGCAGTTCTTTGTTGGGACACTCTCTGTGGTTGGTTGCAGTCAGCAGTAATCCACTTTCTCTTTCCATAAATATATATTTATCTCTGAGCATTTGCTTGTTAGTAGTTTAAAATACTTTTTGTTTCTGCAAACTTGGAGGTTCTATATTTCTCAATATTTATCTATGAATTTTTTTAGTCAATATGCTTATCGTAATATGGGCTCTGTTAAATGTGGATATTGTGTAATGCAGTATTTGAAAGAGATAGTCATGAATGAAGATTTACAATTGGAGAGGAAGGTAAATCTTTTTATGAACTATATTCTTCATGAAATATTTAGTCATTTTGTATTGACCCTCACACTTCTATTAATGGTTTAGTTTGCAGCCTCAAAAAATAAACAGCATTACAATCAATCTCAGTATGATGAAGTCAGAAGCGAATGGAGTGAATTGTGAAATGTATGTTGTTACATGTTTCTTTTTTAGATCCATGTTTCATAAATCGCTTTTCTATTTTATTAGTTACAAGTTTATGCTTGCTATAGGGCTAATTTTTTTTCCTTGCTCAGATGATGTTCATCTAATATTGAAGAAGCCATCAGCAACGTTCACCACGAATTGAAAAGTAAGTACCTTTGACAACTATTTCACCACGGATCCAACATTTAACTTGCTTATGGATTTTATCGATGTCGTTTATCTCATTCACACAGAATCTCTAACACGAATTTGTATTTTGATGCAGTGTTAAATCATAGTTAAAGAGCTTGAGAAGTTGAGGCCAAAGAAAAGTGTTATAGCTACCGGTGAAGGATGTTTTGATGATGATCTTGTTAAACTTAATATGGATATAAAGTTAATTTGAGGATTGTGCGACCATATATATTTTTTGTTTGGATAATATGAAGTTGTATCTTTTGTTAAATAGTTATATTTTAAAAAGGATTGTGGATGCTTTTTAAGCATTGTAAAAATTTTGACCTTGTAGTAAATGACAACGCTTTTTAAACGTTGTAAAAGCTTTGTCCTGGAAAAAAATGACAACGTTTTATAAACGTTGCAAAAGTGTGGTCTTTGTAAAAATCAACAACGTTGCTTAAGTGTTGCAAAAATGTTGTCTTTATAAAAAACAACAATGCTTTTTAAACATTACAAAAGCGTTGTCTTTGCACAAATTGACAACGCTTTTTAAGTGTTGTCTTTGAACAGACTTTTAACAACAGTGCTTTTAACAACGCTTTTTAAGTCACATAGACAACGCGTAAAAAGCGTTGTTGTTTAGCTTTTTTCTTGTAGTGAATATAAATATTATGCATATTTTGCACGTACTAACTATTTTTGAAAAAGATGAGACTTTGAAAAATATAAGTAATTTTTGAAACATAATATTTGACTTGACTAGGTTTCTTTTCCAGTCTGACACAATCCTCGGAAACCTTGTTAACCACAAGGACATTTCCCTAAGTGTCCTGGAAATTCTTCAAACTCAAGTAAATATTAACTGAATTTTGCCAAAAAAAAATGATAGTACTTTTGAAAATATATGCTAGTGGATTTTGAAAAATGTGTAAACTTTTGAAGACCCAATATTTTACTTGACTTGGTTTATTTTCCAGTCTGATATCATCCTGGGAAACCTTGTTGACTACAAGAACATTTCCTAAGTATCCTGGAAATTCTCCAACCCAAGTAAACATTATTTCAAAAGTAATTTCATAAGTCACACAAATTCTAACAAATAGAATAAAAGTATTTTGAAAGACTTAGATTTTTAGCAAGATTTTGCAGATATGAAAACATGTTATTAAATAATTCTTTTAATTTTACCTCCCCCTAAACTTGACTCAGTCCTGGGAAGCTTGTTGACCACAAGTACTCTTCCTCTGAGTCTTAAGGTTTGATTCAGATTAAAAAGAAATATTTAACACAAAAAAATGAATAATTACAAAAAAAACTTTTCTGAAATTCTTCTTTTGACTCAGACTCCCCCTAAATTTGACACATCCTAGGAGTCCTTGAAGATCATAAAGTGGACCTTTCCTCTGTGTCTTTAGGGTTTATCAAAGTCAAAGAAACAGGTAAATTTTGAACATATAATTTTTACAACATAAACCCTTTTTGAAAACACAAGTAATAATGATTTAAAGCACAGTTTTCGAAAAGTATTTTTCAAATGATAGTAATGTTTAAAGTACAGTTTTTGAAAACCATTTCAAAAAAATTGAAAAGCATTCCCCCTGTACCCGATACCGTTTGACTCTATCTAAGTGTCTTAAGGAACTTTAGTGTTGTCCTAACAGGCTTGTGTCTAATTGTGTGAGTCAAACACTTTTCAAAAGAATATAATTTTTGAAAGCATATACTATATTGGCAGTCAAACAAGCATGAAATCCATACAAACATTATTATGTTGAAGCACTATTTTGAAAATATATTTTTAGGAAATTATTCTAACAATATTGAAAAACAATTTTGAAAAATATTTTTCAATTCATAAGTCTTTAATATCTCACCCATTTTAGATGTATTAATACAACAAGCATGGTTGCCTTATAGGTGTATTGTGAGATGCTTGAATCATTTTTCTTAATTTATTATTAACTCTAAGATGTAATTGAAGCTTGTGTTAGATTTGAATTTGACAAGAAGTAACTTAAATTTGAATTTCAAAAATTGGCTTCCAGGTCTTGGCGAGGCACTAGGCCTTCTTTGGCCGTAGCCTTATTGGATATCAACCCTTTCCTTAACAAAGCCTTTTAGTGAAATTTCATTTTCAAAATTACTTTTTGAAAGATTCTGATCTAACTAGTTTGGGTCTTGGATCGGTAGCTTCGGCTAGTTTCACCAGTCTAAAGAGACCAAGTAGAGTATACTTGATCTTATTAGAATTGGCTTCCCTAACGTACTATCATCTCACCGCCACCTAATGCTATGATGTTCAAGTTTCAATTATTCTTTTTCCTATAGCCGTTCTAATATATGCATAAACTTTAAAAATGAATGACATGTCATATATTAAAAGAAATAGTAAATGCATAACATGGCAATTATGCATAATTCAAACAAGTCAAATCATTTTATTTATGTTTCTAATGATATGTCAAATTCCCGATTTGATACATGTCGTGTGAACCCACGAATATGTCAACCCACTTTGACATATTTAATGTTATTAATTTTAATTGTTATAGTTTTGGGTAAAATTTTATTTTAGTTCAAGTTTAACTTGTTTAACGATTAGTTGGAGATTATATTGATTAAGGATTAATTAATTAAGAATTAATTAAATTTGAATTAATTAAGATTAAATTATTAATTGTATTAATTTGAATTAAGTAAGATTAACATTAATTAAGATTTAATTTGAATTGAATTTAGATTTAATTTAAATTTAATTTATTTATTTGATTTGAATTATTTAAGTTAATTTGAATTTAATTTAATTTAATTTGAATTTAATTTAATTTAATTTAAATTTAATTTAATTTTAATTTAATTTAATTTGAATTTAATTTAATTTGAATTTAATTTAATTTAAATTTAATTTGATTTGAATTTAATTTGATTTGAATTTAATTTGAATTTAATTTAATTTGAATTTAAATTAATTTGAATTTAATATAATTTGAATTTAATTTAATTTGAATTTCATATAATTTGAATTTAATATAATTTGAATTTAATTTAATTTGAATTTGAATAATTAATATTTAATTAATTTGAATTTGAATAATTAAGATTTAATTAATTTGAATTTGAATAATTAAGATTTAATTAATTTGAATTTAATTAATAGTTGTGGATTTAAATTCATCATTTTCATTATTTCGAAAATTTCTTCTTCATCTTTATCTATCTTTTCAAATTTTTCTAACAATTCGGATTTATTTGAACCTTTGTAATTTTTATTAATTATGGCCATGATCTTAGATAGTTCCATATCCTCCTTATCCTCAAAATTATATCTTTTGGTATCCTCAAAGTAGGAGGAGTAATTTGGGCCACTAGTTAGGGTTTTGTAATAACTTTCAAGATTATCTATAGTTAAGTTATTATATAAGAGAATTTCATCTTCAAAATTATCTTCAGAGATAATATTTTCAGAATTAACTTCTGGATTATTTTTAGAATTTTCAAATTCGAATTTAGACTTATACAACGGATTTTCAAATTTGAATTCATAATTATCTAAAGGATTTTCAAATTTAGGATTATCTTTAAGATTTTTGAATTCAGATTTATCCTTAAGATTTTTGAATTCAGATTTATCCTTAGGATTAAATTTATCTGAATTAGAATTATCAGAATTGTCATTATTAAAATTAAAGTTATCAGAATCAGAATTAAGTTTAAAATTATCAGAAATAAAAATATTATCAGTATTAAAGTTGTGATAATTTATTTTAGAAATTACTGAATTAATGTTCTGGATTAAATAATTAAGTTCGGATATGTTAGTCATATCTACATTTTCTAATTTGACATGCAAAACATTAATTTTACTATGCAGAAACTCTAATTTATCAGAAAAATTAACTGAATTATCTAAAGATAGTGCAGGAATTTGTAGAATTTTTGGAACATAGATCTTACGTACCTTCGCCGGACACTTGTTTTTGTAGTGTCCGTACTTCTCGCATTTGAAGCATCGTACGTGATCTTTGTTTTTCCGGACTCCTGGCGTTGGTGCCCCCATTGCCGCCGGTGGTGTAGATCGAGTCTTACGAGTAGGGCACTGATTTTTGTAGTGCCCTCTCTCCCTGCACTTAAAACACGTAATTTGAAATTTAAAAACAGACATTTTAATTAAAATATACCTGATTCACCCCTGGGCTCCCCCTCAACTCCTGGCATCGTTGCTCCGTCGGCGGTTAGTACGGTGAAGAGCAGCTCGGCTCTAATACCAATTGTAGGACCGGTGCCGTCGATAGAGGGGGGGGTGAATATCGATTCTAAAAATCTTTCGAAAACTTCGTAAATCTTTCAAACTACACAGAGCGTTAGTGCAGCGGAACAATAAATAAAAATAAAAGCAAGACAGGGACACAGCGGGATTTATTTACTTGGTTCCCAACCCCCCAGGGTCAGTACATCCAAGGCCTATGTACTCGGCGTGAGTCCACTATTAGTCTCCTTTCTAGAATTTCTGGAGGCGGAGAAAACCCATCTTACAGTGTACAATTACAAGCACAAATACAGAAAATTAAGTACGGAATGATAAACGCAAACCGAACAAAATAAAGTTGAAGCTCGGCCAATCTGGACCTCCGGAGTGCCGCGCACTTCCTCCTGGAGCCTCCCGGTTGTAGAGCCTCGTCTTTAGCGCGTTGTCATCGGTCAGAGTGATCAAAATGGTACTTAGCAGTTGTGTTTGAAGCAGAGGGGTCGAAGCCCCTTATATAGGCCTCCTGGGGGCGCCCTGGACGCTGGGGACGCCCCGATAAATCCGGTCAAACTTTATCCCCGCGTCGACCTCGCCGCAGCTGATAAAACCTTTGACCAGGGTGCCCCGGACCTCCCGGGCGCCCTCATGAGGGCTTATCTGAGTTTCGGACTCGAAACTGCAAAAACAATTTTGAACCCGGGCGCCCCGGACGCTCCGGGCGCCCCGCTTGACACCTATTCTGCTTACTTAACAAAAACTGCATTTTACTCTTGACTGGGGGTGCCCCCATCATCCTGGGCGCTCTCATCAAGCCTTTAAACCCAATACTGGGTTTTATGCCTTGCTCTGGGCGCCCCCAACAGTGGGGGCACCCCCATCAGCCATTTCCCAGCAACTTGCCTGCTTTGTCTCCGATTCTTAGTACCTGCAAGATACACAAACACAAAGCACATATACACATATTCTTAACCTTAAGGACTTGGTTCTGACTTCGGATTTGCACGAAACCCTAGGTCGAACCGGCACAAGTTTCCACCCCCGAGAACGCGCCTTTCACCTACTCCTTTCAGGAGACGGTTGCCACCCAGTCCTTTGCGTGGACTTTTACCCAGCAGCCCTTCACCAGGTGCCTAGCAACCCTTCGCTAGGTCTTCAATTCCTAGCAGGCCTTTACTAGGTGCCTAGCAGTCCTTCGCCAGGTCTTCAACTCCTAGCAGCCCTTCGCTAGGTGCCTAGCAGTCCTTCGCCATGTCTTCAACTCCTAGCAGCCCTTCGCTAGGTGCCTAGCAGCCCTTCGCTAGGTCTTAGGGTTTCGATACCTAGCAACCCTTCGCTAGGTGCCCAACGGCCCTTCGTCAGGTCTTAGGGTTTCGATACCTAGCATCCCTTCGCTAGGTGCCCAGCAGCCCTTCGCCAGGTCTTAGGGTTTCAATGCCTAGCAGCCCTTCGCTAGGTGCCCAGCAGCCCATCGCCAGGTCTTAGGGTTTCGATACCTAGATAAACTAGGACTTTTCTTCAACTTAGATTACTTCTCCTTTGCTCCCCTTTGTCTGTTTAATGTATCACTGACTTAAGTATATTGTCAAACATTAAAACACTTAAAGGAGAACATCATTGATGCAACTTGCACCAATAGTCAGGAGGTGCTCTGATCGGTCCCCAGACCGATCAGGCCACATCCTGATCGGTCTAGTGACCGATCAGTGGGTTTGGGCTGCGAAGCTGGAAAAACACCCTGTAATGGGGTGGATTGGTCTGGTGACCGATCCACGACTTGGGATCGGTCTGGTGATCGATCACGAAGAAGTCGCAATTTCGAGTTTCTCACTGGGGACCGATCAGGCTGGAGCTTGATCGAACTGAGACCATCCTGATCGGTCCGGTGACTGATCAGTAGCTGATAGCTTTAATTCAAAAACGCTGTCAGAGTTCTGATTACGTTCTGATTGCTACTGATACACTACTGATCATTGCTCTGATTCTTCTGATACTTGGTCTTCTGTTGATTTGGTGTGCTAATCATCTGCTATGTGTGCAAATAACTCAGGGATCATCCAAGGATAGTCAAACGAAAGCTTTTGCTACATCAGGTTTGGCAGTTTTCCTTCTCAGGTTTCAACGGACGACTGTGCCATTGAGATGCTGACTGGGGCTCGGCTGAGGGGAGCTCAGGGAGTCCAGGAGAGGTCAGGATAGTTGGGCAGTTGCAGTTGAGCAGCTGGTGTGCTAATCATCTACTATGTGTGCAAATAACTCAGGGATCATCCAAGGATAGTCAAACGAAAGCTTTTGGTACATCAGGTTTGGCAGTTTTCCTTCTCAGGTTTCAACGGACGACTGTGCCATTGAGATGCTGACTGGGGCTCGGCTGAGGGGAGCTCAGGGAGTCCAGGAGAGGTCAGGATAGCTGGGCAGTTGCAGTTGAGCAGCTGGGAGCTGCAGAGAGGTGGCTGTGACCTGGCGATCAGTGAGCAGAGACTTAAGAGCTTGGTGGCGAAGAAGTCTCGGCAATAGTAATTGATCCAACAACAATTTTCTGGGAAACTCTTGATCCATCTCTTTGAGCAAGCAAGTGTGAATCACTCAGCCACAACTTGGATCATACTCTGATACTCTTGAGTACTTGGAGGAAACAAGGAGCTTGGTGAGTCCATCAGCAAGAAGACACGAAGAGCAGGGAGTTCTTGCGTGAGATCTGTGCTGAGTGGAGCTCGGTGGAGAAGTTCTGTTGTGTTTCTTTTGTTCTAAGTGCTCTGTAAGCCTTCTCGTGTTTCTCTATACTTAATATCTTCACTCTGATTGAAACGTTGTGGAGAGGTTACTCCACCGAGAAGGAGGTTCCATTCTATCCGGATTTTCCGGGGCTTGATCTGCCGACGATCAAGGGATCGCCCACCTTACGGGCACGCCAAGGAGTAGGGGCAAGTTATCCGCGAACCTTGTAAATCCTCTTTGTTAGCGTTTTGTGCTTGTGCTTAGTTTAGGGTTTAGTTTCTGCATTTCGCTGTTTTTGTATTGCTTCTGCTATGACTAACCCTAAGTGCAGAAAACCTTAAAAGTGCAAGAAATTTGTGTCTGGCTACATTCACCCCCCCTCTCTCTAGTCATCCAAGCACCAACACCTACAACTAAGGTTAGTCCCAAAAATAAGACAAGTAGTAATTACAGTCGTAGTTGTCTTGGTTCTGACTTCAGGTCTCCCAAATGGAACCCTAGGTCGAACCGATGCCTACTGTTCCCTCGACGGGGAAAGCGTCTTCACCTACTCCTCTCAGGAGAGTTTACCTTTTGCCAACTGGCTCCTCCGGTTGGACTTTTGCCTAATCCACCTGACCAGGTCTTCGTACCCAACATCCGGTCAGGTCTTCGGTGCCCAGCCCCTTGCCAGGACTTCGTGCCCAGTCCATGACCAGGACATCTTTGCCCGACTTCCGGTCAGGTCTTCTTGCCCAGTCCTTGACCAGGACTTCTTTGTCCAGCCCTTTGCCAGGACTTCTTGCCTAGTGTACCTAGGGCTTCTTCCTGCACACTTAGTAAGCACATTAGAACACAATAACATCTTAACTCTTGAACCCTTTGCCATTATCAAAATCCAGGTTCGACTTAGGTACTGCCTGCACCAACAGAAGGGTCAGGATGCCATGTGCGAAACATAACCATCATCTCCTCATGTCGGGCTCGATCTACAGCTAGCCTCCCATCATGTCGGGCCTGAAAAGCATCCATCTACTCTATGTGATGGGCCTCCATCTCCTCTCAAAGACTATGAACCTCCAACTCAATCCGTGTAAGGCGTTGGTCCATAGTCATCGAAGGAGGGTGTGGTGGAGACTGATGCAAATGCTCCTCGATCTCAGCAGCGACGTTTGTGACATCAACGTCCACGTCGTCGTCTGAGTTATCCTGTGGTGGAACATCTCGTCACTTCCATGAAATGACCCTGATAACTGAGATATCTACTGCTGCTAGGGAGAAGTTCGTAGATCCTATTTCGTCAAACTCCGTCATCCTAACGATATCTCTGACAGAAATGTCGCGTCCATAATGGCGGGAGAGTGCAGTCAAGATGTGACAGTAAGGTGTCCTCACTCACGAATAGGTAGAGACGCTAGATGTGTAAATAATCGTTTGAAACATGTGCAGTCCGATGTCTATGTCTAGGTGGTGGATCATGGTATAGAGTAGGAATGAGTGGAAAGGTTGTTAGTGATATGAGAGAAGTGTCCTAAGGCAATCGTCTTATGATTGTAAATATTCATTTTAATAAATGATAATTCACTATTTGAGTATACATATTTGTGTATTTGATTGGGATCTTAAACTCATCTACTGAATGTCCGCAATACAATTCACAGCATAAGAGAATTTGTGATGGGATCACAACTAGTGATTATCTCTAAATGTGCAATTGTGAAGTATTGAAAATATCCCTAGTCGATGAATTGATAAAAACGGACATTATCAATTCTGTTGAGACTAGCATGGGTCATTCTCTAATCAGCTGATTCTCACTAGCTGGTGACATTGGGATGTCCGGAGATAAACATGGATGCTAGTTAAGGGAACTAGTTCATTGGAGTGACTAGCTGTAAAACTTCATATGGTAATCTATATAGATATGTCAATGAAGTTCTTACTGCAGCTTAAGTGCGATGTTCCTTTGACTTGCGGTGTTCAAGTCATCTTGGTCATGGAGACTTATACTTTAACATCTTAAGCAAGCATCTCCAAGGAGGTGTGGACCCAGGATGATTGGGTATAAGCCGAAGTACCCGAAGATGTTTGAGCAGCCTACAAAGGATTCACCACTCCTTGCGAGGAGATGTATACCCAGGCCTATCGTCAGATTGTTACTCAAAGCCTCTGGCCAGAGCATATCATGTTTAGAGTGCGAGTCTCTTAAATACATGAGAGTAATTAGAAATCCAAAGGACGAGAAAGACACTACTTGGGCTAGGTGTGACGTAGTCAGCCTAGTGGGGACTGACACAAATAGACCGTGTCCTGAACCAAGTGGGTATAAGATGGTGAAGGAAATGGGGCACGATTCATTAGAGCTGCTGAAGGGTTTCAGAATTACTTCTGAGGTCAAACCATTGATCTTTCGATTAATTGGGGGTCATGATGTACTACTAGGTGCCACTCATGATCGTTCTATAATTAGTTGATTATAGACGGCCAACATAAATCGAAAGCCTATTTAGTCACACGCACTACGAGTAATCCGAGGGATTTAAAATGAGTTGAAAATTGGATTTTCCAATCAAGAGAAATAAGTCGAATCTGAGTTAATCAGAGGCGCAACGGAAACTTAAAATGGTTAAGTCTTTTGAAGGCTTATTGGGCGAATTAAATGAGTTTAATTCGCGATCGGTTCGGTTTGGTTTGGCCGGCCAAAGAGGGTGCTAACCCCCTTTGGTTTGGCCGGCCACACAAGGGGAAGAAACCAATTTATTTGGTTTAATTAATAAAATAAATCTAGCGCGATTTGTTTTATAAATTATAGATAAATAAATTTGTGTAAAGAAATTTATATAAATAAATTTATAGAAATTTATTCTTTCATGGAAATTAAAATGATCCATGGAATGATTTATTTTAATTTTATAAAATCAATTATGAATTGATTTTTCCATAATAAGAAAGTTTATAAATTTCTTATAAAATTTATTTCATAATAAAAGGAGAGAATGTATTTGTTTTATTATAAAGTTAGTTATAATAAAACTTAGCTTAAACGGAATAATTAATAAGAGAATTTATAGGATAAATTTCTTATGAAAATTCCGTTAAGAGGGAGACTTGGCAAGGGAGAGGTTACTATATAAAGGAACCAAGGCTAGGCTTGAATTCCAAAATCAATTGAGTAATCAAGAGATTAATTCTCTCCCTCTCTCTTAATCTCTCCCTCTCCTTCTCTCTTCTCCTAGGGTCGGCGCCCACTTCTTCTTGCAAGAGCCGGCGCACCTCAACCCTAGGGCCGGCACCTCCTCCCCTTAGGGCCGGCGCACTTCCCTCACATCACCTTGAGATTGGTGTGAGCAACCATCATCAAGAAGGAGCCAAACAAGAAGAAGAAGAAGCGGGACGCATCTCCTTCCTTCTCGGAATTTAGATTCCATTTCTTGTTGGTAAGTTTCCATTCTTTTCTCTTGTTCCTCTAGTTGTGCCTTCCGAGAATCTAGTAGTTCTCGTCGGCACAAAACTCGTGACTTTGCGAAGTCATCCCAAAGAGAACTCGGCGTGGACGCGAATAGAGGCGGAACTTCCAAGGGACGCTACAGTTGGATCTCGTCCCTTTCTTCAAGTTACGCAAGGTACAAAGTAAATTAGTTTACTTTTCCGTAAAGTTTTAATTTATGATTATGTCCACGCATCATAAGGTCGCATGCTAGATACGTGGTTAAAATAATTTGTGAAATTATTTTATACTAATTCTTCCGCTGCACATAAAATTTTAAAATATTACGAACCCGTATCCTTGTCAACATGCACCCGGTCCCAACAAAGGTCGCATGACCACTACATCCCATGAGGTTAGGGGAAGAATGTAGCGGACCAGGACTCGATAGAGTGCATAGTCCTGGATGCGCATATCAACAAATCAAAATTTTTGCACCATCGGATCCCTCACATCCCCGAAAAAGTAGGAGTAAAGTGTGTCGAGGGTGATGTGCATGTAGGGAGAAGAAAAGGGAAGGTTCGTAAGAGGGTAGCAAACAAACGTGGACTGAGAAGGTCGTAGTCTAAGAAACCTAGTCAATAAAGTAAGAGTGATGGTGAGTTGAAGGGTCTGAACTGTGGTAGAATAGCAGAAGTCATCAAGTTTGACTAAGTTATTATAGAACTCGGCACACAAAGTCGTGTTTATAGAACTATTTGCAGTACACTAATCTATCAAGTTGATAATAGTTAATGACATTCATGGATAAGAGATAGGACTAGGTAAAGAAACTTCTACTGAGATAGTTTTTGAGAGGTTTATATGTAGTAGTTGCAAATTTATTAAAGAAAGCTAATGTTGGGAACCTAGGATCGGGGCTAGCTTAGTACCGGGGTCAATTTTGATAACACGACGTTTGTTAATAAGCATAATGATCAATAAATGGAATGATCAGATCCATTAGTATCATCACTAGCTTGTGAACTCCTATGTGCTAGCTCTAGCTCATCATCTTTCTCTTCTATTGTCATAAGAAAAAATAAAATAAAATTATAATAATCATAACAATATGTTTTAAACACACATACATAACTGATAGAATCTACGTTATAAATTAAAATCAAAGATTAATCCAACCTTAATGTTAGGGTGAAAGTGTCTATGAACGCTAGCTGTAAGTATCCTGGGTGAGTTTTAATGTGGTCAACCGACTCAAGTTAGGTTCTGTTGGTATCTGATCCCTGTGTCTAAGTGTGCAGGAGCTTAGGAGCACAGAAAGTCGAGTGAAAGATGCAAAGAATGAGAAGAATAGCACGGGAAGAAAGCTGACGAGCTCAGTGCATCTGAGGGACATGAAGGTCTGCAAAAGAATACGCCAGTGGAGAGAGAAGGATGCGCGTGACGTCTGAGGGACGAGAAGCCAGGAGGAAGCTCATTCGAGGAGAAGGCCAGAGATGGGTTCGGGTGAGCCCAACTCCGGATGGTCCAAAATCACCCAGGAGACCCACCAGAAGACTGGTGAACAAGTTATTGACCAGACTAACTTGGGCACCCGGTTGGACTCGGGCGCTCGTATTCCCGGGCGTCCGTATTGACTTGGGCGCCCAAGAGTCCATGATTATCTAGAAAGTAGCCGTTTTACTGCCATTGCAACGTGGATAAGCATCGACCACGTGTCAGTCGCATGTGTGCACTCAAGCGCCCGAGAAGTGTCACGTCAACATTTTGATAAACTTTAACAGAGGTTATAAATAGACCCCTGAACTCAATTCATTTCAACAATTCAACAGTATATGAATTCTATAATTCTTTTCTTCTATTTCTCTAAGTTTTCTAATTGTGTAAGAGGCTTCTCCACCACAAAGAGTTTGATCTAGAGATTGATCTTATTATTGCCTTGGATTAGCAACTGCCTCGGTTGCAATCAAGTAAATCGTAGTCTCGCCTTTTTAGTTATTGTTTATGATTTTGTTTATTTTAGCTGCATAAACTAATTTTCCATCTTTACTTAGAATTTGCAAATGATCTAGTTCCAACTTACAGGGCAATTAACCTCTCTCTTGTCGAACTACAAAGGGTCCTACAAGTGGTATCGAGCCCAACCGCTTCAGGAAGACTAACCGCCATCTAAAGCAAAAAGACGATGGCTAGAACTAGCATTCATCCACCAAAATTTGAGAGGGAATTCATTATATGAAAGCGAAAAATGGTGGTATTCATTAGAACTGATTTTGAAATTTAATTAATAATAAAATATGGTTTGAAGTGCCCATAGATGAGAATGACAAGATAAAAAAAAGTGAATCTCTGGAGCAAGAAGCAACAGTCAGATTCTATAGCCAACGCCAAGGCTGAATTCCACCTGTTGATAATACTACCACCTCAAGAAGTCAACCACATCGGCAGCTATAACTCGGCAAAAGAATTCTAAGAGAAGTTCTAGAACTTCACGAAGGGACATCGGAAGCTAAGTTGGCAAGAAGAGATATCCTCCGAAACCAGTAAACCAATCTCCGAATGAAGGAAGGAGAAACGATGACCGAACTTCATGCAAAGATCAAAGAATTGATCTCCAGACTCACCAACCTCAGCTAATCGGTAACAAATGATGACTTGATTTGATACACTCCAACGCCTTCCCAAGAACACAAGAGTGGACTTCAATAGTAGATGCCTACTACATCTCAAAGGATCTGGAGGTAAGTACCTTAGAAGAAATATTTTCTACCTTCAAAATAAATGAATCTCAATGTGCAGGATCTAGAAAGGAAAAGATAGACAATATCACTCTAAATATAAGGAGGATCGAACCATATTTAGAGTCATTAGTAGACGAAGAAGAAACGACATTTGTGGTAAGAAAATTAAACAAGATGTTTAGATCTAACAAATTTTCTAAGATGCAGAGCAAGAAATGGTGACCAAGAAAAAGGCAACTTAGGTGCTACCACTATGACGAAGAATGTCACATTAAAGAGCAATGCCCCAAATTGAAGAATAAAAAAAAGAAAAAGGAAACAAGTCTAAGCACAAGAATTTAAAAGCAACGTGGGATGTCACATCTTTAGAAGAATCTGAGATTGTGGCCTACGCCACTTATGGCAAGCCATCAAGAAGTGGATGATGAAGCATCCACCTCCGACATGAGCATTGATGAAGGGGAGATTCAACAGAAGAGCAACGATGAAGGGGGAGCGTCTAGTTTCAATCACGACGATATGGTAAGTGAGGTATGCAAGATCCCCCAGATAAACTGCATTATAGTATTAAATGTATGCTTAAAAGTTTATGTAAATTTAGAATGAAAAATATAAATTTGAAAAAGCAATTAGCTCGTTCATGTCGTTTAGGAATATACGATTCAATAAAATGTGAACATGAAAAATTAAATGCACAAGTAGCTAAATTAGAAAATGACTATGCATGCGGCAGTTCAAATTGCTTTCAAAAGTCAAATTTCAGATATACCGAGGTCTTAACTGGTATATTAGGAATCATAAGGGTCAAATTATAAAAGTGTCTAAGAACTACATTCCACCAAAGTTTTTGATTATCCCTATAGGTAAAAATCTATTTTGAATTCCTAAGGCAATTTTAAATTGTTAAATTTTTTTAATAATTAATGTTTTTTCTTAATTGTTAATTAATGCCTTGTTTGTGATTCTTTTGAATGTTTTTAATATTTATTTACTACAAAAAATTATGTTTTAATTCTTTCTATGATAGAATTCATTGTTATCTATCTATAGAATTTCTTTCAAAAAAATTTTGACCGTTAAATAAATTTTTATGAATTTTCATTCAAAAATTAATTTTTTCAACTCTGAAATATAAATTATTTTCTTATACTTAAAAATTTTATTTTACTTTAGAAATATTTACAGAGATGAATCTATCAATTGTCTCACTTGGATAAAAATTTGAGTATTTTTCGACTAAAAAATAAATGTTTACAAATTTTTTATTACAAATCAAAATTTTAATTTTAAAAATACCATAAAATAAATTTTTGGAAAAATGAATTTTTCATAGACTAGTTATTACCTTTGACATGTTCTCAAAAATTTTCAAAAATTTTTGTAACTAGATAATTTTCTATAATGTTTTTCCAAAATATGTTTGCCTTTAAAATTACTAAATTTTGTTTTTTCCTTGTCAAAGTTCACATTGAATTCACCCTGAACACTTAGTCAATTTACACAAATTTTTGAAAGAATCCAATTTAAAAAAAAATTTAAGTTGATTTTACCCTTAACATATTTTTGATGTGATCAAAGGGGGAGAATATAGGATTTGTTGGTGTCGGAAGCACCAATGTCAAACATGTGTTTTGATAATGGAAAGAGTTCAGAAGTTAAGGTCTTGTTGTGATCTAACAATGTTAATCAAGTATGCAGAAAAGTCCTAGGTACACTAGGCACTAAGTCCTGGTTTTAAGAATTGGGCACTGAGTCTGGCCGCGGGCTGGGCAACTAAGTCCTGACATAAGGTTGGGCACTAACACCTGGTGAGTGAAGCTGGGCACTTAGGCCTGGTCGTGGACTGGGCACCTAAGACCTGGTGAGAGAAGCTGAGCACTAAGACCAGGTCCGGGGATTGGGCAAAAGTCCAACCGGAGGAGCCGGTTGGCAAACAGGTAAAATCTCCTGAGAGGAGTAGGTGAGGGTGCGTTCCCCGTGGAGGGAACATTAGGCATCGGTTCGACCTAGGGTTCCATTTGGGAAGCCCAAAGTCAAAACCAAGATAGCTCAGGCTGTAAATCATGGTTAATTTTATATCGTTTATATGTTTCTTGTGCTTTGGAACTAACCCTGGTTGCAGGAACGAAGGTATGGAGGTTTCTGCTCCCAGGCGCCTCAATGGAGTGAGGCGCCCTGCTTGGCTAGGCGCTGTGTTGAGATAGACGCTCCAGACAAAAGGTGATTCCAAGCTACTCGAAGCAAACTGCCACGTAAGCCATTGAGGCGCCTGTGTTAACACAGGCGCCCCAGTTAGCTCAGGCGCCCTGGTTGAGGGGATAAGCGTTGGCCGAGTCTGCGGATTGAGTTTCGCGCAACAAGGGCCACGTGTCAAGCGCCCCCTTCAACACAGCGCCCCAGCTACGAGTATAAATAGCGGTTCACCCCCTAGGCTTCAGAACAACAATCTTCCAACGCATTCTTTATGCGCTCTGCTCCGAAACGCTCTGTGCTCAAGATTCATGTGCCAACGACGACCCGCGGCTACTACTCTCCATCTTCCGGTCGTCAGTATAATTTTAGATTAAGTGTTGTAATTATTTTAATTCTATATTTGAACTCTAACTTGTAATCATTTGCAAAATATAGAATTGTCCGTCATAAATGGTCAAGGACTGTGGGCCTTGGAGTAGGAGCCGACTGCGACTCCGAACCAAGTAAAAACAAAAGTGTTAGCGATTGTTTTTGCTTTTCCACAGTGCAATTCCGAAATTTATCAAACGATATCCCCCCCTCTATCGTTTCTAACCAATCTCATAAGTGGTATCAGAGCGGGTGAATCAAACTTGGTGCAACCACCAGTTGAGTATTTTTTTGGATTTTTTTAGAACTTTAAATATTTCTTTTTCGCTCGTATTTTTCTCGTTAATCGAGGTTGGTGCAACACCACTCAATTTTTCCATTATTATTATTTTTCCCGCACTACTAATCCAAGACTAAGTCTTGGGACGAGTTTTTTTTGTAAATTTTCAGTTTAAATTAAATGGTCATGCAAGAAGGATACAGCACCACCAGACCACCTCTCTTCAGTGGAGAAGATTTCTCCTATTGGAAGAGTAGAATGGAGGTCCACCTGAAAACTCTGGTAGACATGTGGATCATTATCCAGTCTGGACTGGAAATACCGAAAAATGCACAAGGCGTGGTGCAACACTACACCGAGTGGGACGACCCACTAAAGAAGATGATCGAGGCTGACGCTAAAGCGACCCAAACCTTGCAATGGGGCCTGACAAAAGAGGAGCTGTACCGTGTAGGACCCTTCAGCAGCACCAAGGAGCTCTGGAACAAGCTGATTGAGCTACATGAAGGTACATCTGACACCCGAATCAGCAAAAGGGATCTGTTGCTCAACAACTCTATACAATAAAGATGCACAATGGAGAAACTGCAGCTCAACTCCACGCCAGAATCCAGGAGCTGATGAACGGGCTACACACGATAGGTTATAAGGTTGAAAACCATGACCTAATAAGGTACACCTTAAACTCATTCCCGCGAAACTCATTGTGGGCATCTATGGTGGATGCCTACAAGGTTTCCAGGAATCTTTCTGAGATAAAACTAGATGAGTTATTTTCTAAATTAGAATTACATGAACTGACTAATACTATTTCGGTCGAGAAGGGTATAGCATTTGTTGCAGGAAAAACTCAAGGGAAAACTCCGAAGAAGAAGCTTCAACCAGTACCCGAGTCCGACTCAGACTCGGAATCAGACGACAGTGAAGGGGATCGTCCCAAATTGGTCCGGCTAGCTCGTGACTACTACAAAGAACTTAAGCACCAAACGAACAAGAAGAAGTCAAGCCGGAGAAAGGAAGATCCAGCGGAACCCTTGACGAGCTCGAAGAGCAAGGGCAGCGTCACCTGCTACGAGTGCAACAAAAAGGACACTTCAAATCAGAGTGCACCAACCTAAAGGAAAACAAGAAGGTACGGAGGAAGAAGGCTCTTCAAGCCACCTGGGATGAGTCATCCTCTGAAGAAGAAGAAGAAGTCCCGCACACGAACCTACTCACCTTGACCACCTTGGAAGACGTCGACTCCGGAACAGAATCGGAACTAGACGAGGACGTCAACATCGGAAAACTCACAATCTCGGAGGACGGACAAATCACGGTAAGAGGTTATCCATAATCTGAGTTATATGATCTAATTTTGTACTTATCAAGAAAATTGGCGAAAGCCAACATCCGGGTTGAAACCCTCCGACAGGAAGTAAAACTCCTGAAAGAGGAAGTCAACTCGAGTTCCTTGACCAAGCCAATTCAAGAAGGAAACTCAACTCAAGTTAAAAAAAAACATGACGAAGAGAATTCCTCCTTGAAAACTCAAGTGAAGGAACTCAGGGTTGCCTTAGAACGATTTACTTCGGGCTCCAAGGGTCTTGACATGATTCTTGGAAAACAGAAGTCCATTCTTAATCGATTCGGACTAGGTTATCGAACCAAATCACGACAACGGTCGTATTATTCTATATTGAACCAACCTAGAACCCGAGTCGAAGCATGGGTCCCTAAGTTGTGTTTGAATAAACAAGCTGGACCAAACCAGTATTGGATCCCCAAGGACAAGATTCACATCTTGCCTAACCCTTATCGAGGCTTCAGTCCAGGAGGAGCCAATATAAAAACCATATTTATAGTTACATGATTTTTTTTAATTACCTGCTTGCTTGTTTATTTATTTTCTACAATTTCCTTATTATTATGCTTAGACTTAGGAATAGTTTAAGGACAAAAGATTTATTTGAAATTTGAACAACATAGTATTAGGTGGAGGTGAGTTGATAGTACGTTAGAGAAGTCTTTCTAATAAGGTCAAGTAGGGTAAGGCGTACCCTACTCGGTCTGTTTAGTCTGGTGGAACTAGCCGAAGCTACCGATCCAAGACCTAAACTAGTTAGACCAAAATTTTCAAGAAGTAATTTGAAAATGAATTTTTGGTAAAAGGCTTTGTCAAGGAAAGGATTGTTGCTCCAATAAGGCTATGGCCAAAGAAGGTCTCTGTGCCTCGCCAAGACCTGGAAGCCAATTATCGAAAATCAAATTCAATTGACTACTTGATAAATTTGAATCTAACACAAATTTTAAATTAAATCCTAGACTTAACAACTTTTCAAAATCAATAATCTTAACTCAACATTTTTTTTAAAATTAATTCAACTTTTTCAAAATAAATTTTTTTTCAAAAATTTAAACATTTCTTTTAAACCTGTCTCACAAAACCCATAAAGTTAACATGTATGATAACACTAGATGTGGGTGAGATAGACTAGGTAGTGAAATTCAATTTAAGCTATCCCTACCTCTAATGGATCCAAATCAATACATACTTTATGTGTAGGAACATAAAGATTTAGACCAATGGATGTTGGATAGTGGATGCTCTAGACACATGACTGGGAATAAATTGAAATTCACCAAAATCAAGTTTAAGAACCTAGGGTCAGTAGCATTTGGCAACAATGCTACACTCAAAGTAATTGGGTCGGTAACATTGAACTTAATTCTGATTTTATTATTAAGAAAGTACTCTTGGTTGAAAATTTTAAGTTCAATTTGCTTAGCATTAGCAACTCTGTGATACTGGTTACATAGTTACTTTCACCAACTCTAACTGCCTTATTAGAAACCTCCAAGACTCAGAGATAAACTTAAGGGTACTAGGAAAAACAACGTCTACACTATTAATTTACCCCTAGTACCAAAATGCTTTCTGACTCAATTAGAAGAATCTAATCTCTGGCATAGGAGACTAGGTCACACTCACACCAAACTTATTTAAAAATTACTCAACTTGGTTAATCAAAGGTGTACCTAAAATCAAGAATTTTGAAAATACAATTTGTAACTCATGTAAACAAGGCAAACAAACTAAGTCAACTCATAAACCAACCCAATCAAACTTAACCCAAACCACACTTGAGCTCCTGCACCTTGACCTACATGATTCACATGGAGCCAATCACTAAGCGGAAATCGTACTGCTTAGTAATCATCGACGATTACTTTAGGTTTACCTGGGTTAGGTTCTTGAAAACTAAGGATGAAACCTTTAATTTATTTAATGACTTATGAAAAATTATTGAAAATCAAAATGATACTAAAATTAAAAGACTTAGGAGTGACCATGGGGGTGAGTTTGAAAATCAAAAGTTTGAGGAATTTTGCAAAGTAAATGGGTATATTCATGAGTTTTACTGTCCCCCCAACAAAATGGGATAGTTGAAAGAAAGAATAGAAGCCTTCAGGAAGCCGCTAGGACCATGCTTAACGAATATAACCTAGCTAACCAATTTTGGGTAGAATCGGTAAATACGGCATGTTATATTCAAAATAGGGTCATAATTAATAAAAGACACAATAAGACACCCTATGAACTCTATTATCATAGATTACCAAATTTACACTATCTAAAAGTCTTTGGGTGCAAAGTCCACATCTTGAACACTAAGGACTACCTAGGTAAGTTCCAATCAAAGTCAACCCCAGGGACCTTCCTAGGATATTCAACAACTAGTAGAGCTTATAGGGTTTATAATAAACAACCCCACAAAATTGAAAAAACTACTAACTTAATCTTTGATGAAGAGGTTGAACCAAATTTAACAATCAAAATTTAAACCAATCAAATCTTGATCAGGAAGACAATGAACCAACAATTGAACCATCAATTGAACCACTGATTGAACCATTAAATGGATTATCACTTGAACCAATAACTGAGGTATCAATTGAACCAATAACTAAACCATCTCAAATAGTTGAACCATACACTGAACCAAACCGTCCAGCTGGACCTGAGGCTGAACCTAGTTCTAGAAGAACAAAGAAACCCAGACTGAATCATCCTTCTGATCAAATTATGGGTGATCCAACCTTACGAGTCAGAACTAGGTCTTCTTACAGAAATCTTAGTCAGATCGCACTGATTTCAAAAATTGAGCCTAAGACTATAGAAGAAGCCCTACCTGACCCAGATTGGATTATAGCTATACAAGAGGAACTAGCCCAATTTGAGAGAAACGAAGTTGGGAATTAGTACCTAAACCTGAGGGAAAATCAATTATAGACACTAAGTGGGTCTTTAGAAACAAACTAAATGATTAAGGGAGATTGTGAGAAATAAAACTCGCTTAGTAGCTAAAGGGTTTAGTCAGGTCGAAAGGTTAGATAATGATGAAACCTATGCCCCAGTAGCAGACTTAAGTCAATTAGAATGTTCTTAGCTTTTGCAGCCCATAGAGGGTTCAAACTATACCAAATGGATGTCAAGTCTGCTTTTCTTAATGGGTTCATTAAAGAAGAAGTTTATGTAGGGCAACCCCCAGGATTTGAGGACTTAGAAAAACCTGGATCTGTATTTAAACTTAAGAAACCCTTTATGGGTTGAAACAAGCACCTAGGACATGGTATGAACGATTATCAACATATTTAATTTCTAAGGAATTTAACCAAGGTCAAATTGACTCCACACTATTTGTTAAAACCTTAGAAAAAGATATTTTTATTGCACAAATATATGTTGATGATATAATATTTGGATCTACTAATTCTAATTTTCTAAAAGAATTTGTCAAAATCATGGAAAGAGAATTCGAAATGAACTTGGTAGGTGAGCTCAACTTTTTCTTAGGGCTACAAATTAAACAAACTAGGGATGGTAATTATGTCCATCAATCCAAATATGCTAAAGAATTAATAAAGAAATTCAAAATGGACAATTCTAAAAGCTTAAGTACTCCTATGGCTACTAATGTCAAAATTGATAATGACCTGAGGGTAAACCAGTTGACTTAAAATTATACCGGAGTATGATTGGTAGTTTACTGTACTTAACTGCTAGTAGACCTGATATCTTATTTTCTGTAGGAATGTGTGCTAGATACCAAACCTGTGCTAAGGAATCCCACTTAGCAGCCCTAAAAAGAGTTCTAAGATACATTAAGGGTACCCTAAATGTAGGTATTTGTATCCTAGGACTTCCACTTTTAATTATCAGGATATTCTGACTCTGATTATGCCAGGTGTAAGTTAGATAGAAAGAGTACAAGTGGAAGTTGTCAATTGTTAAGAAATAGTCTAGTCAGCTGGTGTAGTAGAAAGCAACACTGCGTAGCTTTGTCCACAACTGAAGCAGAATATGTTGCCTAGGAGAGTGTGTGGCACAACTGTTATGGATGGTGCACACTCTTAAGGATTTCCAGCTAGACTACACCCAAACTAAAGTTTTTATTGACAATATTAGTTCAATAAACCTGACTAAGAATCCAATTCAACACTCCCGAACCAAACATATTGAAGTTAAGCATCATTTTGTAAGGGATAATGAAGCTAGAGGCGAAATAGTACTTATGCATGTGGATTCAAAATTAATTTAGCTGACATTTTTACCAAACCCTTACCTGAATCTAAGTTTAGCTTACTAAGGAGGCAGTTAGGGTTATGCTTAGTAGAATAGGATTGTTCTATATTTTTGTTTCAAAAATCTTTTCTATCTTCACATTTTTTTCAAAAATTAGAACTTAATATTTTTTTTCATTTTTTTCAAGTTATTGAAATTTAAAATGATTTTCCGACTTAGTTTTTTTTTCAAAACTTACCCCCTTCAAAACTAAGGTTTTGCGCAAAATGGACTTAGCTTAGGCCTTAACCCTAGAACTGCATGCACCTATAGATCTAGAAGCAGCATCTCACAAGCACCTTAGGGTACTTTGATTGATAACCTAGACTGGGTTGAGATGCTTAGGTCTATGCCTTGATTCAAGATGCTTTAAGTCAGTGCATCTGTAGTAATTGGGGCAATAAATACAAATTGAACAGCAATCAAGTTAAGTGTTCAAGCTTAGCAAATCTAACTTGATCGAATCACTTAACTTGACTAACTCTAGTGAAAACTACTATTTTATAACAGTTAGTAAGTAGCTAACGGGGTTAGACAGGACCCGAACAAATTCAGATTAATTGGTTTGGTCCTTTTTCTTGCTTGAATTCACTAGAGTTGGTTCAATACAGATCTAGAATTTCATTTAACTAGCTCTAAATTGACTTGCAATAGTTATTTTTTTTGATATATGGCAAAGGGGGAGAGAAAGGAAAAAAGAGAGAATTTTTTTTCAAATTTTTATTTTTTTTAAAAAAAAGTAAAGTAAAAATTGCTAAGTGCTTCAAAAATTGCTAAGTGCTTTCAAAAATGTCTAAGTGCTTTCAAAAATTGCTAAGTGCTTTCAAAAATTTCTATGTACATCATTTTGCAAATATTCCTATGTAAAATTTTCCTTAGTAAACAAAATTTGTCTGAGCAAAAATCTGTTGGAATTTTTTTGGCAAATGTTTCTAAGTAAAGTTTCTCTTAGTGAACAATTTTTGAGCAAAAAACTTGTCTAAAAATTTGTTAAAAATTTTCTTAGCAAAAATGTTTTTTAATGCACAAAATATTTTCCAAGCAAATGTTTCTAAGTGTGCAAAAGTTGAAATTTTTTGCTAAGTAAATTTTTTTAAGAAAATTTTCTTCAAGTTGAAATTTGTGGCTAAGGAAAGTTTTTCCTTTTTGCAAAAATTAGTTTAAACAAAAATTGTTTTGTTTTGCAAAGCCTGTTTTAAGTAAAAGGTTCTTTAAAATTTGGGCTAGCAAATTGTTAAGTGAAAAAGTGTTTAAGGTTTTTGTACGTGCAATGCTTTTGCTCTATTTTGAAAAATACTTAGTCAAAAACTTAAAGCACTTAGAAGTTTTTATCATTGAAAGGTTTAGGGGGAGAATGTTTAATTCAGGGGGAGCTAATTAAATATTTTTTAGTATCTCTAAAGATTAACATGTTTGTTAGATATGCTATAAATATTTTTTTACTTAACTTTTTGAACTGTGTTTCCATAAATCAAAAAGTGGGAGATTGTTGGTGTCGGAAGCACCAAAGTCAAACCTGTGTTTTGATAATGGCAAAGGGTTCAGAAGTTAAGGTTTGTTCTGATCTAACAATGCTAATCAAGTGTGCAGGAAAAGTCCTAGGTACACTAGGCACTAATTCCTGACATAAGGTTGGGCACTAAGACCTGGTGAGTGAAGCTGGGCACTAAGTCTTGGTCGTGGACTGGGCACCTAAGACCTGGTAGTGAAGCTGGGCACTAAGACCTGGTCAGGGGGATTGGGCAAAAGTCCAACCAGAGGAGCCGATTGGCAAACAGGTAAAATCTCCTTAGAGGAGTAGGTGAGGATGCGTTCCCCATGGAGGGAACATTAGGCGTCGGTTCGACCTAGGGTTCCATTTGGGAAGCCCAAAGTCAGAACCAAGACAACTCAGGCTGTAAATCATGGTTAATTTTTTATCGTTTATATGTTTCTTATGTTTTGGAACTAACACTGGTTGCTGGAATGAAGGTATGGAGGTTTCTGCTCCCAGGCGCCTCAATGGAGTGAGGCACCCTGCTTGGCTAGGTGCCTGTGTTGAGACAGGCGCCCCAGACAAAGGGTGATTCCAAGCTACTCAAAGCAAACTGCCACGTAAGCCATTGAGGCGCCTGTGTTAACACAGGCACCCCAGTTAGCTCAGGTGCCCTGGTTGAGGGGATAAGTGCTGGCCGAGTCTGCGGATTGAGTTTTGCGCAATAAGGGCCACGTGTTAGGCGCCCCCTTCAACACAGGCGCCCCAGCTACAAGTATAAATAGGGGTTCACCGCCTAGGCTTCAGAACAACAATCTTCCAACGCATTCTTTATGCGCTTTGCTCCGAAACGCTCCGTGCTCAAGATTCAAGCGCCAACGATGACCCGCGGCTACTACTCTCCATCTTCCAGTCATCGGTATAATTTTAGATTAAGTGTTGTAATTATTTTTAATTCTATATTTGAACTCCAACTTGTAATCATTTGTGAAATTTAGAATTTCCCATCGTAAACGGTCAAGGACCGTGGGCCTTGGAGTAGGAGCCGACTGCGACTCCGAACCAAGTAAAAACAAAAGTGTTAGCGATTGTTTTTTCTTTTCCGCTGCGCAATTACTCTTAGTATTTCCGAAATTTATCGAACGATATTCACCCCCATTGTTTCTAACTGATCCCACAAGATTAAGTTAAGGGGAGACGTTTAAATTTCGAAAAAAAAATTGAATTGCATTGTCAAAAATTTATTTTTATCTTTTTTTATATTGTTTAACCCTAACTTAACTCAGGTTGATGCACATTAAAAAGGGAGAGATTGTAAGTACCCGAGGTGAGTTTGGATGTGATCAACCGAGTCAAGTTAGGTCCTATTGGTATCTAATTCCTGTGTCTAAGTGTGCAGGTTCTTAGGAACACAGGAAGTCGAGCGAAAGATGCAGTGGACAAGAAGGATGGCAAAGGAAGAGAGCCAACAGGCTTGGTGCATCTGGTGGACCCGAAGGTCTGTGGAAGAGTATGCTAGTGGAGCAAGAGGGACGCGTGTGACGTCTGAGGGACTAGAAGCCGGGAGGAAGCTAGGTCAAGGAGAAGACCAGAGATGGGTTCGAGTGAGCCCAACTCTAGATGGCCTGAAATCACCCAGGAGACCCGCCGGAAGATTAGTCAACAAGTTGTTGACCAAACAAACCTAGATGCCCGAGGCAGCTTGAGCGCCCAAGCTTACGGGCGCCAGATTGCACTCGAGCGCTCGTATTGACTCGAGCACATGAGAGTCCATGATTATCCAAAAAGTAGTCATTTATTGTCGTTTCGACGTGGATAAGCACCGACCATGTGTTAGGCGCCCGTGTGCACTCGGGCGTCATAGAGTGTCACGTCAACATTTTGATAAACTTTCACAGGGCTATAAATAGACCCCTGAACTCAGTTCATTTCAACAATTCAACATTACACGAATCCTGTAATTCATTTCTTCTGTATCCCTGAGTTTTCTAATTGTGTAAGAGACTTCTCCACCTCAGGAGTTTGATCTGGAGATTGAGCTTATTATTGTTTTAGATTAGCAATCATCCCAGTTGTAACCAAGTAAATTGTAGCCTCACCATTTTAGTTGTTGTTTATGGTTTTATTTATTTTAACTATATAAACTAATATATCATCTTTACTTAGAATTTGTAAAAGATCTAGTGCTAACAAGCAGAGCAATTCACCACCACCTTACCGACCTGCAACGGTCCTACACTCACTTCTTCCCCATTTTGTTGGTTAAAAAAACTCTATTAGAAATAATAAAATTGTCTGAAATAGAATAAAAATTTATAAGGAGAGTTAAAAAAATTACCAATCTATGTGTATGCTCATTGATATTGATATAGCCTCCCCATATATCGCAGACGAGTCTCTAGAATTATAAGCTTGATTTAACCTATTCTGTTCTTTGTTTGCTCACCTCGGTTGCCCAAAAATTAGAGATCCTGGTCTAATTTCATCAATGATGCAGGGTGACATTTTTCCCCTAGTCTTTGCATGATTAATACATGTCGGATATGGTCCCCACATTTTTTTCTTAAAAATTCATTTTATTTCCACGTCTTCACTTGGTTCCCAATTGAATGTCTATTGGAATGGAAAAAAATTGATTATATATTCATTTTAATTTCATATCTAAATTGAAGGGGATATACCTTAAACTCATTCTACCATAACTCTTTTGTGGGTGTTGAAGTTCATGTATATGTCATTGAAGTGCCTCCCCAATGGTTATTCACTATTCTATTAATATTGTGAATAACCAATATAGAATGTTTTAAATTAACAATAAAGTTAAAAATAAATAATATTAAATAACTAAGATGGTTAAAAAATAAAATATTAACATAGTACTTACAAATCACTGGGCGGGACTATAGACTCTCGAGTATCTATAATATCAACAGTTGAGTGTCCGGTTGAAGGAACATGCGTGAGTACTAGTGAATGTACTAGCAAAGGTACTAATGACAGTGAATTGGAAAGCATTGGGGAAAGTGCAAGAGAAGGTCCTGCACCGGAAGGGGGGCATAGGTCCAGTGTCTGGTGATGAAGCAAACTAGGTAAGAGTACTCCATCTATCCGCACCACGTTAAGACTGTCAACCAAAATTGTTTAGATAAAGTAAATAAAAATTTGATGCTTAATGAAGTACATGAAAAATAAACTTACCATATCTGTTAAAAGATCAAAGAGTGCATGAAATAAAATACCAAGATGTCACTTGTAATAACTTATAGACAAAAATACAGTTCAGTAACACTAATAAAATATATAAATTTAATAATGAGGTAATATATAAGCAACTACTTGAGCTATGAATTTTATAAATTTGCATAATAAAACTAAATTTACTCATAAATAAAATATTATCATTTATGAAAATATAATATATATATAATATTTTGGTTATATTAGCATAACAAAACTTATCCATCATCAAAAATCAAAGTCTTCATTATCATTCTCATCTTAATCCTCATCATCTGATTCATCATCATTGTAATCTGATTCATCATCATCATTATTCTCATCAATTTCACTTGTATCCACGTTTATCACTACTTCATTGGGATCTCATAACGTTGGAATAATATATTCCTCTGTCTGAAATATATTTGGAATTTTCTCTTATTGATATCCAATGTCTTCTCACTATTCCTCAATTTTTTCTATGATTTCATTTTACAAACAACTCACCAATGAATCTTGTCACATTTCAAATTAGGATATAAAAAATAGAATACTTGAATCGCTTGTTATGTCAACACAAATTGTTCATATCTCTTATACAATCTCTTATGATTTATTTCAACCAAATTATACCGTGGATACATCTTCATCCCTCATAGGGTCAGACTAGCAACACATAAATAAGATAACTCGCATTTCTAGGCCATGATATTCTATTTCTATAATTTCATCTAGCAAACCATAAAAATTATTGCTTGTACCTCCACCATTGGATAATTGAACACATACTCCACTATTCATTGTAGTCTTCTCCATTTCATATTCTTGAGTATGAAAATTATATCCATTTATGAAGTATACTAGTCAAGTGCATATCAATGCTTTTGGACCTCATGACAATGGAATAGCATTTCTTGCTCAAGGTGAGCTTGATTAGCATAACCTAAAGTCAAATATATATGTTTAAAAGTCTGCATATGTGTAAATCAATTTAGATTGTCTACTTATATATGATTTGAACCACGGTGCAAATTCTTCTTCATAGAAGAGATCAAACTCTTGTGTCAACATTTTAGAATATAAGTTTTGGAAAATCCTACCATAAAAAAATTATAGAATAAATAATTTAAGACATAAGAAATACAAAAAAAATAGAAAATATATACTAACTCATAATATGATGATAATTCTGGATAATTTAGTAAATTATATGTCTGCACTGCCTACTATTCTTCACCAGTTGTATATCTCTGCTTACATGGTCCACTTGGTTGACCAAGGAAGTTAAAAATTAAGAATGAGTTCAAATTGGATCAATAGAACTCTCATCATTTCTTCCCGCTCTCTTTCTTTTACTCTGAATGTGAGACTCAAAATAATATGATGCAAAAATTTTACTTCCTCCACAATGTATAAGCATTAATAATAGAGACTACAACTCTTGACTTATTTTTGACTTTTTTCTTCAAATGATATAGTAATCTAATTGAAATAAAATGAATTGTATTAGATATTAATATATAATAAAATTTATCAATTGTATGCCTAAATAGCAAATTATAGAAGATACAAATTTTACCTTTCAGATGAATACATCCATTGAAATGGATTGGACCTCCAACTTTGGCCCTTGCAAGTGAATCAAAAGATGTCTCAAGGAATCAAAAAAATAAGGGAGTAAATATCCTTTCTAAATTACACAAAATGATTAGAATGTCTCTCTCTAATGTTTTCATGTGTAAATATCTCAACAATATTGAGTAAATATCATAAAGAAAAATGATTGACTCCGTAATGACACTCCATATAAAATTTGGTAAGAGTTTCTTAAAAGCAATAGGAATGAGTCTTTCCATAAATATATGGAAATCATGACTTTTAAAACCAATCAATTGCATTCCTTCAAATCGACACATCTCCCCAGATTAGAGACATAACCATCTGAAAATCTCAATGATTTCAACTATTCACAAACATCATGTCTCTGATCCTTATTCAATGTATAAACTATCTATAGTTATGGTCCCCTTCTACTTTCATTGACATTAAGTTTTGGTCTCTTACAAAGAAGTCGCATATCTTTTCTTGCATTCAGATTATCTTTTATTTTTCTAGCGATATCCATCATATATTTATCAAATTGTCAAAAATATTCTTATTAATATGCATTACATCGAGATTATGATGAATCAAATGACTTTTCTAATATGGTAAACCCAAAATATACTCCGTTTAGTCTGTTTATGTGTACTTCCATAATCATATGTTGTACCATGTGGCTCTTAATAACAGATGGAAGGTTAAAGACTCTGTACTAGATCTGTTCACCTATTAATTTCAATGACCAAGGTGTTCTTTTAATTCTATTTTTAGTGAATTCATCTTTATTTTTTTTGAAATTATGGAGGTAAAAATTATCTATAACAATCAAAATAACTTAGCTTCTTTCGATGTTTCAATCTGATTGACTTTAATTTCTCCATACATATTGAACATCCTAAAATCCTAGCAATACTCCATCTCGATAGTATGCCATAAATCAGAAAGTCATTTATAGTCTAAAGAAGAACAACCTTCATAATAAATATCTAATTAGTATGAACGTCATGTATAGGAAAACCTTCATTCCATATTTGTCTTAGCTCTATAATCATTGGTTGCATGAAATATCTATTAATTTCTTCAGATTTTGCAGGCCAGACACAACTAATGTTAAACACATATATAGTGTTTTCATGCCCATCCCATGGGAAAGATTATACAAAGTTAAGAGAACTGACCAACAAGAATAATTTCTTCCTGATTTGCCAAATAGAGCAAATCCATCTGCACAAAGACCTAACCTAATTTTTCAAGTCTCCTTTGTAAATTCAAGATATGTTATATCAAAAATTTTCCACGCCTCTGCATCCAATGGATGACATATTATCTCCTCTTTTGTTTGATGATTTGCATGTCAAGTCATATGTTTAACAGTGACCTTTGATGCATAAAGCCATTGTAACCTTGAAGTTAAAGGCAAATAAAATGATGATTAACTAGTTTGGGTAACGTCGAACCTAAGACGACCAGCCTGGCCCCATGAAAGTTTTCCATCGGCCACCAGGGTAAATCAGAAAGCACTCATGGCTAGCGATCCAGAAGCCCAACATCCTACGGTTGCGCCCTTCATTTGGAGAAAAAATTCCTATAAAATTCGTTGTAGCTAGGGATCAAACTGCGGGTGCTTGGGAGACAACTAGTCGCCCTTCTACTACACCATAGCGCCAGGGGAAATTGCAAGCGCTTCCCGATTTACTCTGGCGATCGATAAAAACTTCTGTGGGGCCGACCGATCACCTCAGGTTCGATGTTACCCAACTTGGTTAATCATTTTTCTAAAAGCAAATAAAACAAGTGGTTGTATGATTTATGTAGTTGTTGACTCCTTATGGTGGTCTTGTACCTAGCTTTATTACTGAATTTACAAGCATTTACATCTTCATCATCTCCCCAATATAGTATACAATCATATCTGTTAAACGGCAATTCTTTCCACTGGAAGACCTAATTCTTTAACAAGTTTTTTCATATTATAAAAATCGTTGGGTAGTATGTGATCACACGACAATGTCTCTCTAATAACTTGAATGAATTCATTTAAATAATCTTGCAACACATTATGCTCTGCCTTAAGATTCAGCAATCTTGCAGTGAAAGATAATTTAGTGTGCCTATCATAGCTAGGTAACATTGGTTCATTTAGTGTACTCAACACATCCTGAAATTGGAGATATGTTTCATCAATACCTAGTACTTCTACGTACTTTAACGGTGATGTATAAGTAGTAAATGTTGGATATTATTATCCCTATTATGTGAGTTTATTTGTAAGTTGCACATGTAAATACAATCTGAGCTTTTAAAGTGATCTAACTTATGCTAATTAGGATTTGGATTATTAGATGTGGGTTCAATGTATAGAACCCTTTAGACCAATCTGTTATTATTTATGGACTGATAACAGATTGGATTTCTATATAAAGGGGAGGTCCACAAGGGTTTAGAGCATCCATCTTGACCTAGTTTCTTGTACCCCATTGACAAGAAATCTTATAGTGCCATCAACCCTAAGCCCATTGGAAGATCCTCCTTCTTCTTTCCGCTACATCTTCCACAAGGATCAAACCGACGACGCTACGACAAGGACAATGGTTCTTCAATTAGGTTTCTTGTCTTTCGGTTTATATTTTTTATTCTTGTTATGTCATGATTTGATCAAATAATAGATCTATGCTCATATATATCTTCTGTTTTAACTTTTGAGTTCTTATTTTGTTTCTAGAATTCATGCGGTTAGGAGAAAACCCAAGTTCTATCAATTGATATCAGAGTCATGGCTTTGTTTCGTCATTTTTATTGTAATAAGGTTTATATTTTACGTTGATTTACTATTTGTATGTTAGATCAAGTTTTTTCTAGTATAATACAATTTTGATTGTCGAAAATCATATAAGAAAACTCTAGGATAGACTTGTTTTCCAAGTTTTTAATAATTTTGTGAAGAACATGAAAAATGACGGAAGAATCATCGTGTAACCTAATTTTTTGGTTAAATTATGATAGTTGAATCGATTGGCTTGGTCGGCCAATTGATTATCAAGTTTAAAATAATGAACGGATTTGATTGGAATATTGGTGTGTTTAATCGATGATTAGCCGCCTTAAATTTAGGATAAAATTGATTATCGATTGACTAGAAATTTTCCTAATCAATTAAAAATTTTATCTATCGATTCTATTGAATTTTAATAAATTATAAAGTTTTCAATCGATTAAAATTTCATACTACATGAAATTTTCCAATCGGTTTGAATCCAAATGCAGATTCTGCCTTTCATGCATCAGGGAAAAAAATTATTATTAAATAATTTTTTTAATGAAGAATTATTCTATGTTTTACATTTCATGCGCGAAGGGAAAAAGATTATTATTAAATAATTTTGTAACGAAGAATTATTAAGTTTTAATTAAATTCTATTAAATAATGATTAAATTATAGAATTTAATAAAATCTTTGACTTCTTAGCGGTGGATTTTATATATCATTATATAATTACATATAGTAGACTTTAAATTGACTGTGATAATTAATTGGGTAAAATTAATTAATTATCATATGATATCAATCAGTTTATAAGTTTAATTTTAGAGTTATTAAGACTGATAAAAAGAAATTATCTATTCGATTAAAATATCTAAAATTTTCTTAGGTCTATCTATAAAACGTGTTACTAAATTGAACTATTGTGTTAGCACAAAGGAAGACATCTTAGGTAGGTTTAGTGTATTTTATGTTGATAGACGTATATCTATGCTAAGAATAATCGGCCCAAAGGAAGGTTACTTTTATGTTAGATATATGTTTAAGATAGTTTACAACTATTAAACATAATTTATTTTGTTCTGATCATGCGTAAAATATGTCGCCCCAAAGAAAGGCATATAAAGTGTCATATTATGCACACAGTGTGTGGTCATAGACTAATAATTCATATAAAGTGTCATATTATGCACACAGTGGACGGTCCAAAGGAAGACACATTGTGTGGTCAATTAAAGTTTGAGTTATATCAGAGAGTACCGCTAACAAATTATATTTTAATTCACAGATTAAAATGTAATGTTATATTTGATATCTCATTAGGAGCTCATTCATATGCATTTAAATTTTATTTATTTACATAATATTATTATATATTTATATGTTTTTGGCTTTAATTAAATCGTGAGCTTAAATAGAGTTTTCTTTTTAATTACAGTGCAATCTGTAACTACCAGTATTAATAATATCTCAACATTAACTTGTTCGAATTTTACTGAATGGAATGAATACATGATCGTAGTCTTAGATTACATGGATTTAGACTAGGCATTAAGGAATGATCACCCCACACCTTTGACCAGTGCTAGCACTATAGAGCAGAGGATTGAATTTCAGCTGTAGGAGAAATCAAATCGCATGAGTTTAAGCATCATGAAGCTTTCCATACCAACATAAATAAAGGGTTCAATAACAGAGAGAGAAGATGCTCGAAGCTTACTTAATCAACTGGCAGACCAATTCACCTCAAATAAAAAAGTTGAGACTACAACACTTATGAAGTTGGTAACCATGCGGTATAGTGGTAAAGGAAATATAAGGGAGTACATTATGGTGATGTCCAATATAGCGACAAGTCTGAAAGCACTAAACTCAATATGTCTGAGAGTATGTTAGTGCATTTCATTTTGATGTCTCTGCCTGCACGGTTCACTACTTTTAAGATATCGTATAATACTTAAAAGGAAAAGTGGTCATTAAATGATCTTATTGCTCAATGCATGCAAGAGGAGGAGACATGAAGATTGAGACATCTAAGAGTGCTCACTTAGCATCTGGTTCTTAAAGAACGAGCAAAAAGTGAAAGGAGATTAATAACAAAGGAAAAGAAAAGCAAACTACAGATTCTGGAGACAAACTTCTCAACTTTGTAAGTTCGGAAGTCAATTTAGCTATTGTACCTACTGACACTTGGTGGATAGATACTGGTACTACTACTCACATAAGTGTCACTAGGCAGAGTTGTCTTAGGAGCCGACTTTTGCTTGATGGTGAAATATACATCTATACAGGGAATGGGAAGAAGGTTATAGTCAAGTCTATTGGTGTTTTTAGGCTTTATTTAGGAGTTTATGTCTATTTGTATTTAGAGAAACATTCATTGTACCGTCTTTCAGGCGAAACTTAATTTTAATTTCTTGTTTGGACAAAGCAGGTTATTCTTGTTCATTTGGAAATAGAATATTTAGTATTTTCTATAATTCAATTTTGATTGGCAATAGTTTCTTAGTTGTTAAGCTTTATAAATTGAACACCTTTAGTCCTACGATTGGCAATGTAATAATGCATAGTAGAGGTATGAAACATAAATTGACCAACGAGAATTATTCTATGCTATGGCATAGGCGTTTAGGATATATATCCAAACGATGCCTAGAAAGGTTAATATCACATGGAATTCTTAATTCCCTTGACATGTTAGACTTTGATGTCTGCATAGAGTGTGTTAAGGGTAAGACAACTAACAAAAAGAACAAAGGGGATTGCCGTTGTAATGACATTTTGGAGCTAATACATACGAACATTTGTGGATCATTCCCTAAGATATCTTGGAATAGACACACATTTTATTAGCTTCATAGACAACTATTCTAGATTTGGCTATTTGTACCTTATTCATGAGAAGTCATAATCTTTGGACATGTTCAAAATTTTTAAAGTCGAAGTTGAACTTCAACTAGATAAGAATATTAAAGTTATCTGATCCGACTATGGAGGAGAATATTACGGTCGATATGATGGATCAGGTGAATAATGTCCAGGACTTTTTGCAAATTACCTTGCTGAATGTGGGATTGTGCCTCAATATACCATGCTTAGTACACCCAGTCAAAATAGTGTAGCTGAGCGTCACAATTGATCCCTAAAACACATGATGAGAAGTATGATGGCATTCACTTATCTACCGGAGTCTTTGTGGGGTGAGACATTCAAGATTGCAGTTTACCTTCCCAATAGAGTACCTAGTAAGATAGTAACAAAAACCCCCCATTCGAAATGTGGACGGGTAGAAAGCCTAGCATTAGGCATTTACACATCTGGGGTTGTACAACTGAGGCTAGGCCTTACAAGCCTAATGAAAGGAAACTGGACTCAATAACTATTAGCTGCAATTTTGTAAGTTACTTTAAGAAATCAAAGGGGTATAAATTTTATGATCCCTCTAATAGATCCTTCTTCGAAATAGGAAATTTCAAATTAATTAGGACAGTGGGAGCGATAAAACCAGGGAAGTATCTTTTGATGAAAGTGTTAGCGATCCTCCCATGGTCACTACTAGTGCAATCAATGATGGTATGGTTACCATACCGCACATTATGGATACTGCACATCTAGTGAGTGTAGTGAACCAAGATATTCCCATGACATCTCTAATGCATTTGGAGGAGCCTACCACAAAAATTGAGGTATTGCCTCATATTAATGAGCAAGTACCTCAACCACCTCAAACATAAGTGTCATTAAGGCGATCCACAAGAGAACGGAGAAACATAAATTCTCGTGATTATGTTTATCCTCCAAGAGCATGATTTTGATATAGGGTTGGAAAGTGATCCTATATCTTTCCAAGAAGTCAAGCAATGCTCTAACCTTGAAAGGTGGATTAACGTCATGCAAGAAGAGTTGAAGTTTATGGCAGACAATGACGTTTGGGAACTATTGAAAGGGTCTTGTCGTCAAGCGGGATTTAAATGGATATTTAAAACCAAGCGGGATTCGAAGGGTAATATCGAAAAGTATAAGGCTCATCTTGTCGCCAAGGGATTCACTCAGAAGGAAGACATTAATTATAAGGAGACTTTCTCACCTGTATCGACGAAAGACTCCCTTAGGGTAATCATGGCACTTATAGCTCATTTTGATTTGGAACTACATCAAATGGATGTAAAGACTGCATTACTCAATGGAGACATAGAGGAGTCTATATATATGGTAGAATCGGAGATCTTTGAGTCCTCAGACTCAAAGCACCTAGTATGTAGATTAAAGAAGTCCATTTATGATTTAAAACAGGCATCCTGTCAATGGTACCATAAATTTGATCAAGTGGTTACCTCATTTGAATTTAAAGAGAACCCCGTTGATCAGTGTGTATATGCCAAGTTCAGTGGAGGAAGTTTGTTATACTTGTTCTGTACATGGACGATATATTACTTGCGAGCAATAATAAGGAACTGCTACATAAAACCAAGTCATTTCTATCTGGTAAATTTGAAATGAAAGATCTTGGCGATGCATTTTTTGTTCTAGGCATTCAGAGCTATCGTGATCATTCAAGAGGCATTCTTGGACATTCACAACAGGCCTATATCGAGAAGGTGATTATAAGGTATGACATGCAGAACTGTATACCTGGTAACACACCTGTGTCAAGAGGTGACAAGTTCAGTTTGCAGCAATGTCCACAACTTGAACTTGAAATAAAGGAGATGAAACAATTCACATATGCGTCAACAGTGTAGCGACCCGCCTTCTCTACCTTAGACGGTCCGCTACTTTATCTACTATCTTGACTCTACTGCACGACTAAGAATGCGGAACTTCTTTATTTTTCTTTTAAATCCATCTAGGGACGATATTCTAACTCTAGTAGTCATGCATGATACAATGGCACACTTCTTTTCATCTATAGAACTTCTCTGTAATGCCAGTCGACTGCGATCTAACCAGTCGACTGGTATCGGCCACAGAATGTTTCTGGGCGCGGCACCAGTCGACTGGCCTCTTGGCAGTCGACTGATGCATCGAACAGAAGCTACTGTTCGATAGGGCAGTCGACTGATACTGAACCAGTCGACTGGCACGCCTGAAAAACCTGAAATTCAGATTCGAACTTTGTTTCAAAAGTCCACAAAACATATAGTTTCAAGCCATACAAAGACACAACACCATTTCTGTACTCTATACTAGTTTCCCAAACATTTTAGCCAATCAAAACAACTTCATAAACTCGAAATTAGAACTTTTGCGGAAGTAATTAAGTTATGAAAATCTATATGAACTTTTAACTAAAGTTTTGTACCAAACTTAACTCCTATGCATTCATAATACCAAAACACATGTTCTACACCTCACTAAAGCATGTTGGGATGTAATGCAACTTCTCTAAGCATATTTATAGCAATAATAACTTGATTCAAAGGGAAACTCTCAATATCTTGGCATATGCATCAAATAGCTCCATCAAGTATCAATATTCAAAACTACTCACACTCATACTCATCCAATGCCATCATAAGGATATGTATGCTAATTAAAATGACATGGAAAATATCTAAAACGCAATTACTTGGATAAATGCTATATGATCTAACTCAAACTAAGACTTTATAATAAATACACTTTGAGTCTTTTATTCATCTTGTCCCAAGGACCTCTCCAAGGTCAGCCACCACACACACGTCACTCAGCACCGCCTTGTCGCCTTCCTTCAGAATTGCTTGCCTTTACCTTTACCTGCAGCAAGAGGAAATGCAACTAATAAGCAAAAGCTTAGTAAGTACTATCTAGCTCACAAAATCTCGAAATGTGCAAGCATGCTTTTTAAAACAATGTGAAATCACATGAGATACTTTTATGCTTAAAAGAAACACTAAAACAACATATATAACTCAAGACATGCATACTAAAGCACTAATAAGTCTTAACTTACTTGTTCTTGGCTTAACTTGAAACTTTAGCAATTCTTTGACTTTTAAATCATTCTTTAACTTTTAGAAAACTTTCTTAAACTTTAGAAAACTTTGCTAAAGCATATACTTAAAAATAATATCTCACTTGGATCCACTTAAGACGTAAGTACCATCTTATACGCGTTCCCTAAAAGGTTGGGGTAGCGAGCCACCAATCCTAATAGAGCAGACCTTGGTCTACCAGGGCCAAGACCTTGGAATTGGACACCTGGATTTCTTTAACGACGCCCTTGGACGCCGGGTACTGGCCTTAGAAAATAAAATAGCTTTTCTTTCTTTTCTTTCTTATCTTTAAATGCCTTGGCATTTTAACGAGCCCCTTGTGTGCCCAAATCCCTAAGTCTTGACTTTTGGGGATTTCTTAAGGCCTTGGCCTTTTCTTTTCTTATCTTTATCTTCTCTTTTCTTTTCTCATAACTCTTCTTAGCCCCTAACCTCATATAGGGTGCTTAATCAAACTTATACAAGCATGGATCAACCTAGGATTACATGCAAAATCATAAACTTTAAGGAAAATTGCATTTTAACTTTCTAACGGGAAAATCTTGTGGAAAACCGCCTCTTACTGCAGGTGAGCAGTACTTACATTGATATCTTGGACTTACAACCAAAATTGACGTCTAGGGCTTGGGAGAAACTTGAGATCTCGATGAACCGTTCGCGCCTACGCGTTCCTCTCGTTGCGGGGATTCCGAATATTGGAAGCTCTCTCGGAGGAGAGCCTTGGCCGGCGCCCCCTTGGAAGAGGAGAGGGGGTTGGTGTGGTTGGCGTGCGCACAAGAGAGGAGAGGGGAGGGGAGGCGTGAGGCTTGGGCGAGGGTTTAGATGAGAGAAAATAAAATTCCTCTCTTTAACTATCTATTTATACTTAGGGTTATTTAAGTCCAACTTAGAACTTAACTTAATATTTCTCTATTTTCTTTCAGTACACCCCTGCTGGGGCTCCTGGTTAACCCGACCAACTTAAGTCGTTGATCCCATGGGAGGTCTCGGGTTCAAAACTCATTCAGGCAACTTTTTGCCGAAAACTCTATTTCTTTTAGAAAAATACTAAACGGACTCGGAAAATTCCATAAAAATATTCTAAAAATTCCTAAAAATATCTAGAATATTTCTAAACCATTTTTAAATAGTTCTAAGGACTTTAAGAACTTAAAATGGGAATTTCGGGGCGTTACAATCCCCCATACCTTATGAAAAGTTCGTCCTCGAACTTAGAATAATTCTAGATATTTTTCTCTCATGCTGTCTTCACGTTCCCAAGTAGCTTCCTCATGCTTTTGATTCTGCCAGATGACCTTCACTAGTGGCACTTCTTTATTTCTTAATCTTTTAACTGCTTTGTCCACTATCTGTGTCGGTCTGCTCTCATAGCTAAGATCTTCTTGGATCTGTACTGACTGAGGCTGAATCACTTGGCTAGGATCGTGAATACACTTATTTAGCATAGAGACATGAAATGTACTGTGGATAGCTGACATATTCTCTGGCAAGTCCAGCTCATAGGCTACCTTCCCAACTCTCTTTATAATCTTGTAGGGTCCTATGTAGCGAGGACTCAGCTTGCCCTTTTTGCCAAATCTCATCACTCCCTTTATAGGGGCAACCTTGAGAAATACTGAATCTCCAACTTAGAATTCCAGTGGCCTACGGCGTGTGTCAGCATAACTTTTCTGTCTACTCTGGGCAGTCTCAATCCTCTGGCGGATCATCTGGATAGCCTGAGTGGTCTCATCTATAAGCTCAGTCTGGCTGCCTAGTCCCGACTCCATCCCTTTCTTCTCACCAGCTTCTTGCCAACATATGGGTGATCTGCATTTCCTGCCATACAATGCCTCATAAGGTGCCATCCTGATGGTGGCCTGATAGCTATTGTTGTAGGCAAACTCAGCTAAGCACAGAAATTTGCACCAACTACCTTTAAAGTCCAACGCACAAGCCCTGAGCATGTCTTCTAAAATCTGATTTACTCTCTCTGTTTGTCCATCTGTCTGGGGATGGAAAGCTGTGCTGAACTGAAGTCTGGTGCCTTAGGGCGTCCTGAACACACCTCCAAAAATGGNTCTTCCTAGTGGCCGGCGGCAACACCCTTGGTAATGGGTTTCGGCGCAAGTCAAGGAGGAAGAGTTAGTGCTCTTGGTGACTTTGTTTCTTGGAAGACCGTCGCCCACACACGTCCAAGAAGAGGTTAGGACATACGATAGAAGATCGCGAGGTAAACAGAGGTATATTTCATGTTTGGTTTCTCCTTATTCCTTTTATATTGTATGTTGTTAATTAACATGGACCCCGAAGATAAACTCAAAAACCGGCGATCCATTCATCGTCTATTCCGTGGCTAATCGACTAGATGAGTTAGATTGCTTGAACAACAAGTTTGTTCAAGCGATCACTCAAGTCGATTAGTACGATAATGAAACGGTTGCTTGGGTAAGTCATCTCCATCCGGATTTATTTTAATTAATAAAATTTTAATCCGGGGACATGGAGAGGATTCCCATGGATAACCGAAACCAACAATTGGTATCAAAGCCAAGTTTTCCGATTTTGTGTGTTTTGGATTCAGTTACTTTTATGCATTTATCATATATAATTTTATGCCGAATAATAGTAGGATGTGCGTAGACTAACTCTTTAGTTACAGGTATAAGATTCGACTATTATGGCTTAAGTGATTGTATGTGATTATGTGTGCATGGTTGTAATATTTATTTGAATCCTCGGGGTTGATGAGGCTTATTAGTATTTAATTTTTGTAATTAAATACGACATTGTTTAGTCACTCATTTTAATTACATTCGACCTAGATTTGTTGTACACTCCTTCGTGGAGTATAGGATCGATGGATGTAAATTAAAATAATTTTTATCTCGGCTCGGAGCTCCTTCATGGCTTGCGCATGGTGTATGGAGGTGGAGACAAGGTGGCGACACGACGGGAGGCGTATTGGAAAACAAAAAACCATAATAGTTGGAAAATTTAATTTTTTTTCATATTTATTGCTTATTGTTTGATATGCATGTTGTGTGTGCTTGAAAATTCCTTAATTTTAAATTACTAAGTGGGAGAGGGAATCTTTGAGTCTCGTGGCCTCCATTACAAATTTGACATGTGATGCGAACAAACTTGCGTGTTGGCTCTGAGTGCCTTCCTCCATATCGGATGAGTTTGTTTCACGGATCATTAGGTCAAATATGGTTATAGGAAATTATTTAGGAGCGTGTGATCTTCCCCATCGGAAGGAACATAATCCTAGATAATTGCCTTAGTATCGTATAATGGTGAACAATTAGATGCAAAAAATAGTGTCGCCCCCATCGGAGTCACTGCTATTATTTGTAGGGCCGAAGAGGAACCAACTATTAATTTTATTTGTCAAAAAGTAAGGTTAACATGATAATAAAATTAATGGGTAAACCCTCCTCTTACAAATGTAGAATTCGTATACGTCCACACTATACGATATTCTCAGTGTTTTTAGGTGTTGGTTGATTTTAATATTATATTGTTTGAGGAATCAATATTATTTTGAAATCTATTGTTTTGATCATTGTGATTCTCAGGATTTTCAAAGTGGCTTTCAACCCACTTATTGTTATTTTAAAGGAAAATAAACATACTGGACCAACTACATAGATTGGAAACGGAATCTGGACATTGTCTTGACTACTGAAGAGTACAAATTTGTACTCTTTGAAATCTGTCCTGAAAAGCCAAGTGAGAATTCTAGTAAAGAGGAGAAGGAACGTTATAAGAAGTGGGCAAAAGCAGGCGAGATGGTGCGGTGTTACATTTTGGCTTCTATGTCAAATGTGCTGCAACATCAACATCAGGTTTTTTCCATGGCTTATGACATGATGTTCAGTCTCAAGGAACTCTTCGAACATCAGAATCAGGCCGCTAGGCAAGAGGCAAGGAGGAGCTTGATGATGACCACCATGATTGAGGGAACACCCGTGAGAGATCATGTTCTCAAAATGATGGCTCATTTGAATGAGATGGAAGTCCTTGAAGCGGAGATCGATGGGGAAACCCAGGTCGATATCATTCTCCAGTCTCTACCTAGGAGTTTTGAGCAGTTTCGCCTAAACTATAATATGAACAAAAGGACATATTCGTTGGCGGATCTTCTGACAAAACTCCAGGTGACAGAGGGGCTTTTTTGTCAGAGTGCTCATGTTTTTGTTGTTGAAAAGGTTTCTACTTCTAAGCCGAAAGGCAAGAAGAAGAAACAAGGTTTAGCAAAGAAGGCGACTAGATCTCAGGGACCTCAGGCTGGAGTGAAGAAGCCGAAAGGCAAGTGCTTCACGTGCAAGCAGACTGGACATTGGAAGGCGGACTATCCCCGTCGAAAGAAGAAAAACAAGGTATACCTTTTTGTTTAGTTGTTGAAACATATTTAGCGGTGTTATCTATTGATACCTGGTGTGTAGATACGGGAGTCACTGATCATGTCTGTAATTCTTTGCAGGGGTTCTAGGAAACCAGATGACTAGCTAAGGGAGAGATTACCGTCTACATGGGCAATGCTACATAGGTGGCGGCTAATGCAGTGGGAGACGTTTATTTATCGTTTGATAGAAATAAAACTTTAGTTTTAAGAAATTACCTTTATGTACCTTCATTTAGAAAGAATCTTATTTCAGTTTCTAAATTATTTATGAATGGGTATTCTATTTCTTTTAATGACAGAGTTGTTATAAAAAGGAATAGAGAGATTATCTGTTCTGGTGCGTTGGTTGGCAATTTATATACTCTTGAACCAAAAACTCCCACTATGCAAATAGAAATTAATAACTCATCTTCTAATCAAAATAAGAGAAAAGAACCTTCAAAAATGAACCAAACGTATCTTTGGCATCTAAGGTTGGGTCATATTAACTTGAGTATGATTCAAATGTTGATAGCCGATGGACCTTTGGGTTCATTGGTGGTGGAAGATTTCCCAACCTGTGAATAATGCATGGAAGGTAAGATGACCAATAGGCCTTTAAAGCCAAGGGGTATAGAGCCAAAGATGTGTTGGAGTTGGTTCATTCTGATTTGTGTGGTCCTATGTCTATCCAGGCTAGAGGTGGCTTTGAATATTTCGGCTCTTTTATAGACGATTATTCAAGGTATTGATACATTTATTTGATGGACCGCAAATCTGAATGCTTTGTTAGGTTCAAAGAATTCAAGGCTGATGTGGAGAAACGTCAAAGTAAAAGTATCAAGACACTACGATCTGATCGTGGTGGTGAGTACCTCTTGGGAGAATTTAGGAGTTACTTATCAGAAGCTGGGATTCAATCCCAATTGTCTGCACCTGGTACACCCCAGCAGAATGGTGTGGTGGCGCGAAGGAATAGGACTCTTCTGGAGATGGTTAGATCGATGATGAGTTATTCTGAGTTACTGGATTCGTTCTGGAGGTATGCCCTGGAAATGGCAGTGTACATTCTGAACTTCGTACCATCTAAATCAATACCCTCTACTCCCACAGTATTATGGACTAGGTGTAAGCCTAGTCTGAAACATATTCGGATTTGGGATAGTCCAGCATATGTGCTGAAGGGAGATGCTGATAAGTTAGAATCTCGTACGGAAGTACGTTTGTTCGTAGGCTATCCTCGGGGAACGAAAGGTGGTTTATTTTATAGTCCTAATGATCATAGGGTAATCGTGAGGACGAATGCCCGATTTTTAGAAGAAAACTATGTGATGAACCATAAGCCCATGAGTAAGATTGTTCTAGAGGAAATGAGAGGGGAACTTCCAACTTCAGTACCAACGGTACAAGAGGGCATACCACAAGTGATTGTACCGCATGTCACAATGATACACAGGTAGTACCTCGTCGTAGTGGGAGGGTTGTTAGACAACCTGATAGATTCATGTTCTTGGGAGAGTCTTCGGACTTGGTCCCTGGCGAACATGAACCTGATCCCTGGACCTATGACGAGGCACTCCAAGATAAAGATACGGTATCTTGGCAAAGGGCGATGAATTCTAAGATAGAATCTACGGAATCTAATCAGGTTTGGGAGCTAGTAGAACCACCCAATGGTGTAAAAGCCATTGGATGCAAGTGGATCTACAAAAGAAAGAGAGGATCAGACGGAAAGGTGGAAACCTTCAAAGCAAGGTTTGTTGCGAAAGGGTATACTCAGAAAGAGGGTATCAATTATGAGAAGACCTTTTCACCAGTAGTCATGCTTAAGTCGATCTAGATTCTCTTGTCTATTGCCACTCATATGGATTATGAGGTTTGGCAGATGGATGTCAAGACAACTTTCCTTAACGGAAGTCTTGAGGAAAACATCTATATGAAGCAACCAGAGGGATTCATTGCAAAGGGCAAAGAGCATCTTGTGTGTAAGCTTAATCGGTCCATTTATGGATTGAAGCAAGCTTCAAGATCTTGGAACATCCGGTTTGGTGTGGTAATCCTTGTTGGTGCAGGCAGCACCTAAGTCAAACCTGGGTTTTGATAATGGCAAAGGGTTCAGAAGTTAAGGTGTTATTGTGATCTAACATGTTTACTGAGTGTGCAGGAAAAGTCCTAGGTGCACTAGGCAAAGAAGTCCTGGTCAAGGACTTGGCAAGAAAACCTGACCGGAAGTCGGGCAATGAAGTCCTGGTCGAGGACTGGGCAAGAAGTCATGGCAAGGAGCTGGGCACCGAAGACCTGGCCGGAAGTTGGGCAAGAAGACCTGACCGGAAGTTGGGCACAAAGACCTGGTCAGGAGGATTGGGCAAAAGTCTAACCGGAGGAGCCAGTTGGCAAAAGGTAAACTCTCCTGAGAGGAGTAGGTGAGGACGCGTTCCCGTCGAGGGAACAGTAGGCGTCGGTTCGACCTAGGGTTCCATTTGGGAGACCCAAATTCAGAACCAAGACAGCTACGACTGTAACTAATGTTTGGTATGTTTTGGAACTAACCCAAGTTGCAGGATCGAATGACTGGTCATCTGCAAGTGAGGTGTCTCACTGGGCCTAGGCGCTCGGATGGACTCGGGTGCCCGAATGGGCTCAGGCGCCCGTATGGATACTGGCGCCCAAGGGTGAAGGCAAAATCCAAAAAACAACCACAAAGCCTCTGGAAGTACTCAAGTCAGGTGCCCGTGAGGTCACGGGCGCCCCCATCAGCTCAGGTACCCAAGTGGAGATGGATAAGCGTTGACCGAGCCCGCGGATAAGGATTCGCGCAGGGAAGGCCACGTGTTAGGCGTCCCCATCGACACAGGCGCCCGTATGAGTACTATAAAAGGGGGTGCACCCCCAAGTCTTCGACATCACTTGCTCTCAACGCTCCAAACCTTTTCGTTCAAGCGCTACACTCCGGCAAACTCCGACTTCGAGATTCCAGTGCCGACGACGATCCTCTGCTGCGAAATTTGATCAACCTCGAGCATCGGTAACGAAAAGTGTAGCAATTTCAATTTTCTGATCTACTTCTGTATTTAAATTGTAAATCTTATATCGCGATTATAGAATTGCCCAAAGTAAATGGTCAAGGACCGTGGGCCTTGGAGTAGGAACCAACCACGACTCTGATCCAAGTAAAAAATGACTTGTGTTCTTGTGTACTTTATCTTTTTCAGCTGCGCATATTCTTTAACTGTCCAAAAAAGTTTTACAACGATATTCACCCCCCCCCTCTATCGTTTTCTCCGATTCAACAATCCAGTCTTATGGATTTATTCAAAGTCTGGATGAGTCTTGTGTATACAAGAGATGTGACGGAAACATAATGATATTTCTTGTACTATACGTAGATGACATTTTGCTCATTGGCAACAATGTCAAAGTGTTATCAGGCGTAAGGGTATGGTTGTCCAAACAGTTGATATGAAGGTCTTGGGAGAAGCTGGACACATCCTTGGGATCAAGGTTAATAAGGGATTGTAATAAAAGGATATTGTGCTTATATCAAGCTTCATACATTGATATTATCCTAGCTCATTTTAGCATGTAAAACTTCAAGAAAGGTTTTCTACCTTTCGGCATGCAGTACCTTTATCTAAAGAGATGTGTCCTAAAACATCAAAGGAGATAGTGGAGATGAAGGTGGTTCCTTATGCTTCGGCTTTAGGAAGCCTCATGTATGCTATGCTATGTACGAGACTGGATATCTGCTTTGCCGTGGGCATGGTTAGCAGATATCAGAGTAATCCAGGATAAGGACATTGGACTGCGGTAAAGCATATATTAAAGTACCTGAGAATGACTAGAGATTATATGCTAATTTACTAGGCAGATCAATTGCTCCGTGTGGGTTACACGGATTCTGACTTCCAATCAGATAGGGATAACAGTAAGTCTAACTTGGGGTATGTGTTTACATTGGGAGGTGGAGTCATAGTATGGAGGAGTATCAAACAGAAATGCGTTGCAGACTCTAACATGGAAGCTGAGTATGTGGCAGCCTCTGAGGCGGCCAAAGAAACTGTATGGCTCAAGAACTTCTTAATGGACTTAGATGTGATTCCTGGTTTGCCCAGAGCTATCACAATTTATTGTGATAATAGTGGTGCAGTTGCAAACTCAAAGGAACCACGAGCCCATAAGGCAAGTAAACACATAGAGCGCAAGTACCACCTGATACGAGAGATCGTAAAGCGAGGAGAAGTTGTTATCGCCAAGAATGCATCAGAGGATAACCTGGCAGATCCTTTCACTAAGGCCCTTCCAGCGAGAGCTTTTGATAGGCATGTGGAAGGAATGGGAGGCAGATGTATGGCAGTTTGATGGCAGCATAGTCTTTTAGTATAAGTGGGAGATTGTTAGGATGTATACTAAAAGCCTAGCTTTTGTATGGACATCTACATTTTAGAATGAGAATCACTTAATCATTGTTTACATTTTATATTTATATACATGCTATTGTCTATTTCTTTACATTGTAGATAACATGGTGTGAGGTGTCACACAGAAGATTATATTATCAGTCCCTTGTAGAGTATAAGTAGTCGCTCACAACTGAGATGGTTTTAGACAAACCATTGGAATGGTTGTAGTGTAATTTGGTATTGCTCTATCTTGATCATAGAATTACACTAGTACACTTTGTGTGTATTGAGCAGGATCGATATAGAGGTGATTCGATTTATATTGATTATATAATCGAATTAGACCTCAGATATTATGGTGTACATGCTCTTAATCCCGATATAATAGCGGGCACATGTATTTAATATCTATTTCTTTGATTTATCAGTGGACGAGATTTATTTGTTAAATCGATAGGCCCGGTAAATTAGAAAATAATATTATATACATGGTGTGTCATTGATTATAGAAGGAAACAGTGTCCTAATGCGTTAGGATGATGATGTCCCCTTGAGAAGCTCATAAAGTTCATCATATAAATCCTGTAGGTGGACTTGGTCCGACATGATCATAAGGTTGAGTGGTACTACTCATGAAGTTAGATATTAATTAATTAAATAGTCAGTAATTTAATTAATTAATGGACATGCGAGATCTTAAATACGGGGAGGTTATATACATATATTATGGTGGAGCCCATATTTATTATGGGGGTTGGTGAGGTAGTGCAATGATAATCCTTTAGTGGATTGGATTATCATTAATGGATCAGACTTTGATCCATTAGGAAACCAAGACCCAACTCCTCCTCATGGCCCCTATTGTAGCCTATATATACCTCATGAGTCGTGAGACGAAGGATACCATCCAACACAACCCTAATTATCCTCTCCACATCTCTCTCTCTCTCCTAGGATAGCGCCGGCGACAAAGCAAGGAGGAAAAAGTTTTCTTCTTCCTCTCTTCTCTTCATCTCTTCCTTTTGGTGGCTGGCAACAAGAAGCTTAAGGGGGAGCTCTTCTCCTCCTTTGTGGCGTGCGGCAAGAAGAAGAGAAGAAGAAGTTTTCGGTGCAAAAGAGGAGAGACTTCTCCTTGGTGGTGTTGGCATCGCAAGCAAGGAGAAAGGAGAGGGGTTGGTCGGCTAGGGTAGGAGAAGAAGATATATCTTCCTCTTCTTCTTCTTCTTCTCCTTCTTCCTATCATCTTCCTTAAGGCTAGCACAAAGAGGGAGGTCTTCTTCTTCTTGGTGGTTGGCGTGAACAAGGAAGTTTGTTCTTCCTAGTGGCCGGCGGCAACACCCTTGGTATTAGGGTTTCGGCGCAAGTCAAGGAGGAAGAGTTAGTGCTCTTGGTGACTTTGTTTCTTGGAAGACCGTCGCCCACACGACGTCCAAGAAGAGGTTAGGACATACGATAGAAGGTCGCGAGGTAAACAAGAGGTATATTTCATGTTTGGTTTCTCCTTATTCCTTTTTATATTGTATGTTGTTAATTAACATGGACCCTGAAGATAAACATAAAAATCGGCGATCCATTCATCGTCTATTCCGTGGCTAATCGACTAGATGAGTTAGATTGCTTGAACAACAAGTTTGTTCAAGCGATCACTCAAGTCGATTAGTAAGATAATGAAACGGTTGCTTGGGTAAGTCATCTCCATCCGGATTTATTTTAATTAATAAAATTTTAATCCGGGGACATGGAGAGGATTCCCATGGATAACCGAAACCAACAATTGGTATCAAAGCCAAGTTTTCCGGTTTTGTGAGTTTTGGATTCAGTTACTTTTATGCATTTATCATATATAATTTTATGCCGAATAATAGTAAGATGTGCGTAGGCTAACTCTTTGGTTACAAGCATAAGATTTGACTATTATGGCTTATGTGATTGTATGTGATTGTGTGTGCATGGTAGTAATATTTATTTGAATCCTCGGGGTTGATGAGGCTAATTAGTATTTAATTTTTGTAATTAAATACGACATTGTTTAGTCGCTCATTTTAATTTACTTTCGACCTAGATTTGTTGTACACTCCTTCGTGGAGTATAGGATCGATGAATGTAAATTAAAATAATTTTTATCTCGGCTCGGAGCTCCTTCATGGCTTGCGCATTGTGTATGGAGGTGGAGACGAGGTGGCGACACGACGGGAGACGTATTGGAGAACAAAAAATCATAATAGTTGGAAATTTTAATTTTTTTTCATATTTATTGCTTATTGTTTGATATGCATATTGTGTGTGCTTGAAAATTCCTCAATTTTAAATTACTAAGTGGGAGAGGGAATCTTTGAGTCTCGTGGCCTCCATTACAAATTTGACATGTGATGCGAACAAACTTGCGTGTTGGCTCTGAGTGCCTTCCTCCATATCGGATGAGTTTGTTTCACGGATCACTAGGTCAAATATGGTTATAGAAAATTATTTAGGAGCGTGTGATCTTCCCCATCGGAAGGAACATAATCCTAGATAATTGCCTAAGTATCGTATAATGGTGAACAATTAGATGCAAAAAATAGTGTCGCCCCCATCGGAGTCACTGCTATTATTTGTAGGGCCGAAGAGGAACCAACTATTAATTTTATTTGTCAAAAAGTAAGGTTAAAATGATAATAAAATTAATGGGTAAAACCTCCTCTTACAAATATAGAATTCGTATACGTCCACACTATACGATATTCTCAGTGTTTTTAGGTGTTGGTTGATTTTAAAATTATATTGTTTGAGGAATCAATATTATTTTGAAATCTAATGTTTTGATCGTTGTGATTCTCAGAATTTTCAAAGTGGCTTTCAACCCACTTATTGTTATTTTAAAGGAAAATAAACTTACTAGACCAACTACATAGATTGGAAACGGAACCTGGACATTGTCTTGACTACTGAAGAGTACAAATTTGTACTCTTTGAAATTTGTCCTGAAAAGCGAAGTGAGAATTCTAGTAAAGTGGAGAATGAACATTATAAGAAGTGGGTAAAAGCAGGCGAGATTGTGCGGTGTTACATTTTGGCTTCTATGTCAAATGTGCTGCAACATCAACATCAGGTTTTTTCCACGGCTTATGACATGATGTTTAATCTCAAGGAACTCTTCGAACATCAGAATCAGGCCACTAGGCAAGAGGCAAGGAGGAACTTGATGACGACACCATTATTGAGGGAACACCCGTGAGGGATCATGTTCTCAAAATGATGGCTCATTTGAATGAGATGGAAGTCCTTGAAGCGGAGATCGATGGGGAAACCCAGATCGATATCATTCTCCAGTCTCTTCCTAGGAGTTTTGAGAAGTTTCGCCTGAACTATAATATGAACAAAAGGACATATTCGTTGGCGGATCTTCTGATAGAACTCCAGGCGACAGAGGGGCTTTTTTGTCAGAGTGCTCATGTTTTTATTGCTGAAAAGGTTTCTACTTCTAATCCGAAAGGCAAGAAGAATAAACAAGGTTTAGCAAAGAAAGCGACTAGATCTCAGGGACCTCAGGCTGGAGTGAAGAAGCCAAAAGGCAAGTGCTTCACGTGCAAGCAGACTGGACATTGGAAGGCGGACTATCCCCGTCGAAAGGAGAAAAACAAGGTATACCATTTTGTTTAGTTGTTGAAACATGTTTAGCGGTGTTATCTACCGGTACCTGGTGTGTAGATACGAGAGTCACTGATCATGTCTGTAATTCTTTGCAGGGGTTTTGGAAACCAGATGACTAGCTAAGGAAGAGATTACCGTCTACATGGGCAATGCTACATAGGTGGCGGCTAATGCAGTGGGAGACGTTTATTTATCGTTTAATAGAAATAAAACTTTAGTTTTAAGAAATTACCTTTATGTACCTTCATTTAGAAAGAATCTTATTTCAGTTTCTAAATTATTTATGAATGGTTATTCTATTTCTTTTAAGAGATTATCTGTTCTGGTGCGTTGGTTGGCAATTTATATACTCTTGAACCAAAAACTCCCACGATGCAAATAGAAATTAATAACTCATCTTCTAATCAAAATAAGAGAAAAGAACCTTCAAAAATGAACCAAACGTATCTTTGGCATCTAAGGTTGGGTCATATTAACTTGAGTATGATTCAAAGGTTGATAGCCGATGGACCTTTGGGTTCATTGGTGGTGGAAGATTTCCCAACCTGTGAATGATGCATGGAAGGTAAGATAACCAATAGGCCTTTAAAGCCAAGGGGTATAGAGCCAAAGATGTGTTGGAGTTGGGTCATTCTGATTTGTGTGGTCCTATATCTATCTAGGCTAGAGGTGGCTTTGAATATTTCGGCTCTTTTATAGACGATTATTCATGGTATTGATACATTTATTTGATGGGCCGCAAATCTGAATGCTTTGATAGGTTCAAAGAATTCAAGGCTGATGTGGAGAAACGTCAAGGTAAAAGTATCAAGACACTACGATCTGATCGTGGTGGTGAGTACCTCTTGGGAGAGTTTAGGAGTTACTTATCAGAAGCTGGGATTCAATCCCAATTGTCTGCACCTGGTACACCCCAGCAGAATGGTGTGGTGGCGCGAAGGAATAGGACTCTTATGGAGATGGTTAGATCGATGATGAGTTATTCTGAGTTACCGGATTCGTTCTGGAGGTATGCCCTGGAAATGGCAATGTTCATTCTGAACTTGGTACCATCTAAATCAGTACCCTCTACTCCCACAGAATTATGGACTGGGTGTAAGCCTAGTCTGAAACATATTCGGATTTGGGATAGTCCAGCATATGTGCTGAAGGGAGATGCTGATAAGTTGGAATCTAGTACGGAAGTACGTTTGTTCGTAGGCTATCCTCGGAGAACGAAAGGTGGTTTATTTTATAGTCCTAAAGATCAGAGGGTAATCGTGAGGACGAATGCCCGATTTTTAGAAGGAAACTATGTGATGAACCATAAGCCCATGAGTAAGATTGTTCTAGAGGAAATGAGAGGGGAACTTCCAACTTCAGTACCAACGGTACAAGAGGGCATACCACAAGTGATTGTACCGCATGTCACAGTGATACACAGGTAGTACCTCGTCGTAGTGGGAGGGTTGTTAGACAACCTGATAGATACATGTTCTTGGGAGAGTCTTCGGACTTGGTCCCTAGCGAACATGAACCTAATCCCTGGACCTATGACGAGGCACTCCAAGATAAAGATACGGTATCTTGGCAAAGGGCGATGAATTCTAATATAGAATCTACGGTATCTAATCAGGTTTGGGAGCTAGTAGAACCACCCGATGGTGTAAAAGCCATTGGATGCAAGTTGATCTACAAAAGAAAGAGTGGATCAGACGGAAAGGTGGAAACCTTCAAAGCAAGGTTTGTTGCAAAAGGGTATACTCAGAAAGAGGGTATCAATTATGAGAAGACCTTTTCGCCGGTAGTCATGCTTAAGTCAATCCGGATTCTCTTGTCTATTGCCACTCATATGGATTATGAGGTTTGACAGATGGATATCAAGACAACTTTCCTTAACAGAAGTCTTGAGGAAAACATCTATATGAAGCAACCAGAGGGATTCATTGCAAAGGGCAAAGAGCATCTTGTGTGTAAGCTTAATCGGTCCATTTATGGATTGTAGGAAGCTACAAGATCATGGAACATCCGGTTTGATGAGGTAATCCATGTTGGTGCGGGCAGCACCTAAGTCAAACCTGAGTTTTGATAATGGAAAAGGGTTCAGAAGTTAAGGTGTTATTGTGATCTAACATGTTTACTGAGTGTGCAGGAAAAGTCCTAGGTGCACTAGGCAAAGAAGTCCTGGTCAAGGACTGGGCAAGAAGACCTGACCGGAAGTCGGGCAAAGAAGTCCTGGTCGAGGACTGGGCAAGAAGTCCTGGCAAGGAGCTGGGCACCGAAGACCTGACCGGATGTTGGGCAAGAAGACCTGACCGGAAGTTGGGCACGAAGACCTGGTCAGGAGGATTGGGCAAAAGTCTAACCGGAGGAGCCGGTTGGCAAAAGGTAAACTCTCCTGAGAGGAGTAGGTGAGGACGCGTTCCCCGTCGAGGCAACAGTAGGCGTCAGTTCGACCTAGGGTTCCATTTGGGAGACCCAAAGTCAGAACCAAGACAGCTACGGCTGTAAATAATGTTTGGTATGTTTTGGAACTAACCCAAGTTACAGGATCGAAGGACTGGTCGTCTGCAAGTGAGGTGTCTCACTGGGCCTAGGCGCCCGGATGGACTCGGGTGCCCGAATGGGCTCAGGCGCCCGTATGGATACGGGCGCCCAAGGGTGAAGGCAAAATCCAAAAAACAACCACAAAGCCTCTGGAAGTACTCAAGTCAGGTGCCCGTGAGGTCACGGGCGCCCCCATCAGCTTAGGCGCCCAAGTGGAGGTAGATAAGCGCTGACCGAGCCCGCGGATAAGGATTCGCGCAGGGAAGGCCACGTGTTAGGCGTCTCCATCGACACAGGCGCCCGTATGAGTACTATAAAAGGGGGTGCACCCCTAAGGCTTCGACATCACTTGCTCTCAACGCTCCAAACCTTTTCGTTCAAGCGCTACGCTCAGGCAAACTCCGACTTCGAGATTCCAGTGCCGACGACGACCCTCTGCTTCGCAATTCGTTAAACCTCGAGCATCGGTAACGAAAAGTGTAGCAATTTCAATTTTCTGATCTACTTCTGTATTTAAATTGTAAATCTTTTATCGCGATTATAGAATTGCCCAAAGTAAACGGTCATGAACTGTGGGCCTTGGAGTAGGAACCGACCACGACTCCGAAGCAAGTAAAAAATGACTTGTGTTCTTGTGTACTTTATCTTTTTCCGCTGCGCATATTCTTTAACTGTCCGAAAAATTTTTACAACGATATTCACCCCCCCCCCCTCTACTGTTTTCTCCGATCCAACAATCCAGTCTTATGAATTTATTCAAAGTCCGGATGGGTCTTGTGTATACAAGAGATGTGATGGAAACATAGTAGTATTTCTTGTACTATACGTAGATGACATTTTGCTCATTGGCAACAATGTCAAAGTGTTATCAGGCGTAAGGGTATGGTTGTCCAAACAGTTTGATATGAAGGACTTGGGAGAAGCTGGACACATCCTTGGGATCAAGGTTAATAAGGGATTGCAATAAAAGGATGTTGTGCTTATATCAAGCTTCATACATTGATATTATCCTAGCTCATTTTAGCATGTAAAACTCCAAGAAAGGTTTTCTACCTTTCGACATACAGTACCTTTATCTAAAGAGATGTGTCCTAAAACATCAAAGGAGATAGTGGAGATGAAGGTGGTTCCTTATGCTTCGGCTGTAGGAAGCCTCATGTATGTTATGCTATGTACGAGACTGGATATCTGCTTTGTCGTGGGCATGGTTAGCATATATCAGAGTAATCCAGGATAAGGACATTGGACTGCGGTAAAGTATATATTAAAGTACCTGAGAATGACTAGAGATTATATGCTAGTTTACTAGGCAGATCAATTGCTCCGTGTGGGTTACACGGATTCTGACTTCCAATCAGATAGGGATAACAGTAAGTCTAACTTGGGGTATGTGTTTACATTGGGAGGTGGAGTCATAGTATGGAGGAGTATCAAATAGAAATGCGTTGCAGACTCCAACATGGAAGCTGAGTATGTGGCAGCCTCTGAGGCGGCCAAAGAAACTGTATGGCTCAAGAACTTCTTAATGGACTTAGATGTGATTCCTGGTTTGCCCAAAGCTATCACAATTTATTGTGATAACAGTGGTGCAGTTGCAAACTCGAAGGAACCACGAACCCATAAGGCAAGTAAACACATAGAGCGCAAGTACCACCTGATACGAGAGATCGTAAAGCGAGGAGAAGTTGTTATCGCCAAGAATGCATCAGAGGATAACCTGGCAGATCCTTTCACTAAGGCCCTTCCAGCGAGAGCTTTTGATAGGCATGTGGAAGGAATGGGAGGCAGATGTATGGCAGTTTGATGGCAGCATAGCTTTTTAGTATGAGTGGGAGATTGTTAGGATGTATACTAAAAGCCTAGCTTTTGTATGGACATCTACATTTTAGAATGAGAATCACTTAATCATTGTTTGCATTTTATATTTATATACATGCTATTGTCTATTTCTTTACATTGTAGATAACATGGTGTGAGGTATCACACAGAAGATTATATTATCAGTCCCTTGTAGAGTATAAGTAGTCGCTCACAACTGAGATGGTTTTAGACAAACCATTGGAATGGTTGTATTGTAATTTGGTATTGCTCTATCATGATCATAGAATTACACTAGTACACTTTGTGTGTATTGAGCAGGATCGATATAGATGTGATTCGATTTATATTGATTATATAATCGAATTAGACCTCAGATATTATGGTGTACATGCTCTTAATCCCGATATAATAGCGGGCACATGTATTTAATATCTATTTCTTTGATTTATCAGTGGACGAGATTTATTTGTTAAATCGATAGGCCCGGTAAATTGGAAAATAATATTATATACATGGTGTGTCATTGATTATAGAAGGAAACAGTGTCCTAATGCATTAGGATGATGATGTCCCCTTGAGGAGCTCATAAAGTACATCATATAAATCCTGCAGGTGGACTTGGTCCGACATTATGATAAGGATGAGTGGTACTACTCATGAAGTTAGATATTAATTAATTAAATAGTCAGTAATTTAATTAATTAATGGACATGCGAAATCTTAAACACGGGGAGATTATGTACAAATAATATGGTGGAGCCCATATTTATTATGGGGGTTGGTGAGGTAGTACAATGATAATCCTTTAGTGGATTATATTATCATTAATGGATCGGGCTTTGATCCATTTGGAGACCAAGACCCAACTCCTCCTCATGGTCCCTATTGTAGCCTATATACCTCATGAGTCATGAGACCAAGGATACCATCCAACACAACCTTAATTATCCTCTGCACATCTCTCTCTCTCTCCTAGGTTAGCGCCAGCGGCAAAGCAAGGAGGAAAAGTTTTGTTCTTCCTCTCCTCTTCATTTCTTCCTTTTGGTGGCCGGTGACAAGAAGCTTAAGGAGGAGCTATTCTCCTCCTTTGTGGCGTTCTGCAAGAAGAAGAGAAGATGAAGTTTTCAGTGCGAAAGAGGAGAGGCTTCTCCTTGGTGGTGTTGGCTCCACAAGCAAGGAGAAAGGAGAGGGGTTGATCGGCTATGGTAGGAGAAGAAGATATATCTTCCTCTTCTTCTTCTTCTTCTCCTTCTTCCTATCATCTTTCTTAAGGCCAGCACAAAGAGGGAGGTCTTCTTCTTCTTGGTGGTTGGCGTGAACAAGGAAGAAGGAAGTTTGTTCTTCCTGGTGGTCGGTGGCAACACCCTTGGTATTAGGGTTTCGGCGCAAGGCAAGGAGGAAGAGTTGGTGCTCTTGGTGACTTCGTTTCTTGGAAGACCGTCGCCCATACGACGTCCAAGAAGAAGTTAGGACATACGATAGAAGATCGCGAGGTAAATAAGAGGTATATTTCTTATTTGGTTTCTCATTGTTCCTTTTAATATTGTATGTTGTTAATTAACATGGACCCCAAAGATAAACACAAAAACCGGCGATCCATTCATCGTCTATTCTGCAGGTAACCGACTCGACGAGTTAGATTGCTTAAACAACAAGTTTGTTCAAGCGATCACTCAAGTCGATTAGTACGATGATGAAAGGTTGCTTGGGTAAGTCATCTCCATCCGAATTTGTTTTAATTAATAAAATTTTAATCCAGGAACATGGAGAGGATTCCCATGGATAACCGAAACCAACAGTTTCATGCGCATGTTGTGGATATGGGAGTTCTTCTTATAAGAGAAAAACTCATCTAGTGGGAGTCTATATTTATTTTATTGCTCTATGTTAATAAAGATAAACATTTTATTTTGATTATTATATGTACTTAATGTTCAAAAGATTAATGAGAACTCACATGTTTGTTTGACACCCTGAATACAATATCATGATTTACTGTTGCTGTTTAACATTTGGTGTTTGTAAATGATGGGGTCGAGCACCCCATGGCTGACACGTGGATGGAAGAAGCTATGTGGCAAGAAGTGTCAAGTCTGAACGACTCTCTCTCCGGGGCTCCCTAGACCCTCTCGAGAAGGGGATCTCCCGAGTCCCCCGCGGGTAGACACGCCCCGGGATCAAATCAGAAGAGGCACTTCCGAGATCACCTCAGGAAGTCATGTCCCCGAGACCACCTCGGGGAGGCAAAATGCTCGGGACCCCCTGGGCCAGAAGACCCCGAGATCACCTCGGGTATGTGGAGTCCATGAAGCATTCGGCCTCAAGGAATGGTCCTCCTTTCCTCGGATCTATGGATAACCATCACCAATTATCATGGAGTCATCATGACCCATAATTGTCGCAACGTTCCGAACTTAATGATGGTGTGGACCATTGCAAAGGTTATCCTGTAACCGACAAATCGTGGGGACGTGGCAAAGATCGTGGAGACTCGTGTGACAGCCACCGCAGGTATAAAAGGTACTCCAACCCCTCCGGTAAGGGGGTTATGCATTCTCTACTACACGCATATCTTCTTGCCTTCTTTTCATCTCCTTGAGAGAAGCATTGACTTGAGCATCGGAGTGGGCTCCGCCGGTCAACCTCCGGCATGTTCCCCTAACGCTCGTGTTAGTCTCGCAGGGTGTGAGTTCCTCCTCCAGCGTTAGCGTCCACGTGGGTTAAACCCTGGTGACTGGCCGTCGACGTCGATTCCTTCCGAAACACGTTTAGCGTCGTCTGTGGGAATCCAGTAAAGCACCAGAAGGAGCGCCGATGGCAGAGCCGGCAGGACAATCCATTGTTCTGACGAAGGAGGAACTGGATCGCTTGGTGGCCAACGCCATCAAAGAGGTGCTCGAACAGCACCAAATCGAGCAAGTCGTCTCACAGCGAGGTGTTTTTGTGCGGGAGGATATCCCCAGAGTCTCCATCTCGCACCCTCAATAGCGAAGATCCATCACACCACCGGGGCAACACGCCGGAGCAACCCCAAACCACCGGCGAGATTCTCCCGGAGATATTGAGAAGGCCAACTCGATAGCCTCTAGCGTGTTGAGACATGCAGATGAACAAGAGAAGAGGGAGGAACCTAAGGCCCCCCCTAAGGCTCCCTCTACCCCCTTCTCATCTGAGATGGTAGAAGATCCCATGCCCAAGTAGTTCCGTGGGTAGGGGATTGCTGATTACAACGGGAAGACAGATCTGGAGGATCATGTCTGTAAGTTTGAAAATGCGGCACTCCTACACCAGTACACCGACGGTGTGAAGTGTCGGGTGTTCTTAAACACCCTATCCCGAGCAGCCCAACGATATTTCTAGAGGTTGCCCCTAGGTTCTATCAACTCCTTCATGGAGTTTAGAACCGCCTTTCTCCACCACTTCGCCAGTAGTTGTCACTATCAAATGACAACACTGAATCTATTCACTCTCAAGCAGAAGCCGAAAGACCCGCTCAAGGAGTATATCCAGCGGTTCAACCGGGTGGCACAAGATGTACCAAGTGCGACGTCGAAAATCCTCATCGGTACCTGTACACAAGGGCTCTTAGAAGGGGATTTTTCCAACATTGGTGAAGAAGCCACCCGCCAGCTTCGATGATCTGCTGGGGCATTCGGTCAAGCACGTCAATGCGAAGGAGGTGCAATTCGCCCATCACAAGGAACCAGCCGGAGCCCCCCTCAAGCCGTTACCCGGTCCAAGAGGAGGGAACCCCCAGCACCAACCCGAGGAAAATACCTTCACCAGGGGAAGGACCAGTCGGCTGGCAGGCGAAAGTTGGTCGAGACAGTGGACAACGAGCAGCCGGAGTCACTGATGAAGTACTGTAGTTTTCATGGTAGTACGACTAGGGATGAAAACAGGTCAGGCCAGGTCAAGCTTTTGCCTTAACAGGCTAGGCCTGTATAGTATCAAAATGGCCTGAGACTGGCTTGTGGCCTGTTATATGCTTTGTTCTTCGCCTAAGCCTGGCATGTTCAATAGCCTGCGGCCTATTTACAAAGCCTGTAAATTAAAACACTTTATACAGGCCAACAGACCAAATTATTAAACAGGCTGAAAATCAACCTTAACAGGCCTTGCATCATGAAGACCTCAAAACAGGCCTTGCATCATACAGATCTCAAAACAAGTCTTGCATCATATAGGCCTCAAACAGGCCAGGCCTACAAATATATACATATGTATCTAATCTTAACATGCTCAGGCCAGCCAATCAGGCTTGGTAGTCTTTATATTGAGTCTGGGCCTAGCCTGATAAGAAAAATAGGCTTTGAAACAGGCCTGAATATTGTCCTATTTCTAAACAGGTTAGGCCAGGCCAGGCTAAACACAGGCCAGGCCACAGGCCCCTGACAGGCCGTCTAGCCTATTTCCATCCCTAAGTACAACACACTCCGCCGAGGAGTGTCATGCCTTGAAGAAGAAATTGAGTGAGGAGGCAGACACCAAACCTCGGAGGAAGTGGAAGAAGACGGGGTATTGCCGGAATTCCCCTCGGCGAAGCACTTCTCCCCGACAACACCTGCTGACGGAGAGCGAGACCCGGCGTCGGTAACGTTCATAGTCAAGGAGAAGGAGTTGGGGGCCTGCACCCCGCAAGCCTCCCTCCTTGGAAAGAGACCCCAGGAAGGGCAAGGCCCCTGCACGCGGTCCGCCCTCGGGACATGTAGGAGTAATCTCCGGAGGACCCACCGAAGGAGATTCCCATCGGGCAAGGAATTCCAACACCCGACGCCTAGAGAATTATGCAATTGGGATGAGCTGGAGCTAGGATCACAGCCCTACGATCTTGTTCGGCCCAGAAGACTTGGAGGAGGTGGAAGCTCCCCATGAAGACACCTTAGTGATCCTTGCCCGCATCGCCAACTATGAGGTCAAACGCATCTTCGTAGATACATGAAGTTTCGTGAACATCCTGTACAAGGCGGCTCCGAATCAGATGCAGATCGACGAGGATGAACTACTTCCGGTCTCGATGATAAGTACAATTTTGTTGATTATTTTAATTGCTAAAATCCATGTTTGACCCATGTTTTACTTGCTTAATTGTGATTTTTTCCTAGGTTTTAGGACTTCCTCTTATTTTGGACTTAATTGTAAATTTGCACATATTTGGATTATTTGGCCACTAATTTTTTGATCTATTTTTGTAGGCATGAAAGGATCCTGGACCTAGGGCATACTGGGTCAAATTTGAGTCGAAAGTGGACCCGGATCGAGTTATCAAGCTTCGGATTAATCCGGGCCGTCCGATTCAAAAGCGGCTAGATCTGAGCCATCCGGGACCATCTGAAGCAATCTGAGCTAGGATTAGGGTTGATCAAGCACTCTGATCAAGATCTGAAGGTTTCATCCCAATCAGAGCTCATTCAACCGTTGGATCAAGCTCGGAGGGCTCTAGATCGTCCATTCAAAGATTAGGTTGATCTGGACCATCCGTTGCACATCTGGAGGATCCGAGCTACCACGAGCCAGATACTGACCCCTGATCATCATCATCAAAGTTTGGATTAAATTAGAGCAAGATCAGCAGTTGAATTTTCTCAAATTGATCTGAACCGTCCAATGCTAAGTACTTAATCAAAAAACCTGCGCAGCTTCTCCTTGTCGCATCTTCCTCGCCGCAAAGTCTTCTTCGTGTTCTTAGTTTTTTTCTTCACTAGTTCTTCAATCCAAGGGGCGCGACCCCTCAATTCCTTGTTTAGATCGAATCCTAGGTCATTGGGAAGGGTTCTCGGTAAAGTTCCAGCTCGAATTCTGCCCAAGAACAGAGCTGTTGTGAGGTTTCCGTAGCTTTGCCATCTGATTTCGTCAACATCGGCTGCGCACCATTTCATCCACCTGAGTAGTTCAGAGGGGTTCCCTGAAGTGCTCGGAGCAATCCCAAATCATCATCGCAGCTGGGTTGAAGGAATTGGATGGGTTTTCGGATTTGAGCAGAAGCTGAGCTGGATTTGAATCGCAGAGGCTGTTTTCCATCGATTTGTGGAGCTTACGGGTTCGAGGCTTGCCCTTGCGTCACGAACAAGGAGGATTTGAGCTAGGGAAGGATTGAGGAGTAGTTTTCTTAGCGAATTTTCAGTTATAGTTGTAATTTCGATTTCTGCCGTGTTTCATTTCTGAATTTTCGTATCTGCTGTAGTTTAACCTTTCTAAACTGTTTCTGCCCTTAATTAGGTTTTTAATTCTGCAAGTAATCAACTACGAAGCTTGTTTAGTGAACTCTTAGATTTAATCTCAGTTTGTTTACACTTAGAGCTTGCGTATCAGTTTTTGTCCCCTATTCTGCGTATCAGATTCAATAGCTATTCAGTTTCAGTTTTATGAATTATTCAATGGTAATTAGGTTTCAGTAATTAGTTAGGCAGTTTGTAGTGAGCAATTGCAATTAGTTTAGTTGTTTCGTAGCTAAGTTTCATTTCTGCAATTCCATTAGCTGTTGCGTATCAGCCCCATTGCTGCGTGCCAGTTTTCCTACTTGTAGCGTATCAATTTGTCATTTCTGTAATTCAATCTCCATGTCCGCCATTCTTAGTTAGCACTTCTGAATTTCTAATTCATGAGCTTAGTTTTGTCTGAATTGAATCTGAACATCAGAAATTAGAACTTAATTTCAGCTTGTTGTGTTTCCATTACCCATTCCGCAAGTTTCATTTCCATCTCTGCTTGTCTGCATTCGGTTTCTGCATAGTTAGACCATTTCTGCAGATTGAATCCAGTTGACATTAGCTATTCTGAATTTTAGCTGAACGTTAGATTGGAGCATGTGATCTAAAAGGCTTGGTTGACTCTGAATTCAATTTACTGCATCTCGGCATTTTGGTTTCTGAATTGTTGTTGCATTTTACCTTCATTCCGGCATTTCTGAATTCAGTCTCTCATGTAAATGTTTCTGAATTGGTCAGCTCCGCTTCTGAAATCTTCATGTTTATCACTTTCGCAGCTAGCTTCGAGCATTTGTCCTCAATTGACTTGTTTGGCTTCACATCCAATTTATTGCTGCAATTTCTGCATATGATCTCTGATTTTCTGCATCCAATTTCTGAATTAAGTCTGTTCTTGCCTTGATCAGTCTCGGATTTCAATCTCTTCATTCACACGTGCAGATAACTTCATTGACAGCATATCTATCCAAGCTGCATTGATCAATTAAAAAGTCTGCAGCTAGTTTTAATCTTTAGCACATCAGATTTTTTTCTCCTCTTGGTATCAAGTTGTTCCTTTGCTGCACTTTTGTATCAAGTAAAGACTTGGCATTAAGTTTGTAGCTATTTGGTTATAGAATGATTTGCATTTGATTTGTTTGGATGTGTAATTCCTGAAGCAGCTCTTTAAATCAGTATCAATCAGAATCTGGATTGATTTGATAACAGTTTTGATTTCCAAATTGGACAAGCTTGCATTAGTTATTAAAGCTCCTCATTGGTGGAGCCCATTAATTGAAATTAGCGAGTTTAAGTTTGTCGGTTAAAGTTCTGCCCTTTTCACTGTGTTTGCATTTCTAATTGAAACTATACCCGAATCTCAGTTGAAACCCAAAACAAATCAACGACACATAAACTCAAGCGCGAATCAAACAACATCAACTAGTCCCGAGGAAAAATACGACCTGTGGCCCCTTTACTACATTTTCATATTTTGATTGCAAAAAGGGTTTCCAGCATTTTTATAAACATATTCTAAATTTGAGGACCCACACATTTCGTGACAACTTAACCTAGTATTTCGGGTTTGAGCTAATGGATAAATTCTTAGATGCTTGAGTACTACTTGGTTTTAAATTCTTAATTGATGACTTGAGATGAATTATTTTTGCCTAGTGAGAATTAGCCTTATATTTGTGACACACATATGTTATTGTACTCTAGAACTTGCTTAGGTTCATTCAAAACCATATTTCAATGATTGGATCACATCTATAGAGGCTAATTACTTTGTTTACCTTTCCATATCAATTTTGGCAAGAATCATGGCTATTCTATTTGTCTTTCTTTATTCCTACTCTTAACCCCATTTTTTCTATGGATTTGTTTGCTTGGGATGTTTTCTTGATGCTACTTTGCCCGAGACGGACAAAGATTTAAATGTGGGGGAGTTCTAATTCTCTCAGCCACCCAGACTCCTCCACTACTACGATGGAGGTTACTTCTGGATCGACTCCGTCCACCAGAAATAAAGGGGAGTTTGTTCCTTCTTGCATTTTCTTTCACTTTTATGATTTCTAGAATTTTCCTTTAAATTGAGTCCTTGCTAATAAATGTGTAAGTAGAGTAGAATGACTAGGAGTCATTGTAGATACCATGTTAGTTTTCTTGGACATTTGTTTCTTGCATGACTAGGAATAAATGTATCCCTCTAGATTATCTTTATGTCATTTTAGAATCTCTTGAAAATAAATTAAATCTGGTTGTTAAAACTTAGGGTTTGAGCTCATGGATAAATTCTTCGATGCTTGAATACTACTTTGCTTTAGATTCTTAATTGAGGACTTGAGATGAATTATTTTTGCCTAGTGAGAATTAGCCTTATCTTTGTGACACACATATGTTATTGTGCTCTAGAACTTGCTTAGGTTCTTTCAAAATCATATTTCAATGATGGATCACATTTATAGAGACTAATCAATTTGTTTACCCTTCCATGTCAATTTTTGGCACTAATCATGTCTACTTTATTTGTCTTTCCTTATTCCTACTCTTACCCTCACTCTTATATGGACTTGTTTGTTTGAGGATGTTTCTTAATGCTACTTTGCCCGAGACGGACAAAGATTTAAGTGTGGGGGAGTTATTAGTGTTTTGGAAAAGTTTGGTATCAAGGAGGCATTTCAAGAAAAAAATTTTCTTTGAAATTACATGTGCCAAGTTGATTTGAGTTTGGTGTCAAAATTGAGCAAGAAGAAGTGGTTAAAGATGGAAATCAATTGAAGCATCTAGAGTTTTTATCATCAATTGAAGATCCAAGAAGTTGTGCCAAGACAAAAATCTGAAATGGAAACAAATTGCACTCAAAAAGTAGTGAGAAAAATTGTTTGTGCCAAAGTGAAGGAAAATTTTTCTGTGAAACTATTTTAGGGCAGAATATTTTGGACTTGCCGTTTTCTTTGTTTAAGAATCCGAAACATCTTAATAAATGCGGAATTTGGACAGATATACAACAAATGCAGAAAGTTGTGCCATATCAAATTTGTGCAGAAATTCAAGTGCAGGAATTTGTTTACCAAGAATTTCTGCAGCAATATGTGCCATATCAAATCTGAAGCAGATTCTCTAGAAGCTGAATACAGGCAGAAAAATCTGAAACATGGCAGCAAATCTGTGCCAAAAACAGAGGAAGAAAAGGAAAATTCTGTGTGGATTAGCAATTGAAGTGAAGCTAGACTGATTTAAATACCGAAACTGAATTGGGATGCAAGGGATGCTGCCAAGAATTCAGATCAAACCACTCGACAGCATCAGAATTCTGGAGAGCAGAGAGGTTGATACTTGAGCTGTAAATGCAGTTATAAAAGAAAAAAAAATTAGTGAATGCTAAAGAGGCAGTTTGTATCAAGATGAAGCTGAAGTTGTTTTTCTAGGCTATGAATCAGGGAGCTAAGTTCCTGAATGTATCAAATTTGTATCAAGAATATCCACTGCTGATCAAAGGAGAAAGAAAATGTGGTTGTTTGGATTTTTCAGACCAAGAACAGAAAAAAAAAAAAAAAGGATGCAGTGGGCTGAAATTCGAAACAGCTGGGATCAAATCTTCCATTTATAGTTGATGCTAACTAATGAAAGGCAACCAGAGAATTGCAAGGTATGAAAGTGCTGTTGTGGAGCCAAAATCTAAAAAAAAAAAAAAGAGAAACAAAATTCATGTGCCAACTTGAGTTGCAAGAGTGGGAAGCAAGGGCAGATTAGCAAATTTAAGTGGAGCACTCAAATTCCCGATTACCATGTGATGTAGTTGCTGGAATCTAAAGCAGAGAGAAAAAAAAGAAGACCAAAAATAGAATCCAGCAGCTGACCAAGAAAAAAAAAGAGAAAGAAAAAATGGCACACAAGAGCAAACTTGGCACATTGAGATCAAATGGAGTTTTCTTCACCCAAATGAAAGGCATTGTTCAAGATTTACTCCACCACACTTTTGATATCACTAGAGGACTGTAAAGAGAAGCAAAGTACATTGGAAACATCCTTGAGCAACTAAGTCTCCCACTTTATCAATTTTTCCATTTTCTTGGTTTTTACTCCATTTCTTACCATTTTTCATGTTTTCATTTGTTTTTGTAGATGTTGATCCTAATAATGAATAATGGTGGAGATTAGATAACAAGCAAGCCTATGGTAGTGCAAGAAGCATGTGTGTTTGAGTGAGCTCTACTTCCATCATCAACTTAGAACTTAAGGAGAGAGCCACCAAAATTTTCCTTGAAAGGCTAGTGAGTTGAATTCATCTCAATGAATCATGATGGATGAAAAGGCTAAGTTGTTGATTTAAGGACAAGATACTAATCCATAGAGCTTAGATTTTTGAGAATTGACAACCTTAGGTAATTTCTTTTCATTTTCTTCTAATTATGCTTAAGAAACTCTAGGGGATACATACTTAGTGGTTTCGCGAGACGCTCAAGCTTAAGTGTGGGGGAGTTGATAAGTACCATTTTGTTGATTATTTTAATTACTAAAATCCATGTTTGACCCATGTTTTACTTGCTTAATTGTGATTTTTCCCTAGGTTTTAGGACTTCCTCTTATTTTGGACTTAATTACAAATTTGTACATATTTGGATTATTTAGCCACTAATTTTTTGATCTATTTTTGTAGGCATGAAAGGATCCTGGACCTAGGGCATACTGGGTCAAATTTGAGTCGGAAGTGGACCCAGATCGAGTTATCAAGCTTCGCATTAATCCGGGCCGTCCGATTCAAAAGCGGCTAGATCTGAGCCATCCGGGACCATCTGAAGCAATCTGAGCTAGGGTTAGGGTTGATCAAGCACTCTGATCAAGATCTGAAGGTTTCATCCCAATCAGAGCTCATTCAACCGTTGGATCAAGCTCGGAGGGCTCTAGATCGTCCATTCAAAGATTAGGTTGATCTGGATCATCCGTTGCATATCTGGAGGATCCGAGCTACCACGAGGCAGATCCTGACCCCTGATCATCATCATCAAGGTTTGGATTAAATCAGAGAAAGATCAGCCGTTGGATTTTCTCAAATTGATATGAACCGTCCAATGCTAAGTACTTAATCAAAAAACCTGCGCAGCTTCTCCTTGTCGCATCTTCCTCGCCGCAAAGTCTTCTTCGTGTTCTTAGTTTTTTTCTTCACTAGTTCTTCAATCCAAGGGGCGCGACCCCTCAATTCCTTGTTTAGATCGAATCCTAGGTCATTGGGAAGGGTTCTCGGTAAAGTTCCAGCTCGAATTCTGCCCAAGAACAGAGCTGTTGTGAGGTTTCCGTAGCTTTGCCATCTGATTTCGTCAACATCGGCTGCGCACCATTTCATCCACCTGAGTAGTTCAGAGGGGTTCCCTGAAGTGCTCGGAGCAATCCCAAATCATCATCGCAGCTGGGTTGAAGGAATTGGATGGGTTTTCGGATTTGAGCAGAAGCTGAGCTGGATTTGAATCGCAGAGGCTGTTTTCCATCGATTTGTGGAGCTTACGGGTTCGAGGCTTGCCCTTGCGTCACGAACAAGGAGGATTTGAGCTAGGGAAGGATTGAGGAGTAGTTTTCTTAGCGAATTTTCAGTTATAGTTGTAATTTCGATTTCTGCCGTGTTTCATTTCTGAATTTTCGTATCTGCTGTAGTTTAACCTTTCTAAACTGTTTCTGCCCTTAATTAGGTTTTTAATTCTGCAAGTAATCAACTACGAAGCTTGTTTAGTGAACTCTTAGATTTAATCTCAGTTTGTTTACACTTAGAGCTTGCGTATCAGTTTTTGTCCCCTATTCTGCGTATCAGATTCAATAGCTATTCAGTTTCAGTTTTATGAATTATTCAATGGTAATTAGGTTTCAGTAATTAGTTAGGCAGTTTGTAGTGAGCAATTGCAATTAGTTTAGTTGTTTCGTAGCTAAGTTTCATTTCTGCAATTCCATTAGCTGTTGCGTATCAGCCCCATTGCTGCGTGCCAGTTTTCCTGCTTGTAGCGTATCAATTTGTCATTTCTGTAATTCAATCTCCATGTCCGCCATTCTTAGTTAGCACTTCTGAATTTCTAATTCATGAGCTTAGTTTTGTCTGAATTGAATCTGAACATCAGAAATTAGAACTTAATTTCAGCTTGTTGTGTTTCCATTACCCATTCCGCAAGTTTCATTTCCATCTCTGCTTGTCTGCATTCGGTTTCTGCATAGTTAGACCATTTCTGCAGATTGAATCCAGTTGACATTAGCTATTCTGAATTTTAGCTGAACGTTAGATTGGAGCATGTGATCTAAAAGGCTTGGTTGACTCTGAATTCAATTTACTGCATCTCGGCATTTTGGTTTCTGAATTGTTGTTGCATTTTACCTTCATTCCGGCATTTCTGAATTCAGTCTCTCATGTAAATGTTTCTGAATTGGTCAACTCCGCTTCTGAAATCTTCATGTTTATCACTTTCGCAGCTAGCTTCGAGCATTTGTCCTCAATTGACTTGTTTGGCTTCACATCCAATTTATTGCTGCAATTTCTGCATATGATCTCTGATTTTCTGCATCCAATTTCTGAATTAAGTCTGTTCTTGCCTTGATCAGTCTCGGATTTCAATCTCTTCATTCACACGTGCAGATAACTTCATTGACAGCATATCTATCCAAGTTGCATTGATCAATTAAAAAGTCTGCAGCTAGTTTTAATCTTTAGCACATCAGATTTTTTTCTCCTCTTGGTATCAAGTTGTTCCTTTGCTGCACTTTTGTATCAAGTAAAGACTTGGCATTAAGTATGTAGCTGTTTGGTTATAGAATGATTTGCATTTGATTTGTTTGGATGTGTAATTCCTGAAGCAGCTCTTTAAATCTGTATCAATCAGAATCTGGATTGATTTGATAACAGTTTTGATTTCCAAATTGGACAAGCTTGCATTAGTTATTAAAGCTCCTCAATGGTGGAGCCTATTAATTGAAATTAGTGAGTTTAAGTCTGCCGGGTTAAAGTTCTGCCCTTTTCACTGTGTTTGCATTTCTAATTGAAACTATACCCGAATCTCAGTTGAAACCCAAAACAAATCAACGACACATAAACTCAAGCGCGAATCAAACAACATTAACTTGTCCCGAGGAAAAATACGACCTGTGACCCCTTTACTACATTTTCATATTTTGATTGCAAAAAGGGTTTCCAGCATTTTTATAAACATATTCTAAATTTGAGGACCCACACATTTCGTGACAACTTAACCTAGTATTTCGGGTTCATCACTCGACCCCGCTGTTCGGCTTCACCGGGTATCGAGTACAGTCGATAGGGCAAATCACCCTATCACTATCATTGGGTAGCGACGTGCTCGAGAGGACCAGGTGGACACCCTTCTTGATCGTGGACGCTCCCTCATCCTACAATGTCATATTGGGGCGCCCAGCGCTCAGTGTCTTCCAGGCGGTGGCTTCTGTCTACCACCAGAAGATAAAATTCTCGGTAGACGACCGAGTGGCTAAAGTTGAAGGCGACCAACTGGTGTCTCGGCAATGCTACAGTGGGGAAGTCAGATCGGAGCCCTGGAAAAACCCGAGGGCGTAAGAAAGCTAACTGGGGAAAGTGGTCGTTCAAAGGAGGACAGGGACAAAATTCTCGAGAGGCAAGTGCAGGCGAACTATTTCCAACCATGTCACCCAAGGTAAGATGTGTGTCACATATTATGTACTTGCCTGTGTGTTCTTGCTACCTCGCAGTAAATTCATGAAATAAAGAAGCATGCCATCACATAAGTACCAGTGCGTCAAGCAAAACACTAATACCTCACGGTGCTGCAGATGCCCAGGGTACTTAGGCTTGGTCTGGGCACTACGGACGCCCAACCAAGAAACCAAAACCCTAATGTCTCGCGGTGCTGCGGATGCCCGGGTTACTTAGGCTTGGTCTAAGTGCTACAGACGCCCGACCAAGAAACCAAAACCTGACCAAGAAATAAGAACCCTAATGCCTCGTGGTGCAGCGGATGCCCGGGGTACTTAGGATTGGTCAGGGTGCTACAGACGCCCGACCAAGAAATAAAAACCCTAATGTCTCGCGGTGCTACAGATGCCCGGGGTACTTAGGCTTGGTCTGGGTGTTACGGACGCCCGGCCAAGAAATAAGAACCCTAATGCCTCACGGTGCTGCGGATGTCCGGGGTACTTAGGCTTGGTCTGGGTGCTACGGACGCCCGACCAAGAAACAAAAACCCTAATGCCTCGCGGTGTTGCAGATGCTCGGGTACTTAGATTTAGTCTAGGTTCTATGGACTCCCGACCAAGAAATAAAAACCCTAATGTCTCGCGGTGCTGCGGATGCCCGGGGTACTTAGGCTTGGTCTGGGTGCTACGGACTCCCGACCAAGAAACAAAACCCTAATACCTCATGGTGTTGCGGATGCCCGGGGTACTTAGGCTTGGTCTGGGTTCTACAGATGCCCGACCAAGAAATAAAAACCCTAATACCTCGCGGTGCTGCGAATGCCCGTGGTACTTAGGCTTGGTCTGGGTTATATAGACACCCAACCAAGAAACAAAACCATAATACCTCGCGGTGCTGCGGATGCCCAAGGTACTTAGGCTTGGTCTGGGTTCTATAGACGTCCAACCAAGAAACAAAACCCTAATGTCTCGCGGTGCTGCGGATGCCCAGGGTACTTACGTTTGGTCTGGGTGCTACAGACTCCTGACCAAGAAACAAAACCCTAATACCTCACGATGCTGCGGATGCCCGGGGTACTTAGGCTTGGTCCGGATTCTACAGACGCCCGACCAAGAAATAAAAACCCTAATACCTCGTGGTGTTGCGGATGCCCGGGGTACATAGGCTTGGTCTGGGTTCTATAAACGCCCAACAAAGAAACAAAACCCCAATACCTCGTAGTGTTGCGGATGCCCGGGGTACTTAGGCTTAGTCTGGGTTCTACAATCGCCCAACCAAGAAACAAAACCCTCATACCTAGTAGTACTGTGGATGCCCGGGGTACTTAGGCTTGGTCTGGGCTGGGTGCGCCAGATACCCAACCAATATCTACGCATCCCCTACCTGTGGATTGGAGGAAGCTAACACACACAACCCACCCGACATGAAATAAGCATCCTCAGTCATGATAAAACTAGCAGAATATTTGGTTATTGCTCGAAGCGCTTGCACAACATAGATAACAAGTGTTTTTCTTCATCTTTACGAAAAATGCATTGACGATGACATCTCAAAAGGAATACAAAGAATAAGGGAGGCAATTAGTGGATCCAGTAAAGGAGATCACTCCTTTGCCCGGGTTCTTCTATATCACTTCAGCATCCCCGTATGGCCACATAGCTCGGAACAAAGGGAAGAGAAGGGGGAGCGGCAGCTACAACTCCTCCTCGGATGACAAACTACTCCAGGACCGACTGATGGCCGATGACCAAAACTCGGGGAAACGAGCGATCAGGCGGGGGAGAGCAACTGGGGAGGGGCAGAAGATGAACCACTAGAAAATGCTCTCGGGTGAAGGAAATGATATCATTTCTGCCATGCTCCCTGGCAAAGCATGTAATGTCTTTTCCAAACTCTCCGGTGAAACTTGTGGTGTCATCTCCTCCATGCTCTCCCAGGAAAGGTGCGATCTCATCTCTGTCATGCTCCCAGTGATGCAGGAAACCCCTAGTAGAAGGGCGGACGATGGAAGATATACCAGAAGGTTGTATGCCTCATAAGGGATTCTGGGAGCACCTGACTTAGCCTGGGCAGATGGGGCTTCGTTCCCCTTTGGGCGGTGAACCACCTCCCATGCTGGGTTCCCCTCTAGGCTGCAATCTCTTTTCCCTTTTTGGTCCATGAGAATGGGAAGGAAAGATGGATAGGAACGAACACGTTGGTCTTCCACCTTTATAAAGGGGGTTGCCCATCTGCATTTAATGCGGGCACGATGCAGGAGTAGTAATAGATGCCAATTCTGAAGCGTCGCGTCGTTTCCATCACTGTCGATTGGTATGCCTCTGCGGTACCTAGGAATTCGCAACCCTTTATGGGTCAATTCAATGGATCACCTAGGGCCCGGAACGACAGTTTGGAGGCCGCAAACACTCAATAGATAAAGGAGTCAACGTGGGTCCCACAGAAGAGCAGCTACGGGCTTGGTAGTTGGGCTTGCGGGGCTATCTTGGGGAGATCCGTACCCAAGATCAAACCCGAAAAACCCCAGAAGACACCTGACACCACAAGAGGTTCTGGGTCCCTGGAACCAACCTAAGGGGTTGCAGGGGACGAGCAGTGACACCCTGACTCCCCTACCCGAGGGGCTGAGAGGGAATGCCTATTCTTCAAAAAAAGTTAATCTGTTATCTATCTCCTGTAGTCAAAGAAAAATACCGATCCTTCTACTCTCTTAGCCCTCGAGACGAAGATGAATGAGACTGGGAGTCAAACGCAAAAGCATGAACAGGACAGTAAGGCAAACAGATATTTTCATTATAATCAAAACGGGTACATCGGGGCCAAGCTCCCAGGTAACAAATAATCCTACAGCTCTTTTTCCTCGGGCGGGAGCTCTTCCCAAACTCGGCAGATGCTCATGAATCCCAGGTCGGCATTCGGAGGCAAAAGTTGAGCCTTCTTCAACTGGTCGATTGCCCCGTGGAAGTCTTGCTTTAAGCGCTTAATTACCTGGCCGGTAATGATTTTGCCAAATTCATCTAACTCCAGGTACATAGCCTTGAAGTCTGCCTCGGCCTCTTTAATACGGGAAGCCTCAGCAGCCCGAAAGTTGCGCACGTTGGCCTCAGCAACCTCCTTGGCACGCTTTAGCTGCTCCATCTCAACAACCATTTTATCTTGGTCCGTCATAGCCTCCTTGAGCCTGTCCGAGGTGGCCCAGACTTCCGACCGTGCCTGGGCCAGATCTTCCTCGAAGTCAGAAAGGCGATCAACCGCCATCATTGGGTCGGACTCATTCTGGGCGAGCTGGCGTGCTTGGTCTTTGACACATTTATTTGATCTCCCGGTCGAGGCCTCCAGAAGGTGGATATCGCCTGACAACTTCTTCTCCTTCGCTTGAAGCTGGTCCCGCTCCCGAGCCACCCAGAGCAAGTCGTTGGAGATGAACACAACCCTCTTGAATGCCAAACGTTCCCGGTGCCTGGTGTTGGGACCTTGTTGTTTAGCTAGAGGGGGTGAATAGCTACTTTTTGATTTTCCTTCCTACAATGTTAGCGTGCGCAAGCGGAAAAGTAAAACAATAAACTAAAACAATCACTAACACAAACCGTTTACGTGGTTCTGAGATAAAGCTCCTACTCCACGGCTGTTCGTAAGGTGGACGATCCCGATCCTTCAATGGATGACTCCCTGGAGCACCTCCGGCTAGCCCTTGTCACTCCTTGTGGGTGGAGAAACCTCGCCACAATCCCTTGACAACCTCTGAGCACATTTAGGCTACTAACAGGCTTTACCCAAGCTTATTTTGCCAAGAAGAAACAACCAAAAACGAGCTCTCTTAAATAGTGCTCGATACTGTTCTGACCGTTACCAATCGACTGGTGCTATCACCAGTCGACTGGTCCACTTGAATTCGAATGTCACAGCCCGACGCTTCGAATTCCAGTCAGCATCAGTCGACTGATCCAAGCATCAATCGACTGTCACCTAAGGTTTCCCTTCCCGGGTGTAATTCTCTCAGCACTCAAACCCTAGGATTTCCCTTCCCGAGTACAATTCTCTCAGCACTCGAATCCTCACGACTTAGCTGACTCTTCATCTAGCAGCTTCGACTTGTTGCCTTCAAGCCTTCTTTGACTTTGGCTCTCACCCCTCGGATGCATGCAAGCCCCTGGCTCGTCTCCCCATGCCATCCTTCGCGTATGCCTCGAAGTGCGCTTCCCTCGGCTCATCGTTCTTGCTCCAGCAGCCTCGACCTGTTGCCTTCAAACCTTCTTCGACTTCGGCTCTCATCCCTCAAATGCATGCAAGCGCACAGCTCGTCTCCCATGTCATCCTTCACGTATGCCTCGAAGTTCGCTTCCCTCGACTCATCGCCCCTGCTTTGTCCACGGTCCCTCGGATGCATGCAAGCCCACGGCTTGTCTCCCCATGCCATCCTTCACCGGACCCAAAGACGTCCAACTAAGTCTATGTGTATCCTGCAAACCTTCACACTCACATACACATATTAGATCAACACGAAATCCTAACTTAATTATATTAACACACACATCAAAACTCATGATCTACCCGATCAAACTTGGGTCGATTGCACCAACAATCTCCTCTTTTTTTATGTGTGGCAATATGTTTAAGTTAGGTGCAAAAATAACAATTGAAAATTACAGACATAGCAAATTAAGAAGCATAAGCATGCATCTTCCCCCTTAACCTATGCCTTCACACACAATTTTCAATTTTGCTTAACCACAAGTTAAGTTAACAAACTAACCCCCTAAGTTAAATTAAAAACTAACTTAAACCACAAGTTCTCCCCCTTTGACACCATCAAAAGGATTGCCCCAAGCAATATCATCCCTAGTATCAATTTAGGATAAGTTTTGTTTTCTGAAAACTCCCAGAAATCAGAAATCATACGCACCAGTCGACTGCGTCAGTTACCAGTCGACTGGTGCCTTCACACTTGGAACCCACAGAAAGATCAGTCGACTGATGCATAGAAAATCTTAGTTTCTGGATCGAACTGTACCAGTCGACTGCCCTCTGCATCAGTCGACTGGTACCCTACATTTTCAACATTTTTAACCCAACTTCAGAAATGCACCAGAAATTCCATAAATCTCCAAAAATTCTTAAATTTTGTGGAGAGGTTTGTGGTACCCATGTCTACTTGGGAAAAATACAGTCACACATGTATCTATTACCAATCCCAAGATTGACACAAAACTCAAAACTATCTAAATGGTTCAATTGAATCTTGACCTAAAGTCCTAGTTTTGATCTCTTCTTGATGTATCTTCTCATCCCCAACCACAATGCATCCCTAGCATTGATTTATATGATATCTATACATCAAAGACCAACTTCCATGCAATATGATCCCAATGTTATTTTTATGCATGATACTCAACCCCAATGTGCCAAATCTCTAGGATTGAGCCTCAAATCCGTCTCTCACATCCTTTGGCACACTCCATTATCCATCTAGACTTCCAGAAGAACTCCTCCTGAGATCCTTTGACCATGGGTCTCATTTTGACTCCTAGAGCTCCCCCTTGAGCTCTTAGCCTTAGTCATCTCCCTAGATGACTCATCTATAATTGCAAGACCACACCGGTATATCTCCGGTGACTTTTGGCCTTCAACCCTAACCTTCTTAACTTTGAACACCTTGTCCTTGGTTAAGCATTTCTTCTTCCCTTTAAATGGCTTTCCCTTGCCATTTTTGGCCTTCCCTTTGCTATAATCATATGACATTCTTGCATATGACTTTTCCATAACATTTGATCTCATAGATTGGTATCCTAGACACGATCTATCATTGTTGAGGTTTTGACTATCCGATACCATGCCTAAACCCTTAGATTTATTAGATCGTGTTCGGCTTGCTAGAGGGAGGGTAAATAGCAACTTTCGATTTTTCTACCTATCACGTTAGCAAACGCAAGCGGAATAACAAATAACAATATCAAACTACGCTAAAGCAAACCTATTTACGTGGTTCGGAGATGAAGCTCCTACTCCACAACAGTCCGTAAGGTGGACGATCCCTCGATCCTTCGGCGGATCACTCCCCGAATGCACTCTTGCTAGCTCGTGTAGCTCCTTGTAGGTGGAGAAACCTCGCAACAAACTCGGACACACTTCTGAGCACTTAGACTACTATTTCGCTCCTAACCAAAGCCAAATTCGTCAAGAGTCCCAGCCAAAACGAAGTCCTCTTAAATAGAACTTACCTCTATTTTGGCCGCCACCAGGCGACTGCCCCCACTCAAACTCGACCATTGCAAGCCCCAACGTTCAAATTCTGGCTGCTACCAGTCGACTGCCCCCATAGCAGTCGACTGATCTTTCTGCCACTCTCATCAGTCGACTGCCTGGGGCCCAGTCGATTGCCACCTAGGTTTTTCTCTTCCCGAGTACAATTCTCTCAGCACTCGATCCCTAGGATTTTCCCAAGTACATTCCCTCAGCACTCGTACCCTCACAACCCAGCTGACTCTTCACCAGCAACCTCGACTGTTGCCTTCGCGCCCTCTTCATCTTTGGCTCCGGTCCCTCGGATGCGCACACAAGCCTCCAGCTTGCCTCCATGCCATCCTTCACGCATACCTCGAAGTTCGCGCCCCTCGGCTCATCGTCCATGCTATCCATGGTCCCTCGGGTGCGCACACAAGCCCACGGCTTGCCTCCATACCACCCTTCACCATACCCGAAGTCATCCAGTTAAGTCAATATGTGTAACCTGCAAACATGCACACTCACATACACATATTAGAACACAAGGGTAAACCTAACTTAAACCCTTTGCCCAAACATCAAAACACATGGTCACTCCGGACCATAGATTTCCCCAACAATCTCCCCCTTTTTTGATGTTTGGCAATCCATTTAAGTTAGGGAAAACAAATAACAAAACACAATGCTAACAACTATTTGGACTTACGTTGCTATGGCTCCACCTTGGACTTACACCGCCAATGCATATGCAATGCAACCATGCATTGATCCTATCCTAAGGCAACCCCACACCTAACCTCCCTAAGTTAGGACTTTTACCAAAACGGGCTTTTTAATAACCTTCCCAAGGCTCCCCCTACATTGGACTTACAAAGGCTTTTTAAAAACCTCTCCAAGGTTCCCCTTATGCCAAGAATGGAGCAACAATGCTCCCCTTTTCCTAAGCTCCCCCTAGACCTAGGGTTTCCCGCAAAGGCGTGTTTGGTTTCCCACTTAAACCTAACACTTCTCTCCCTTTGTCAAACATCAAAAGACTCCAACAATTTCCCCTTATTGGACTCTTTAACCCCTAATGATCCTAACCAAAGTGTACTAGCCCCTCATACACTTGTTTTACATCATTTGGACACTTTCTACCCGCTGAAACCCAATTCAACCCAGATCAGTCGACTACCCCCAGGGACAGTCGACTGACACTCTGAAATTCTGATTTTCAGCATTTCTGACCAACTTCAGAAATACACCAAAAATTCCACAAATCTCTAAAAATTCTCAGATTCCACAATGCCTCCCTAGCATTGATTTATATGACATTTACACATCAAAAATCAACTTTCATGCTATATGACCCCAATGTCATATTTCCATGCATGAAACTCAAAACCATCGTGCCAAATCCCAAGAATTGAGACTCAAGTCCATCTCCAATTCTTTTGGCACACTCCATGGTCCATCTAGACCTCTAAGAGAACACCTCCCGAGATCCATTTGTTGATGCAGTCTAGCCCGGTTGTTGTTTTGGTGTTTGACAATGATTTAAGTTTGGTTGAATGAATATGGATTAAGTCCTGGTCGGGGACTGGGCAAGAAATCCCGATGAGTGAAGCCGGATCCTGGTGAGTGAAGCCAGGTGATGAAAATCCCGATGAGTGAAGCCGGGTCCTGGTGAGTGAAGCCAGGTAGTGGAAATCTCGGTGAGTGAAGCCGGGTCCTGGTGAGTGAAGTCAGGTGATGGAAATCCCGGTGAGTGAAGTCGGGTCCTGGTGAGTGAAGCCAGGTAATGGAAATCCTAGTGAGTGAAGCTAGGTTGAAATCCCGGTGAGTGAAGCCGGGTCCCGATGAGTGAAGCCGGGTGACCAAAACCCTGGTGAGTGAAGCCAGGTCCTAGCTTGGAGGGCTAGGTGTTGGAAAAGTCCTAATTCGGAAGGGTTGGGTGAAAAGTCCTAGCTTGGAGGGCTAGGTGAAAAGTCCTAACTTGGAGGGTTAGGTGCAAATTCCCATCCTGGAGAATTAAGTGAAAAGTCCTGGCTTGGAGGATCAGGTGCCTATCATGGAGGGCTAGGTTGGATGATGTTCTAACTCGGAAGAGTTGGGTGAAAAGTCCTAGCTTGGAGGGCTAGGTGAAAAGTCCTAGCTTGGAGGGCTAGGTGAAAAGTCCTAACTTGGAGGGTTAGGTGCAAATTCCCAACTTGGAGAGTTAGATGGAAAAATCCTTAGCTTGGAGGGCTAAGGTGGATGAATTCCTAGCTTGGAGGGCTAGGGTTGAGTCACTGGATCGGTCTGGTGACCGATCAGGGACATTGGCACGCTGCTCCTTAGTGGATCGGTCTGGTGACCGATCCAGCTATGTCTGATCGAACTGGTGACCGATCAGGGAGCGCACAGTGAGATTGGGAATCTACTGTGTGGCTCCTGATCGGACTGGTGACCGATCAGGGAGCAGGCTGCTTCCTTGCTGTCTTGCTCCTGATCAGTCTGGTGATCGATCAGGGAGCAAACGGTGAGTGAGTACCCTTGCTGATCAAAGTCTTGGATCAGTCCGGGGACCGATCAGGGATCTTGGATTTGATTAAAAAGTAATTGTTCATCTTGCCTGATCGATCTGGGTGACCGATCAGGATCCATTCTGATCGGTCTGGTGACCGATCAGGCTTCACCCTGATCGGTCTGGTGACCGATCAGGCGTGTATAGCTGCAAGAGCTGGGAATCCCAGCGAAGCAGTGGATCGGTCTGGTGACCGATCCACACACCCTGGATCGGTCCGGTGACCGATCACTTTAATTCAAATTTCACTGTCAGACATGGTCAGAGCGTCTGAGCATATCCGATTTGCTGATGTATGTTCCTGAGATTTGATATGCTGCTTGATTTATTGCTCTAATGCTCTGATTGAGTTTCAGGTGACAGGGAAGGATTCAAACACTCAAGGAGAAGTCAAAGAGTGCTTTCCGTTGAGCAGGTTTGGCAGTTTTCCATTGCAAGTTACAACGGGCGCTGCTGGCAACGGCTGGAAGCTGGCCTGGGGCTGGGGCTCGACTGAGGAGAGTTCAGTGAGTCCAGAGGAGGTCAGGGGTAGCTGGCTTGTTGCAGGTGAGCAGCTGGGAGCTGTGTGGAGCGTCTGTGGGTTGGCGATGGCAGCTAGGATAAGTGTGGGCTGACGATGAAGAGAAGGGAGTTCTCTCTATAGCAGCAACACTTGATCCATCCTTAGCAATCACTCTGAGTCTTGAAGCTTCTGCAAACTTTGATCATCCTTTGAAGCTTGAGAGACTTGAGCACTAAGAAGGACTCGTGGCAAGGCGATCAACAAGCAAACAAGGAAGAGCTAAGTGAAGGCTCTTGCCGAGGTTGTGCTGGGGTGTTGTTTGTGCTTGTAAGTGTTTCTCTTCATCTGCTTGTGCTCTGTAAGTCTCTGATTGTCTCTGTGCTTTTCATTCTACATCATCTTGTTGAGACATTTTGTGGAGAGGTTACTCCACCGAGAAGGAGGATTTGATATCCGGATTTCCAGGGCTTGATCTGCCGACGATCAAGGGATCGCCCACCTTAAGGGCACGCCAAGGAGTAGGGGCAAGTTATCCCCGAACCTTGTATATCGAGGTGTTAGTGTCCATTTGGTCTGCTCTTCATTTTTGCAACTTGCATTTCTGTTTGTATTTGTCTTCCGCTGCTAATCACTCAAGTGCAGAAATCCTTAAGCTCAAAGAAATTGTGTCTAGCTATATTCACCCCCCCCCTCTATAGCCATCTCGTCCCCAACACCATTCACCATATATCCCAAAGACTCCTAGAGCTCCCCCTTGAGCTCTTAGCCGTAGCCACCTCCCTAGGTGACTCAACAACCACTAGGCCACACCGGTGTATCTCCGGTGACTCTTGGCCTACAAACTTAACCTTCTTAATCTTAGACATCTTGTCCTTGGTTAAGTCATTCTTTTTACCTTTAAATGGCCCCCCCTTTGCCATTTTTGGACTTCTCCACCTTGCCATAATTATATGTCATCCTAGCATATTTCTTCCCATTGGCATTGGAGCTCTTAGATCGGTATCTCAACCCCGATCTATCATTGTTGGGTTTTAGACCACCCAACACCATACATAACCCACCCCTTAGATCCAACTGCAAATCTTCCTAAGGTTTTCTCCAATTTATCAAGCATTGCCCTCAAAGCTTGATTTTCCCTTTCTAGGCTTTTAACCCTAGAATCCACATGTCCACTTTGGACATTCTTAGACCTACCCACCTTTCTAGGCATATGTCTCCCCTTCTTAGGATTTTTGCCTTGATCTATAGGTCAAAAGGTCTTGAATTTATCATGATGCATGATATTCCTAGGGTTTTGATCTACAATATTATCCCTATTTCTATCATTATATCTAAATCCATGATTATTCTTAATAAGCATATAAGAATTCAAAATTGGATTTAATTTTAAATAAGAAATTACTTTTCCTTTTACCTTTGAAGCTCCCCCTTGACATGAGCTCCTCTTCTGTTTCAATTTCTTCCATTTCCTCAAATGTGTCATTTTCTTGATTTCACCTTTCTTTGGGCACTTGGTGTGGTAGTGTCCACGCTTACTACACGTGAAGCAAATTATACGCTTCTTATCCTTCTTTGCTTCATCCCTATCACTCATGTTAGTTTTCAAACTGTTTGAGTTGAGTTTAGAGTGTACCTCCTTTTTCTTACCCAATGGACACTTATCCTTGTAGTGTCCCTTTTTGTTGCATCCAAAGCATATAATGTGGTCTTTTGCCTTTGCTTTGGTGGAGGTAGGAGCTTCTTCTTGCTCCGGTATTGATGAGGGTCTCTCCTCTCCCTCAATTCTTGAAGTTGAGACTTCTTCTTCTATTTCTTCCTCACTTGAAGATGTAGACGATTCAACTCTCTCCTCCTCTTCAGATGTTGAGCTTGACTCAACTTCCGATTGGTCCTTTTCCTTGGACTCTTCTTCTTCTTATCTTTGTGTCGAATTCTCATGTAGAGCTATTATCTTCCTCCATAGCTCATATGCATTCTTGTACTCTCCTACATTTGACACAATATGTGAAGGTAATAAATTCAATACAATTCTAGTTACCTCCTTATCCGCCTCCACTTCTTCCGTTTGACTCTTGGTCCAATACCGAGGTCAGAGGTGTTTCCCCTTCTTGTCCATTGGAGCTTCAAATGGAACTTCTAATACCGTCTAATAATCCCAATCCATTTGGAATCATGTCTCTAACCGCTTCCTCCAATAATTGAAATTATCTCGATCGTATAAAGGTGGAATCCTAGTATCCCATCCAAGTGGACCTTCCGATTCCATCTTCCTCTAGCACTTTTTGCTCTCTCGGTGGTTAGTCCGTAGATGAGCACACTAAGCTCTGATACCACTTGTTAGATCGTGTTCGGCTTGCTAGAGGGGGGGGTGAATAGCAACTTTCAATTTTTCTATCTATCACGTTAGCAAGCGCAAGTGGAATAACAAATAACAATATCAAACTATGCTAACGCAAACCTATTTACGTGGTTCGGAGATGAAGCACTCCACGACAGTCCGTAAGGTGGACGATCCCTCGATCCTTCGGCGGATCACTCCCCTGATGCCCTCCGACTAGCTCGTGTAGCTCCTTGTGGGTGGAGAAACCTCACCATAAACTGGGACACACTTCTGAGCACTTAGACTACTATTTGGCTCCTAACCAAAGCCAAATTCGTCAAGAGTCCCAGCCAAAACGAAGCCCTCTTAAATAGAACTTACCTCTGTTTTGGCCGCCACCAGTCGACTGCCCCCACTCAAACTCGACCGTTGCAAGCCCCAACGTTCGAATTCTGGCTGCTACCAGTCGACTGATCTTTCTGCCACTCTCATCAGTCGACTGCCTGGGGCCCAGTCGACTGCCACCTAGGTTTTTCCCTTCCCGAGTACAATTCTCTCAGCACTCGATCCTTAGGATTTCCCCGTGTACATTCCCTCAGCACTCGTACCCTCACAACCCAGCTGACTCTTCACCAGCAACCTCGAATGTTGCCTTCGCGCCCTCTTCATCTTTGGCTCCCGTCCCTCGAATGTGCATACAAGCCTCCAGCTTGACTCCATGTCATCCTTCACGCATGCCTCGAAGTCTGTGCCTCTTGGCTCATCGTCCCTGCTATCTATGGTCCCTCGGGGCCGCACACAAGCCCACGGCTTGCCTCCATGCCACCCTTCACCATACCCGAAGTCGTCCAGCTAAGTCAATATGTATAACCTGCTAACCTGCACACTCACATACACATATTAGAACACAAGGGTAAACCTAACTTAAACCGTTTGCCCAAACATCAAAATGAATGGTCACTCCGGACTATAGATTGCCCCAACAAGATCCACTAATGAATCTCTCTAGGGTTTTCTCTAATTTATCAAACTTTGCCCTCAAGGCTTGATTTTCCCTCTCTAGGTTCTTAACCTTAGCATCATCATGTCCATCTTGGACATTTCTAGATTTACCCATTTGTCTAGGCATGTGTCTCCCTTTCTTTGGATTAATGTCTTGGTCCTTAGATTTAAAAATTCTAGGTTTATCAAGATACATAATTTCCCTAGGATTTTGATATACAACATTAACCCTATTTTTATCACAATATCTAAAACCAAAATTATGTATAGATAAATAATTCTCATCATTTCTATGTGGAGGAGTTTGAAAAATGCTTCGAGTTAGCGGTTACCTCCCTTACCCTTGTAGCTCCCCCTTGATGCGAGTCTTTCTTCTTTTCCTTCTTCTCCCACTTCCTCAAATGCTCCAATTTTTTGAATTCTCCTTTCTTTGAGCATTTGGTGTGGTAGTGTCCTAGCTCACCACACGTGAAACACCTAATATGCTTCTTCTCCCTCTTTTCCCTACAACCCATGTTAGATTTTAAATAAATTGACTTGGGATTAGGGTTTACTTCCTTTTTACCTAATGGACACTTGTCCTTATAGTGTCCCTTCTTGTTGCACCCAAAGTAAATAATGTGGTCATTTGACTTTGATCTGGTGGAAGTGGATGCTTCTTGCTCCGGTATTGAAGATAATCTCTTCTCCCCCTCAATTCTTAAAGTGGAGACCTCTCCTTTCCCCTTTGAAGAAGTGGATGGTTCTTCAAATTCTTGTGCCACTTCATTTGAGGATATGGATGAATCTTTTTCTTCTTTCTCCTCCTCTTCGAATGTTGAGCTTCTTTCCTCATCCGATTGGTCCTTCTCCTCTTCTTGGACCATAACGCTCACTTCCTTGGGATCTTCCACTACTTGAGCTTGTGTAGGGTTTTCATGAAGCGCTAACATCTTGCTCCATAATTCGTGCGCATTTTTATATTCACCTACACCACTAATTATATCATTAGGCAAAATATTAAGTAATACTGCAATTACCTTTCCATTTGCCTTTGATTGGATTTGTTGCTCCTTATTCTAATATTGTGGTCGGAGCTTTTTCCCGTGTTTATCTTTTGGAACTTCAAATGGCTCTTCTAGCACGATCATGAAATTCCAATCCATGTCGAACCATGTCTTTATCAGCATCCTCTAATACTTGAAACACTCGCGGTCGTAGGGAGGTGGAACATTGATATCGTCCCCTAATTTTTTTTTTAAAACAAATGTAAAGGAAATATATATGAAATAATGCATAAAGAGAACTAAAATTCGAGTCAAAAGTATTAGCACGTTGAAATCCTTAAACAAAATCCATCAGCTAGTGCAAAGGAAATTATGTGATCGGGTGATTCCCTTCGATAAAACCTGGACAGGTAGTCACTCAGAAAATGAAAACAGTCTCTAGGCTACGACGGATGGCTTCGACGCAGCGGAAAGCTTGGACCTTCTCTTGGCCAGACTCTCGCTCCTGCGCTCCCTCTACTCCTTGAGCCTGGAGGCAAGTAGCTTCTGGTATTCGGCTACTTCTGACTTCGCCTTGGCGATCCTCTTCTTCTTCTCAGAGATCCTAGCACGCATCCGCTGCAACGTCACTGGGGTCACCAGTCGCTGAATCTTGGGCGCCTTGCTGCGCTTCTTACCAATTTTGGTTGAGATGGTTATGCAGTATGTGTTAACATATTTGCGGATGTCATCCTCTTTCGATAGGTTGAATAGTTTGTGGATTTTGGAGGCTCTCTTAGGTCCCCTCATTCTTGGTTTCTCAATATCAGTCAATCCTGGAAGATCATTCTCACCCTTCTTCACAATGACTAAGTTTAAAACCGAGAGATCAGGGCTGACAATGCATCCCCGAACTGATTTCCTCCTGCGCTCTCCGTTACCCTGCCATACCCACGGAAGCAAGGTGTACCTCTGTGAAGCAGTAAGTGGGCACGCCCATTAGTAAGAACTCCTTGCTTCATAGGAAAACCTTGGTTATCGCACCCTCCCATGATCTTAAAAACATATCCTTTAAACTCCTCACCAAGAGCATCCCCGCTAACTTCTTGAGAGATCCTCTTGTCATAAAACGCCCGAAGCTTCTGGTCGTCATCGATCTCGAGCTTCTTCTGGCATCCCGTAGTTGGATTCGCGATGTTGAACTTCATCTTGGATCACGGAACCCCACGCCGCTGCCTGGACGAAGCGAACGCGAAAAGGCGATAAAACGAAAGTCGATCTCGATGCAAACTCCGCCGGTAATCTTTCTTCAATTGTCATTTCCTCTAGCTTTTTGTTCTCTCGGCGGTTAGTTCGTAGACGAGCGAACCCGGCTCTGATACCACTTGTTAGGACCTTGTCGTTTAGCTAGAAGGGGTGAATAGCTACTTTTCGATTTTCCTTCCTACAATGTTAGCATGCGCAAGCGGAAAACTAAAACAATCGCTAACACAAACCGTTTACGTGGTTCAGAGATAAATCTCCTACTCTACAGCTGTCTCTAAGGTGGACGATCCCGATCCTTCAATGGATGACTCCCCGGAGCACCTCTGGCTAGCTCTTGTCGCTCCTTGTGAGTGGAGAAACCTCGCCACAATCCCTTGACAACCTCTGAGCACGTTTTGTTGGTGCAGGAAGCACCATATCCAACCTTGTTTTGATATTGGCAAAGGGTTCAAAGTTAAGTATTATTGGTGATCTAATGTTGTTCACTAAGTGTGCAGAAAGAAGTCCTAGTGAAGGGCTGCTAGGCACCTGGCAAAGGACTGCCAGGAAACAAAGTCCTAGCGAAGGGCTGCTAGGCACCTGGCGAAGGACTGCCAGGAAACAAAGTCCTAGCGAAGGGCTGCTGGGCACCTAGCGAAGGACTGCTAGGAGTCGAAGACCTAGCGAAGGACTGCTAGGCACCAGGCGAGAGACTGCTTGGAACCGAAGACCTGGCGAAGGACTGCTGGGCACCAGGCGAAGGACTGCCTGTCACTGAAGACCTGCGAAGGACTACTGGGCAAAAGTCCAACCGGAGGAGTCGGTTAGCAATAGGTAAATTCTCCCAAGAGGAGTAGGTGAGGACGCATTCCCCATCGAGGGAACAGTAGGCGTCGGTTCGACCTAGGGCTCCATTTGGGAGACCCAAAGTCAGAACCAAGACAGCTAAGGTTGTATAAAACTAATACTTGATGGCTTTATGTTGTTTTGGACTAACCCTGGATGCAGGACCGAAGGAATGAGTGTCTGCAGCTCAGAACGCCTCAAAGGAGAGAGGCAACAACTGAGTAGGGCGCCCCCAGTGTCCCGGGCGCCCCCAAGGTCAAGGCAAAACAAGTTAAGCAAGAGTACGCTTCGGAAGCTTACTGGGCGGGGCGCCCCCGTGCTCCCGGGCGCCCCCAGTGCCCAGGGCGCCCCGGGCTCAAGCCAATGAAGAGGATAAACTCCATCCAGCCGAGAAGCCCGCTGAAATGGTCAACCAGGGCGCCCCCACAGTCAACCCTCAGCCCTATTCGAGTGGGATAAGAGCTGACCGAGACTTGCTCGGATCGGGTGACACGTGGGGGGGGGGGGGGGGGGGGGCGCCCCCAACGTTCAGGGCGCCCCGAGAGGCTATAAAAGCCCCTCGACCCCAAGGCTTCACACATCAACTTCTTCAAACGCAAACACGCTCTTCTACTCAAGCGCTTCGCTCCAAAAACCTCTCAACTCGAGATACAAGCGCCGACCACATCCCTCTGCTCCGAGATACATTCCACACCGGACGTCGGTAACGAAGAGCTGTCTTTTCTTTGTTTACTATACTATAGTTGTAATATCTATTTGTAAACCGTTTGGCGCACATATAGAATTGCCCACAGTAAACGGTCAACGACCGTGGGCCTTGGAGTAGGAGCCGACCGCGACTCCGAACCAAGTAAAATCTTGGTGTTTGTGTATTGTTTTGTTTTAATTTTTCCGCTGCGTTTTCTCTTTTTCAATCCGAAACGACTTACGATATTTACCCCCCCCCCTCTATCGTTTTCTCTCGATCCAACAAGTGGTATCAGAGCGGGGAAGCTCAAATTTGGTGCAACCACCAATTTGAGAGTTTTTCAAATTTTCAAAATTATTTTACCTTTTTTTAATCTTTCTCGTTAATCGAGTTTGGTGCAACACCACTCGATCTCTTTCGCTTTTTATTTTCTAATAAATAATATCTGTGGGTGGATTTAAAATATCTTTACGCCTTTTTAATTTTGAATTTTCATTTTTTCACCATTCATTGAAATTGATAAAACGATCAATTTTTGAAAATTTGTCATAAACTTTTTTTATTATTATTTTAATATTTTTCTCGAAATACGTGTTACTTTAATTCGAGCAAAATTTTCAACTTTGAATGCTTATTTCTTTTCAGAATTGATAAAAGTAACATTTTCAAAAATTTGTCTCGAAATTCATGCAATAATTATTTTGGGCAATTTTTCTTCTCCCACACTACTAATCCAAAACCAAGTCTTGGTACATTTTTGTTACTTCTTTTTTGTACGAGGTTAAACTAAATGGCCAACCAAGAGTGGAACAGTGCCCGTCCACCGCTATTCTCCGGCGAGAACTTCAATTATTGGAGAAGTAAAATGGAGTTCCATCTGAAGGCCCATATGGACATATGATGATCATTCAAACAGGGTTCTCCCTCCCTACAGAAGATGGACTATCAATTGCGTGGGACAAACTGGATGAACCAACTCTGAGGAAGATCGAGACAGATGCAAGGGCTACTACAATCCTACAATGTGGCCTAACCAATGAAGAATTGAAGCGGGTCGAATCCTTCAACTGTGCCAAGGAGATGTGGGAAAAGCTAATCAATGTACACTAAGAGAGCTCCGATGTTGAGATCCTAGAAGATTTTGCATTTTCGGCTCAAGCACAAGTAGCTGAGACAGACTCGGCCTCCGACGTCGAAATCGAACCAGAATCAGACGACGAGTTTTCTAGGACAAAATCGGTAACTAATTTTGAATCAGTTTCTGAATTAAGGTTAAATAATCAAGCTGATACTGCAATAGTCGAGGAAGGTATAATTTTCATTGCAGGAAAAACTCCAAGAGAACTGCAAAAGAGGCCTCAACTAGTACCTGAGTCCGACTCAGACTCAGAATCTGACGACGAAGGAAGGGATCCTTGGAAACTGGTCTGGTTGGCTCGTGACCGCTACAAAATGTCGAAGAAACAATCAAGCAAAAGAAAGATGGCTAGAATCAAGGGGGAGATTCCCAACCGAGAATCAAAAGGTAAATTTACAGTATTTGAAAATCCAATATTTATCTTGAATAATGTGATTGACTCATATAAATTAGTTAAGGCAAATTTTAGGAAATTGAAACAAGAAAGTCAAACCCTGAAACATAAGGTCAATATGTTAGAAAATCCAGAAATTTCTCCTCACTATGATCTTACCTAGAGTTCTTTTGCTATTCATAGGACTAGAAATAGGACCCGATCAATTGAAACTTGAACAACCTAGTATTAGGACAAGGTTTGATGATAATACGTTAGGGAAGCCTGACTAAGGAATCAAGTAGGGTAAGGAGTACCTTATTTGGTCTTTTTAGTCCGGTGGAACTAGTCGAAGCTACCTCTCCGAATCCTAAGCTAGTTAGACCAGAGTGTCTCAAACAATGATTTGAAAATGATCTTTCTTTAAAAGGCTTTGTCTAGGAAAGGGTTGTTGATCCAATAAGGCTACGGCCAAAGAAGGCCTCTGTGCCTCGCCAAGACCTGGAAGTCAATTATCGAAACTCACTTTCTAATTATTATTTGTTAAACTCGAATCTAACACAAGCTTCAATTAAATCATAGTGTTAACATCAAAGATAAAATTAATGCATCTCACAAAACAGTTAAGGATATCCTATTTTGTCACTTAGAAATGGGTGAGATGCTTAGGACCTAAAAGTTGAGTCCAACCCAACCAACTAATTCAAATTAATCAAACTAAAATTAAATCAATTAAATTCAATTAAATCTTAATTAAATCAATTAAATTCAATTAAATCTTAATAAATTAAATTTAATTCAATCAAATTCAAATTTAATACATCTGACTTTTAAAATTCAAATTTAATTTAACTGACTTTTAAAATTCAAATTTAATTCATCTAACTTTTAAAATTCAAATTTAATTCATCTGACTTTTAAAATTCAAATTTAATTCAACTGACTTTTAAAATTCAAATTTAATTCAACTGACTTTTAAAATTCAAATTTAATTCAACTGACTTTTAAAATTCAAATTTAATTCAACAACCTTTAAAATTCAAATTTAATTCAACCGAACAACTTTCAAAATTAAAATTTAATTCAACTAAACAAACTTAACCCTCCAAATTTTAATTTTCTCAAAAATCAAATTTAACTTTTTAACTAAGAGTTAATGTTTCAAATCATTGTAATTAAAATCAAGTCTCTTTTGTTCACTAACCTGAAATTTATTTCATAACATTTATTTCTTTCCTTTACCATTATACAAACATTTCTTTCAGACATTCAGTTTATTCTTGTATGGCAAAAAGTCACCTTGGGATTACTTAGGATTATTTTTTTGTCTGCAGTCCGGGCTTAGATATTTATATTTTTTTTGGGACTTAAAAAAAACTTCTATTCTTTTTAAATCATTTCCCCTTTTCAGTTTTCTATATTCACTTTCTCAAATAAGAGAATGAAATTATGTTTCAAATCATTAAAACAAAATACTTTTTTAAACTTAGTTTTCTTCTCTTTTTGTTTGAATCAAACCCTAAGACTAAGAGGAGGATTAATTTATGGTCAACAAGCCTCCTAGGACTGTGTCAGGTTTAGGGGGAGTTCAAATTAAAAGAAGAAGCTTAAAAATACTATGTTTTCAAACTATCATTCATGTTTTTCGAAAACTATGCTATCATATGTCTTTCAAACAATTATTTTTTCAAAATGTTAATACTTCAAAATTCATTTTAAGAATTGTGCTTTTGATTTTGACAAACCCTAAAGACACAGAGGAATCATGACCTATAAGGACTCCGAGGATGTGTCAAATTTAGGGGGAGTCTAAACCAAAAGAAATTATTTCTAACAAGTATTTTCTTTGGCAATTATTTTTGAAATTATTAAATAATTCTTTGATCTGAACTGACCCCTAAGGACTCAGAGGAAGAATACTTGTGGTCAACAAGCTTCCAAGGACTATGTCAAGTTTAGGGGGAGGTTAAATTAAAAGAACTATTGAACATTTCAAAATAAGTTGTTTTAATACACAAATTTTCAAAGTTCTTTTGAAAATACAACTAATTTGCCTTTAAAAATACCAATATTCTATTTCCCAAAATGTTTTTGTGGCTTAGTAAATCCTTTTTGAAATACTTTTTAAAATTTTCTTGAGTTTGGAGAATTTCCAGGACACTTAGGGAAATGCCCTTGTAGTTAACAAGGTTTCCTAGGATTGTGCCAGACTAGAAAGGAAACCATGCCAAGTAAAGTATTATGTTTTCAAAATAACATTAAATTTTTTCTTAAAATATTTTGTTCAAAAGTATTTATTAGTACTTATATTTGTCAAAAATGCATAACATCCTGCAAAAGTACTAATACTTTTTCAAAGCACTAATATTTACAAAGTACGAATATTTTTTAAAGTGCAATACTAAACATGTTTCAAAAAAAAACAATTTTTTCAATCTTTTTCAAAGTGAAAATGTGTTTCAAATTTTCTTTTGCATAACATTTTCTTTGTATTCTTCCAAATGTACTATCTGTTAAATGAAAATATTTTTTTAAAAAAAATCTTTTCCAAATAAAAGTTTTTTTAAGGCAATAGTGTCCTAAGTGCGTGAATTTTCTAAAGACTTGCCTACAAATACAAAATTTTAAAAAAAAATTCACAATACTTTTCAAAGTAAAGTTTTTCTTTAGTACAATTTAAGCTGCTTGCTATACCTTCAGAATTATACTAAGTATTTTTATTTTCAAAACTCATAGG
>JAGFNQ010001448.1:210545-266487 GCA_024364735.1 Boesenbergia rotunda | reverse complement strand
TGGCTGAACCGGCCTTCTGGTAAGTAGATGACTGAGCTTTACGTTCTTGTTGGTAGTCCAACTCCTTAACCCTACACTTCAACTCCACCAATGCCTCTTTTATCTCTGTCCAGAACTCTGGTGACCACATTTTGATCTTACAGCCCTGTCACAAAACAAACAAGAAAAATGGCAGCAACCGTATATGAATGATAAAGCAAAATAAAACAGAACCCAATGATATGTCCAAAAGCATACAAGCAAAAATCAAACAAATCAACTAGTTGCTTCCCCGGCAACGGCGCCAAAAATTTGATAGTCCCGAAATTACTAGATTAAATTGTCACGAAAGTGTGGGACCATCAGAATTTAAATGTGTATGAATGTTGGAAACCCTTTTTGCAATCAAAGAATAAAAGCGTAGTAAAGGGGTCACAGGTCGTATTTTTCTCGGGGCTAGTTGACGTTGTGTGATTCGAGCTTGTGTTTATGTGTCGTTTGTGTTTTCGGGTTTCAAATGTGATTTGGGCTTGAATTACAATTATGAATGAAAATGAATTGAAAGGAAAGAAGACTTAACTCATGACTAACCAAATGATGGCATTTAATAATTCAACCAATTTACCACTTAATCAACTAAAACTCTTGCCCAATTTCTGGAAAAGGAATCTGATTCAAGTGTTAAACGAATGCTAATCAATGAAACAACAGCAGTTGACTTTTGATTGAAACTATTCAAGACAGACCGATGCTAGCAATCTAAACAATCCAATTCTAATCCAATCCCAGGACTTCACTTAATGCCAATTATAGAAATTTACTAAACTGTAGACGTAGATATAGAAATTCAGCAACAAATGATATATACTACATAGGCTGAGTTTCAGAAATTCCAGAAACAATGGATGTGCAGAATTGGACCAACTTCAGCAACAAAATGCTGGTTTTGATGCACAGGAATCAGATTTATAATGCAGAAATATATTGCAACTCAAATTGGATACAAATTCTAACAAATCAGCTATGGATGATTGCTCAAAACCAGCTTCATGAGGGATGAACTTAAATGTGCAGAATGGAAGCTGACAAATTTAAACATAACTGTATGAAGAATTTAACTCAGAATTGCAGATCATGATTGAAGAAATTCAGCAAACATTCAAATACAGAAAAACCGAATCGACTGCAAGAATTAACAAAAGCTAGATGCAACTAACAGAACCAGCTATAGAAATCACCAACTAAAACTTAGAAATGATGCAGGAAAACTTATATGCTCGCGTACACAACTCAGCACTTCAGCTGATGTTTGCAGAATTTAATGTTGGCACGCACTTGGAAATTGATACACAGAAATTGAATTGCGGGCAACTAAAATTAAGTGCCATGTCAACTAAACAAGCTATCTATCCAACACAAGTGCAGCAATTAAAAGCTAATAAGTTCAGAAACAATTCAAAAATCAACCAACTCTGATGCGGGTTCAGAAACTGCAAGAAAATGCAAAAATGGGAGTGGCACGCAAGGAGAAGTTCATGCCATTTCAGAGAGATTCACTTAGGTTTGCTGAACTGACTTAATGGCAGGTTTGGGACTCGAATTTCAGAAAGGAAATTGTTGTGTTTGCAGAAATACACTGATACGAAGGATGTATAGCTGAAAAACAGAAATCAGAAGCTGAAAAACAGAAATCAGAATTTATATGCAGCTCATTGCAACAAGTGCAGAAATTAAATTCGCGAATGATATAAATGAAACACACTTCAAAATGAATTCAGAGGATTAAAACTAAGCTAGCTTGATACAAACTTAAACAATTAAAGACAACAATTAAATTGCAGGACATGAATGATATGCAATGGGGAAAAGCTTAACAAGTTGATACGCAGCAATTACACTATGAAATAAACTGAAATTAACTTCAATTGATCACTAAACAAGTTCTTAAACTATTTAACTTGAAGAATTAAACCTAATTAAGCAGAAACAATTCCATTAAACCAACTTAACCAATCTGAAATTTAGAAACAGTAAGAAACGAGGCAGAAACGAAATTACAGCTACAAACACAATGAAACTAAATTATCTAAGCTACTCCTCAACCCATCCTCAGCTCAAGAGCTCCTTGGTCGTCAATCAAGGGAGAACCTCGGACCCGCAAGCTTAACAAATCAGTGAAGACTTTCTCTGCTACCGAATCTGATTAGACCATGCTCAAACTGAAATTTGGCTCCGAATTCTTCAAGCTCTCTGTGGTGGCTTGCAATTTGGATTTGGGAGTGACCGAAACCTTCCAGGGAACCCCTCTGGTCAGCTCGGATGCAGTGGAAATGGAGCACAGCTGAGTTCGCTGAAATTGGATAGCAGACTGCCGAAACCTCGCGCAGCCTTGCTATTGAGCAAGAATCCAATCTGAAACCTCACTAAGAACTCTTCACTAACCTAGCCCTTGCTCTGATGATGAAATTGAGGGGTCGCGCCCCTTGGATGAAGAAATTAGCTAAAAAACTGAAGAAGAAATGAAGAAGATGAAGCTGCGGTGAGGAAACGCGACAAGGAAGAGCTGCGGGCGTCATTTGATTAAATAGTTATCAACGGACGGCCCAGATTGATCGGAGGAGATCCAACGGCTGATCTTGCTCTGATTTGAGCCAAACTTTAATGATGATGATCAGGGGTCATGTAAAACCCCAAAATTTCCATTTTAAGTCCTTAAAGTCCTTGAAATTACTTAAAAATACTTTAGAGATATTCTTTGGATTTTTTGAAATTTTTAGAATATTTTTACGGATTTTTCTGAGTCCGTTTAGTATTTTTACTAAATGAAATAGAGTTTTCGGCAAAAAGTTGCCTGGGCGAGTTTTGAACCCGAGACCTCTCATGGGATCAACGACTTAAGTCGGTCGAGTTAACCAGGAGCCCCAGCAGGGGTGTGCTGAAAGAAAATAGAGAGATATTAAGTTAAGTTATAAGTTGGACTTAAATACCCTAAGTATAAATAGATAATTAAAGAGAGAAATTTTATTTTTCTCAACCTAAACCCTCTCTCCCTCGCCCAAGCCTCACGCCACCCCTCCCCTCTCTTCCCTTGGGCGAAAACACACCAAGGCTTCCTCTCCTCTTCTAAGGGGGTGCCGGCCAAGGAAGAAGCAAGGAGGGCGTAGCGTTTCGTTCGTCTCGACGAGAGGAACGCGTAGGCGCGAACGGTTCATCGAGATCTCAAGTTTCTCCCGAGCCCTAGACGTCAATTTTGGTTGTAAGTCCAAGATATCAAGGTAAGTACTGCTCACCTGCAGTAAGAGGCGGTTTTTCCGCAAGTTTTTCTCGTTAGAAAGTTAAAGATGCAAATTTTCCTTTAGTTACAATTTTTGCATGTAACTCTAGTTTAATCCATGCTTGTATAAGTTTGATTAAGTACCCTATATGAGGTTAGGGACTAAGAAAAGTTATGAGAGAAGAAAAGAGAAGATAAATATAAGAAAAGAAAAAGCCAAGGCCTTAAGAAATCCCCAAAAGTCAAGACTTAGGGATTTGAGCACACAAGGTGCTCGTTAAAATGCCAAGGCATTTAAAATAAGAAAAAGTAAGTATTTTACTTTCTAAGGCCAGTACCCGGCGTCCAAGGGCGTCGTTAAAGAAATCCAGGTGTCCAATTCCAAGGTCTTGGCCCTGGTAGACCAAGGTCTGCTCTATTAGGATTGGTGGCTCGCTACCCCAACCTTTTAGGGAACGCGCATAAGATGGTACTTACGTCTTAAGTGGATCCAAGTGAGTATTATTTTCAAGTATATGTTTTAGCAAAGTTTTTCTAAAGTTTAAGAAAGTTTTCAAAAAGTTAAAGAAAGATTTAAAGTTAAAGAATTGCTAAAGTTTCAAGTTAAGCCAAGAACAAGTAAGTTAAGACTTATTAGTGCTTTAGTATGCATGTTTTGAGTTATACATGTTTTTAGTGTTTTCTTTTAAGCATAAAAGTATCTCATGTGATTTCACATTGTTTAAAAAGCATGTTTGCACATTTCGAGATTTTGTGAGCTAGATAGTACTTACTAAGCTTTATGCTTATTAGTTGCATTTCCTCTTGCTGCAGGTACAGGTAAAGGCAAGCAATTCTGAAGGAAGGCGACAAGGCGGTGCTGAGTGACGTGTGTGTGGTGGCTGACCTTGGAGAGGTCCTTGAGACAAGATGAATAAAAGACTCAAAATACATTTGTTATAGAGTCTTAGTTTAAGCTAGATCATATCGAATTTATCCAAGTAATTATGTTTTAGGTATTTTGCATGTCTTAAAACCACGAGTAAAGATTCCATGTCATTTCATTGAGCATACATATCCTTATGATTGCATTGGATGAGTAGGAGCGTGAGTAGTTTTGAATATTGATACGTTGATGGAGCTATTTGATGCATGTGCCAAGATATTGTTAAATTCCCTTTGAATCAAGTTTTATTGCTTTAAATATGCTTAGAAAAGTTGCATTCACATTCCAAAATGCTTTAGTGAGTTATAGAACATGTGGTTTGGTGTTATGAATACATAGGAGTTAAGTTTGGTACAAAACTCTAGTTTAAAGTTCATATAGATTTTCATAACTTATTTACTTCCGCAAAAGTTCTAATTTCGAGTTTATGAAGTTGTTTTGATTGGCTAAAATGTTTAGGAAACTAGTATAGAGTATAGAAATGGTGTTGAGTCTTTGTATGGCTTGAAACTATAAGTTTTGTGGACTTTTGAAACAAGGTTTCGAATCTGAATTTCAGGTTTTCAGGCTTGCCAGTCGACTGGTTCAGTATCAGTCGACTGCCCTATCGAACAGTAGCTTCTGTTCGATGCATCAGTCGACTGCCAAGAGGCCAGTCGACTGGTGCCGCGCCCAGAAACTTTCTGTGGTCGATACCAGTCGACTGGTTAGATCGCAGTCGACTGGTACCATTGAAGAGAAGTCCTAGAGAAAGGAAGTGTGCCATTGTATCATGCATGACTATTAGAGTTAGAATATCATCCTTAGATGGATTTAAAAAGAAAAAAAAAGAAGTTCCGCATTTTTAGTCGTGCGTTAGAGTCAAGAAGTAGATAAAGTAGCGGTCCGTCTAAGGTAAAGAAGGCGGGTCGCTACAGGTCAGGATCTACCTTGTGGTAGCTCGGATCCTCCAGATATGCAACGGATGGTCCAGATCAACTCAATCTGTGAATGGACGATCTAGAGCCCTCCGAGCTTGATCCAACGGTTGATTTAGCTCTGATTGGGATGAAACTTTCAGATCATGATCAGAATGCTTGATCAACCCTAACCCTAGCTCGGATTTCTTTAGATGGTCCCGGATGGCTCAGATCTAGCCGCTCTTGAATCGGACGGCCCGGATTAATCGTAGGCTTGATAATTCGATCCGGTTCACTTCCGACTCAAATTTGACCCAATGTGCCCTAGGTCCAGAATCCTTTCATGCCTACAAAAATATATCAGAAAATTAGTGGCCAAATAATCCAAAAAATATGCAAATTTGCAATTAAGTCCAAAATAAGAGGAAATCCTAAAACCTAGGGTAAAATCATAATTAAGCAAGTAAAACATGGGTCAAACATGGATTTTAGCAATTAAAATAATCAACAAAATTGGTGCTTATCAGGGTAACAACAAAAGGTGGACTGTGAGGGTCGTAGTTCAAGAAATCGGTTGAGTAGTGTAGGTGTGATTGTCAGGGGAATCCCTTGGACAGTGGTGACGAACATAAGACCATCCTATCTAATTATGTTATTATAGAATTCTGCACATAAGGATGTGTTAATTGGGTGAGTGCAGAATACGAGATTATCGAGTTGGTAGAAGTTTATAACATTCATTGCTAAGGGACAGGATTGGGTGAAGAATTGCCTATTTAAGTAGCTCGTTTTTATAGGCTTGTATGTCGTTCGAGCAAACTTATTACACAGTTCTAAAGTTGGGAACCTAGGATCAGGACTAGGTTCTGTACTGGGTTCTGCCTAGTTTGCTCGGCGTTTTCTAAGATAAGAAATATGCATTTAAAGGAAGGAATTTAATAAAAATAATTTTTGAATGCGTAAAAATTATACCGGGCAGCTCGGGGAGGCATTGTCGAGGATGAGAGCTTGAGAAGATTGCAACGTCACTTGGTAGAAGAGGAGTTGGAGAGAAGAAGAATTTTGTGTGTGGTGAGAAGAATGGGCGTGAAGCCCTTTTATAGGTGTTTTGGCTAGGGCGCCCGGGAGCTCCCGGGCGCCCGAGATAGGCTTCTGCCATTGGCAGTGTCCTGATACCGTTCGGGGGCGCCCGGGATGGCCTGGGCGCCCCGGTCAATGCGAGTGAGCAGCTTTCGCTGTTTTGACCAGTCCTGGGGGCGCCCGCAAGGGCCGGGGCGCCCCGGTCAGGTAGATTTGGCTGTTGCTTTGCCTTGAATGAAGAGAAAGTCATGAGGGGGTGCCCTAGGAGTCATGGGCTCTCGGCGTATGTAGGAAATGACAAATTTGATATTTTGTTGACCATTTGACCATGGTTTGATTATTTTGACCGAGATGTGACATGGTTTGACTGCTTTGACCATGGTTTGACTGCTTTGACCATGGTTTGACTAGTTTGACCATGGTTTGACTAGTGTTAGGTTAATTCCATTCTAAAATGTATTTAAACAATAATGTTGGTATTAAACGAATTTTGATTAAGTTAATTTTTACCGTCTCACCCAAATCTAGGGTTATCAATCACGTTAGCCTTACAAGTTTTGTGAGACAGATTTTGATAGTTTTATTTGAAGAATCATGATTTATTTTGAAAATCTCTAATTAATTTTGAAAACAATTGAGTTTGAGTTTATTTAAAAATAATGTTTGAATCTATAATTAACTGAAGATTTGTGTTAGATTCGAATTTGACAAAGAATAATTTGAATTTGAGTTTCAAAAATTGGCTTCCAGGTCTTGGCGAGGCACTAGGCCTTCTTTGGCCGTAGCCTTATTGGATCATCAACCCTTTCCTTGACAAAGCCTTTTAATGAAATTTTATTTTCAAAATTATTTTTTGAAAAAATTCTGGTCTAACTAGTTTGAGTCTTGGATCGGTAGCTTCGGCTAATTTCACTAGTCTAAAGAGACCAAGTAGAGAATACTTGACCTTATTAGAATTGGCTTCCCTAACGTACTATCATCTCACCTCCACCCAATACTATGTTGTTCAATTTCAGTTAAGTTGGTTCAATCCTTAAACTAATCAGTCCTAAGTCTAAGCATGGTAAATTGTAGAAATTAAATAAACAAGCAAGCATGTCATTTGAAAACAAAAATTGAATTTTATCTAACAATCCGAAACGTTTTACGATATTCACCCCCCCCCCTCCATCGTTTTCTCTTGATCCAACAAGTTCTAGGTTATCAATCAACATTATCCTAAGGTGCTTGTGAGATGCTGGCTTCTAAATCTATAGGTGCATGCATTTCTAGGGTTAGGGCCTAGGCTAAGTCCTTTTGCAAAATAAAGCCCTAGTTTTGAAAGGGGTAGTTTTTCAAGAAAAACTAAGAAAGAAAAAGAATAATAAAAAGATGTTAAAAACTGATTTTAAAATTCAGTAAAGCAGTTTTAAAACTATTTTTAAAAGCTGATTTTTCAAATCAAAAGAAACCAATAGAGTAAACCTATTCTACCAAGCATAGTCCTAACTGCCTTCTTAGTGAGCTGAACTCAGACTCAGGTAGGGGTTTTGTGAATATGTCAGCTAAGTTAGATTTAGAGTCTATATGCTTAAGGACTATTTCACCCCTGGCTACATGATCTCTTACAAAGTGGTGTTTAACTTCTATGTGTTTAGTTCTGGAATGTTGGACTGGGTTTTTAGTTAGGTTGATTGAGCTAATATTGTCAATGTAGACCTGAGTTTGAGTGTAGTTAAGCTAGAAGTCTTTGAGAGTGTGCATCATCCATAAGAGTTGTGCTACATACTCTCTTAAAGCTACATACTCAACTTCAGTTGTGGATAGAGCTACACAGTGTTGTTTTCTGCTGCACCAAGTTACTAGACTATTTCCTAACAGTTGGCAGCTTCCACTTGTGCTCTTTCTATCTAATTTACAACCCGCGTAGTCAGAGACCGAGTATCCCGACAATTTGAAGGTTGAGGTCCTAGGATACCAAATCCCTACATTTAGGGTGCCCTTGACATATCTCAGTATTCTTTTTAGGGCTGCTAAGTGTGTTTCCTTGGCACAGGTTTGGTATCTAGCACACATTCCTACAGCAAAAAGGATATCAGGTCTGCTTGCTGTAAGGTACAGTAGACTTCCAATCATACTTCTATAGAGTTTAAGGTCTACTGGTTTGCCATCAGGGTCACTATCTATTTTTATATTGGTGGCCATGGGGGTACTTATGCTTTTAGAGTTATCCATTTTAAATTTCTTTATTAGCTCTTTAGCATATTTGGATTGATGGACATAGTTTCCATCTCTAGTTTGTTTAATTTGTAACCCTAGGAAAAAGTTGAGCTCACCAACTAGGCTCATTTCAAACTCATTTTCCATTATTTTCATGAATTCTTTTAAAAAATTAGAGTTGGTGGACCCAAAGATTATGTCATCGACATAGATTTGGGCAATAAAGATTTCTTTTCCTAAGGTTTTAATAAATAAGGTTGAGTCAATTTGACCATGTTTAAATTCTTTAGAAGTTAGGTAGGTTGATAGACGTTCATACCAGGCCCTAGGAGCTTGTTTTAGTCCATAAAATGCTTTAGTAAGTTTGTAAACATAGTCAGATCTTTCTAAGTCCCCAAAACCAGGGGATTGTCCTACATAGACTTCTTCCTTAATGAATCTATTTAGAAAGGCTGACTTTACATCCATTTGGTATAGTTTGAATCCTTTATGGGATGCAAAGGCTAATAACATCCTAATGGACTCAAGTCTAGCTATTGGGGCATAGGTTTCGTCATAATCTAACTCTTCTACTTGACTGAATCCTTTCGCTACTAAGCGGGCTTTATTTCTGACTATTTCTCCTTGATCATTTAACTTATTCCTAAAAACTCATTTAGTGTCAATGACGGATTTGCCCTCAGGTTTAGGTACTAATTCCCAGACTTGGTTTCTTTCGAATTGGGCTAACTCTTCTTGCATAGCTATGATCCAATCAGGATCAGGTAGGGCTTCCTCTATAGTCTTAGGTTCAATTTTTGAAATCATGGCTATCTGACTAAGGTTTCTATAGGAAGACCTAGTTCTGACTCCTAAAGTTGGATCACCCACAATTTGATCAGTTCGGTGACTAAGTCTGGGTTTCTTGGTTTTTCTTGAACTTGGTTCAGCCTCAGGTCCGTTTGATCGATTTGGTTCAATGTTTGGTTCAACATTTGGTTCAATTGACTCAGAAGTTGGTTCAATAGTTTGTTCATTCAAGGGTTCAATTAAGGGTTGAACAGTTTGTCCATTATCTTCTTGATCAGCATTTGATGAAGTTAGGTCTGGATTATCAGATTTTGAGTTGATTTCTTCATCAAATATTAAGTTTGTTGTTTCTTCAATTTTCTTAGTTTGTTTGTTGTAAACCCTATAGGCTCTACTTGTGGTTGAATATCCTAGGAAGATGCCTGGGATTGACTTAGACTGGAATTTCCCTAGATAGTCCTTGGTGTTTAGGATATGAACTTTGCACCCAAAGACCCTTAAGTAGTGTAGATTTGGAAGCCTATGGTAGTATAGTTCATAGGGTATGGTAGTATAGTTCATAGGGTGTTTTATTGTGTCGTTTGTTGATTAGTACCCTATTTTGGATGTAGCAAGCCGTACTAATTGCTTCTGCCCAATATTGGTTAGCTAAGTTGAATTCATTGAGCATAGCCCTAGTGACTTCCTGTAGGGTTCTATTTTTCCTTTCGACTATGCCATTTTGTTGGGGGGGGGGGGGTTCTAGGACACGAAAATTCATGTATATACCCATTTACCTTATAAAATTTCTCGAACCGTTGATTTTCAAATTCTCCCCCGTGGTCACTTCTAAGTCTTTTGATTTTAGTATCGTTTTGATTTTCAATTAACTTACAGAATTCATTAAATAGGTTTAGGGTTTCATCTTTGGTGTTTAAAAACCTAACCCAGGTAAACCTAGAGTAATCATCAACTATTACTAAGCAGTACTGGTTTCCGCTTAGTGACATGGCTCCATGTGAATCAAATAGGTCAAGGTGCAGGAGCTCAAGTGTGGTTTGAGTTTGAGCAGATTGGATTAGTTTGTGATTAGACCTGGTTTGTTTACCTTGATTACATGATTCACATATTAAGTTTTCATGATTTTTAATTTTAGGGATACCTTTAATTAGGCCAAGTTGGGTGATTTTTGAAATTATTCTCAAATTTGTGTGACCTAATCTCCTATGCCAGAGGTTTGATTGTTCTAATTGAGTTAACATACATTTAGGTACTAGGGGTAGGTTTATAGTGTAAACATTATTTTTCCTAGTGCCCTTAAGCATGATCTCCGAGTCTTGCAGGTTTTTAATCAGGCAGTTAGAATTGTTGAAGGTAACTACATAACCAGAATCACACAACTGACTTATGTTAAGCAAATTAAAATTGAAGTTTTCAACCAAAAGCACTTTCTTAATAACAAAGTCATATTTAAGTTCAATATTACCTGACCCAATTACCTTAAGTGTAGCATTGTTGCCAAATGCCACTGAGCCTAGGTTCTTGAACTTGAGTTTGGTGAATTTCAATTTATCTCCAGTCATGTGTATGGAGCAACCGCTATCCAACATCCATTGGTCCAAATCTTTATGTTCCTACACATAAAGAGTTTTGTTGATTTGGATCCAATTAGAATCAGGATTAGCCTAAATTGATTTTCATAGTCTAGTCTGTCTCACCCAAATCTAGGGTTATCAATCACGTTAGCCTTACAGGTTTTGTGAGACAGGTTTTGATAGTTTTATTTGAAGAATCATGATTTATTTTGAAAATCTCTAATTAATTTTGAAAACAATTGAGTTTGAGTTTATTTAAAAATAATGTTTGAATCTATAATTAACTGAAAATTTATGTTAGATTCGAATTTGACAAAGAATAATTTGAATTTGAATTTCAAAAATTGGCTTCCAGGTCTTGGCAAGGCACTAGGCCTTCTTTTGCCGTAGCCTTATTGGATCATCAACCCTTTCCTTGACAAAGCCTTTTAATGAAATTTCATTTTCAAAATTATTTTTTGAAAAATTCTGGTCTAACTAGTTTGAGTCTTGGATCGGTAGCTTCGGCTAGTTTCACCAGTCTAAAGAGACCAAGTAGAGAATACTTGACCTTATTAGAATTGGCTTCCCTAACATACTATCATCTCACCTCCACCCAATACTATGTTGTTCAAATTTCAGTTAAGTTGGTTCAATCCTTAAACTAATCAGTCCTAAGTCTAAGCATGGTAAATTGCAGAAATTAAATAAACAAGCAAGCATGCCATTTGAAAACAAAAATTGAATTTTATCTTACAATAAATATAGTTTTTAATTTGGCTCCCCCTGGACTAAAGCCACGATAATGGTTAGGCAAGATCTGAATCTTGTCCTTGGGGATCCAATACTGATTTGATCCAGTTTGTTTGTTCAGACATAGTTTGGGTACCCATGCATGAGCTTTAGGTCTGGACTGGTTCAGTACAGCATAGTAGGATTTTTGTCTAGATTTGGTTCTGTAGCCTAGTCCGGATCGATTTAGAATCGACTTCTGTTTTCCAAGAATCATGTCAAGACCCTTGGATCCAGAAGTGAATCGTTCTAACGCAGCTCTAAGATCCTTAACTTGAGTTTTCAAGGAAGAATTTTCTGTTTCAAGTTTTTCAACTTGAGCAGAGGTTCCTTCTTGAACCTTCTCAGTTAAAGGTCTAGAGTCAGCTCTCTCTTTCAGGAGTTTTACTTCCTGTCGGAGAGATTCGACTCGGAGTTTAGCTTTCGCCAAATCTCGAGAAAGATACGAAATTAACTCATTTAATTGAATTCTTGTAAAACCACTTACAGTTATTTCGCCGTCCTCTGAGAATGTAAGTTTGCCATCGTCCGGCTCCGACTCTGACTCGATCTCGATTTCTTCTGAGGCAGTTAGAGCTAGCAGGTTCGACTGTGGGACCGCTTCTTCTTCATCGGAGGAGGACTCGTCCCACGTTGCTTGAGGTGCCTTCTTCTTTCTTGTCTTCTTTGTTTCCTTCAGGTTGGGGCATTCAGTCTTGTAGTGGCCCTTCTTCTTGCACTCATAGCAGGTCACGTTGGGTTTGTTCTTTTCATTTGAGGGTTCAGTTGGTTCTTCCTTTCTTCGACTGACTTTTCTTCTGTTAGTCTGGTTCTTTAGTTCTTTGTCGTAGTCTCAGGCTAGCCGAACCAACTTAGGCCGATTTCCCTCGCTATCATCTGAGTCTGAATCTGAGTCAGACTCGGGTGCATGTTGAGGCTTCTTTTTGGTTGCCCTTCCAGTTTTACCTGCAACAAAGGCAATACCTTTCTCGGCCAAATTGCAGTTAGTCTGTTCATGTAATTCAAGTTCAGAACAAAATTCATCTAACTTAATTTTGGAAAGATCCCTAGAAACTTTGTAAGCATCTACCATATATGCCCACAAGGTGTTTCTTGGGAAAGCGTTAAGAGCGTACCTTATTAGGTCACGGTTTTCTACCTTGTGACCGATTGTGTGTAGTCGGTTTATTAATTCCTGAATTCTGGCATGGAGCTGTGCTGCTGTTTCGTTGTCATTCATCTTGATCGTGTACAGCTTGTTCAGGAGGAGATCTCTCTTACTGATTCGAGTATCTGAAGTTCCTTCATGCAGCTCGATCAGTTTGCCCCACAACTCCTTGGCACTGTTGAATGGACCCACCCGGTTCAGCTCCTCTTTTGTTAGACCGCATTGGAGGGTCTGGGTTGCTTTAGCATCCGCTTCAATTCTTCTTTTCAGAGCGGTATCCCACTCAGTGTATGGCTGTGGTACTCCTTCAGCGTTCTTTGGAATCGCCAGTCCAGACTGGATGATTATCCACATGTCCACCTGAGTTTTCAGGTGGACCTCCATTCGACTTTTCCAGTAGGAAAAGTCTTCTCCAATGAAAAGTGGAGGTCTGACTGTGCTGAATCCTTCTTGCATGGGCATTAAGGATTTTATCTGAAAAAGAGAGAAGAGAAAGAAAAACTTTGTCCCAAGACTTGGTCTTGGATTAGTAGTGCGGGATAAAGAAAATTTAATATCGAGGGGTGTTGCACCGGTCTCGATTAACGATAAGAATTCAAAAAAAAAGAAATAATTTTATGAAAATCCGAAAAATTCTCAAACTGTTGGTTGCACCAAATTTGAGCTTCCCCGCTCTGATACCACTTGTTGGATCGTGAGAAAACGATAGAGGGGGGGTGAATATCGTAAAACGTTTCGGATTGTTAGATAGAGAATGCACAGCGGAAATTAAAATTAAACAATACGCAAACACCAAGATTTTTACTTGGTTCGGAGTCGCGGTCGGCTCCTACTCCAAGACCCACGGTCGTTGACCGTTTACTACGGGCAATACTATAATCGCGCAAAACAGTTTACAAAAGAATGATTACAATGATAGTGCAGTAAGAAAAAAAACACAGCTCTTCGTTACCGATGCCCGGTGTGGAATGTGTCTTGGAGCAGAGGGACGTCGTCGGCGCTTGTATCTCGAGTTAGGAAGTTTCTGTAGCAGAGCGCCTCGAGTAGAAGAGCGTGAAAGCGTTGGAAGACTTGATGTTGAGAAGCCTTGGTGTTGGGTGCTATTTATAGCACTTCGGGGCGCCCTGAACGTTGGCCGCCCCCACGTGTCAACGGATCTGGAATTACCTCGGTCAACCCTTATCCCACTCGAATAGGGCTGAGGATTGACGCTAGGGGCGCCCGGGACGCTGGGGGCGCCCGAGACGCTGGGGGCGCCCTGGTTGACCTTTTCAGCGAGCTTCTCGGCTGGATCACAGTTATCCGCTTCGGTGGCTTGGGTGCGGGGCGCCCTGGGTACTGGGGGCGCCCTGGGCACTGGGGGCGCCCGGGAGCACAGGGGCGCCCCGCCCAGTAAGCTACCGAAGCACTTCTTTACTTAACTTATTTTCTACTGGCCTTGGGGGTGCCCTGGACACTGGGGGCGCCCTGCTCAACTACTTGCCTCTCTCCTTTGGGCATTCTGAGCTGCAGACACACGTTCCTTTGGTCCTGCATCCAGGGTTAGTCCAAAACAATATAAAACAATAAAGTATTAGGTTTATACAGCCTTAGCTGTCTTGGTTCTGACTTTGGGTCTCCAAAATGGAGCCCTAGGTCGAGCCGACGCCTACTGTTCCCTCGATGGGGAACGCGTCCTTACCTACTCCTCTCAGGAGAATTTACCTGTTGCCAACCTGCTCCTCCGGTTGGACTTTTGCCTAGCGGTCCTTTGCCAGGTCTTGGATACCAAGTTGTCCTTCGCCCGGTGCCTAGCAGTCCTTCGCCAGGTCTTCGGATCCTGGCAGTCCTTCGCCAGGTGCCTAGCAGTCCTTCGCTAGGTCTTGGTTCCAGGTTGTCCTTGCATGGTGCCTAGTAGTCCTTTGCTAGGTCTTCATATCCTAGCAGCCCTTCGCTAGGAGCCCAGCTGCCCTTCGCCAGGACTTAGGGTTTCAGTGCCTAGCATTCCTTCGCTAGGTGCCTAGCATTCCTTCGCTAGGACTTCAATCTGCACACTCAAGCAACATGTTAGATAACAAATAAGACTTAACTTTTGAACCCTTTGCCATTTATCAAAACACAGGTTTGACTTGGATGCCGTCTGCACCAACAGCATCTTCATCCCTTGGTGGTGTTCGACGCCACAAGCAAGAAGGGAGCAAGGAGGCGGTTTCGGCTAGGGTTCAAGTGAAGGAGAGAATTCTTTCTCTTCTTCTTCTTCTTCTTCTTCTTCTTCTCTTCTTTCCTTTGCCGGTGCATCCTTGAAGCAAGGTGTTGGCCGGCAGCGCAAGGAAGGTCTAGGCTTTGGTGGTCGGCACAAGCAAGAGAAAGAAGAAGGAGACTTTTGGTGGCTTTGTTTCCTGGAAGATCGTCGCTCACACGACGTCCAAGAAGGGTATAGGAATACGATAGATGATCAAGAGGTAAAACAAGAGGTATAATCCTATTTTTATTTATTCTTGTTTAATTGTACTCATTGTTTTTATCATGGAGCCCGAAGATAAATACAAGAACTGGCGATCCAATAATTTGTCTTCTATTCCGCGGCTAATCGATAAAGAGTTAGATTGCTTGAACAATAAGTTTGTTCAAGCGATCACTCAATCGAATAGCACGATGATGAAAATGGCATTCGAAAAGTTTTCTTTCGATCCAGATTAGTTCTAATCAATAGAATTTTAATCCGGGGATATGGAGAGGAATCCCGATCGAACAAAACCAACAATCTCGACTCTTGTCCGTGATCCCCACTCGGCAAAGAATTCTACTTGGTTCCTCGGACCATGTCTTCGTGCTCGGCTTCACTCGCCAAGTCTTCGTTGCCCGATCCCCGACCAGGACTTCATGCTCAACCCTGCAAGTCAAGACTTCTTGCCTAGCTTACCTAGGACTTTCCTACAATCTCCACAAATCCATTTGTAATGCATACCAGCTTAACTTGAACCCTTTGTCATTTATCAAAATAAGGTTCGATCTGGTGCTTCCGGTTCCAACAAAAGACATATAGGAAGTTTTACTTATAATTTGCAAGGATTCCTAAGAATGTGTTAGGCTTAGATGAAGTTCAAATTAAAAGAAAAATTTATCTTTTGACTCTAGATTACTTTGAAAATCTTATATTTTAAAAAATTATGTTGTCATTTTCATTTGAGTCAAACCCTAAGACACATAGTGTTGGATCGGGTTCGTCCGGCTAGAGGGGGGGTGAATAGACGGTTAAAAAAATTAAAGTGGAGGCACTCGCCTTTTAAAATGAAACTTTGTCGCAACTGAGAACGTTGCTTCCAAGGCAGTGGACGCTCAATAAAACTCTCCTTATGGCGGAGAAGCCTTATATCAAAAGAACGCTAGGAGATTTTACAATTGAATTGATTGATTTCTAAAGCTAAAACACTAAGCCTATTTACAGCCTAAGAGAATAAATTTGGATTACTGATTGTTGATGAATTTTCTCTGGGTCGTTGATCTGTGGATGTAATTTGGATGGTTGGTCTTGGATGGGATTAAACTGCATCCATTGGATATGATTAAAGGATAAGGTTTTATCCTTTAAGAGATAAAGTTTAATTAAAACTTTATCTTCTACTCGAGACTTCATTGTTGTGATCTCCAAGTGGTACCATCGACAACAGCTTGTTGACTTCGCCTGTTATCCCAAGTAGTAAGAATGGAGACATGTGTTACCGAAGGTTCCGGGTTTGAGTCCTCTTAGCAACAAATAAATCCCCTTTTTATCGGGCACTTGGTTTTTGTCTTGGTCAAACTAACTAGTCATTTGGTTCTTCGTCTCCTGGGTAATTTCCGGCCAACCAAGTTAGGCTCACCCAAACCCGACTCTGGCCTTTCGCCCCTCGAGCGTGGTACCTCTAGGCCTCCCATCCCTCGGACGTCGCGCACGTCCTTCTCGATCCACCGGCGTACTCTTCCGCAGCTTCCGCATCTCTCAGATTGCACCGAGCCCGTCGAATTACTTCCCCGCGCAATCCTTCTTGTCCACTACGTCTTACGCTCGACTTCCTCCATACCTAAGCTTCTGCACACTTAGCAAAGAGATTAGAAAACATAGGACCTAACATAACCTCGTTGATCACATCAAAACCAACTGGGATACCAACACATAGGAAGAACATCTTGTGGTCAATAAGATTCCTAGGACTGTGTTAAGCTTAGGGAGAGTTCATTTTGTTTAGAAAATCTCTAAGACACATAGGAATATTTCCTTGTAGCTAACAAGGTTTCCTATAATTGTGTCAGATTGGGGAGGAATCTAAACTAAGAAATGTATTATTTTTTGAAAATTAAATACATATTGAAAATATTTTATTTTGATTGAAAATCTCTAAGATACATACGAAATTCTCTAATAGTCAACAAAATTTCTAGGATTGTGTCAGATTTAAGGAAGTCCAAATCAACAAAGCACTTAATTTTTCTCAAAATTTTTTTCGTGTACTTAGCTTCCCGAATCAAAACAAAACAGGACTTATTTTTTTAAAAAAAAATAAGGCATTTGAAAAATATGCTTTTATTAAAAATTCTAAGTATTTTAAAAAATCACATTATTGATGCAAATCTTATACTTAGCATTCTTTTTTAGCTTATTTTTTGATGTGCATCAAAGGGGGAGAGAGTACGTACCTTAAGTTAGATATTTTTTGTATCTCCCAAGTATTGACCTTGTTGGATCTGGGATGGCTAGAGAGCGGGGGTGTGAATAGTCACCCACTTAAACTCTTTGGCTTCTTTTGATTCATTCTGCACTTAGGTTAGCAGTGGAAGCAAAAACAGAACAGAAAGCAAGAAAAGCACAAACAAACTAACAGAAGGATTCACAAGGTTCGGGGATAACTTGCCCCTACTTCTTGGCGTGTCCGTGAGGTGGGCGATCCCTTGATCATCGGTAGATCAAGCCCCGGAATGAATCCGGATAAGAAAATCTCCTTCTCAGTGGAGTAACCTCTCCACAGACAGTCTCAGGAATGTATCAAAGTAAGCACAGAGACTTGAGAAGAAGCATACAGATCAACCATAAGCGCAAGCACAAAAAGCACGAAGAAGAAACTTAACACAGAGCATAACAGCACACAAGAGCCTTCACTCGGTTCTTTGTTCTCACTGTTGTCTCTTCGTTGTGTCTGATCCCCTCTACGACTCTCTGCTTTGCCAACCTCCTCTTAAGCAATCCTTCTGCACATCATCAGGTTTCGTCACCCACTGACCCACGGCTTTGTCACCCGCTGACCCATTGACCTCCTCTGAGCTCTCAGTTCACTGAAGACCTCTTCAGCTGGAGCCTCAGATCAGTCGCCAGATGCCACAAGCTATTGAAACCTGCAAACATATACTAAACAAAAGAACACAAGAGAAAGTCACCCTTTGACCCTTCTCCTTGCTCCTCTATTTGACTCTGTATCATCTGCACACTCACAGACTGATTAGCGAAGCAAATTAAAACATATTAGAAGGAAATCAGAAGGTAATCAGAAGTCTGACAGTAATTCAAATTAAAGTTCTAAAGTGCTGATCGTTCACCTTGACCGATCAGGCTCCCTCTGACCGATCAGACTCCAATCTAATCGATCCAATGAAGTTCTGATCGGTCTCACTGACCGATCAGAGATCGAGGATCGGTCACCATACCGATCCTCAAATCAACTACGAATTCCAAGGTTACTGCGAATACCAGGGTTAGGACTGATCGGTCCAGCTGACCGATCAGCCAGGTGGCTGACCGATCAGGGTCCCTCCTGATCGGTCCAGCCTGATTCTAATCGGTCGCACTGACCGATCAGAAATTCCTCTGATCATTCTGTTCGTTTTCTGATCGGTCACCAGACCGTTCAGAAAACCTTCTGTTCCCTCATAAGCTCTCTGGATTGGCCAACAGACCGATCAAACACCCTAGATCGGTCTTGTGACCGATCCACTATCCAGAGTGTTTGTGCCAACTCCCTGATCGGACTTCAGACCGATCCAGCCAATCATCATGCCCAGCTTCACTCACCGGGACTTTTTCAACCTAGATTCACTCACTAGGATTCACTTCACCTATCTTCACTCACTAGGATTTACTTCACCTAGCTTCACTCACCAGGATTTCCTTCACTTAGCTTCCCTTGCTAGGGCTCGGCTTCACACACCAGGATTTTCTTCACCTAGCTTTACTCACTAGGATTTACTTCACCCAGCTTCCCTTACTAGGACTCGGCTTCACTCACCAGTATTTTCTTCACCTAGCTTCACTCACTAGGATTTACTTCACCTAGCTTCCCTTGCTAGGACCCGGTTTCACTCACCAGGATTTTCTTCACCTAACTTCACTCACTAGGATTTACTTCACCTAGCTTCCCTTGCTAGGACCCGGCTTCACTCGTCAGGATTTTCTTCACCTAGCTTCTCTCACTAGGACCTGGCTTCACTCACCAGGGTTTTCTTCACCTAGCTTCACTCACTAGGATTTCATGCCCAATCCTCAACCTGGACTTCATCCAATCTTAACTCAATTCTCACTCAACTAAACTTAAATCGGTGTCAACACCAAAACAACAATCAGGTCAAACTGCATCAATAATCTCCCCCTTTTTGTTGTTTGACAACCCGATTTAAGTTTAGGTATTAGAAGACAAAATTAACTATCGCAAGAGAATCAGAGTCCTCCCCCTACAATAGTTAAGTTCGTTAACAAATCCTAAACTTAACTAACCACTCTCTCCCCCTTTGTTGAACACCGAAAAGGGTGTAGACTGGTTATTAAGTTTAAAAACTCCCCCTTAAACAAGGGTATCTCCCCAAAACCAAAATAAATAAAGAGTAATAGGTGAAAGGCATATGAAAGGCATGTAACATAAATATAGCATGGTAAAATACTCATATGCATCATATGTCAATGAAGTAAGCAATCAAAATGAAATAACACCAAAACAAGTAGGCATGGCATATCATAATCATAAGAAAACATTCATTATATATAATTTTTTTTATCATACTATCTTGGCTTAGATACTACTATCTCAGATACTTATGATTCTAGCCAGATCATTTTGTTTAAGACTTGAAGTTTGAATTCCTTTCTTCAATCATTGACGAAAACTAATAATTTAAGTTTCAATCAAATTAGTTATTTTGACTGATTGTTTTTACATAGATGATAAGAAGAACGAAAAGATCTAATCCCATAGAGATGAGACATTGAATTTCTGTAAATTCAATGGGATGAATTGCATCCTGATGATACTGAATCAGATCAATATTATGAATAACAATATATGTTTCTTTTTATTCCCAAAACAGGTTTATACATCAAGTTTGTATCAAATTTATTCCCCTTAGGTAGTAGTTAGTTATCCATTAAGCAGAGGGAATGGTATCATGAGAAGCACATCCCCAACTAGGAATGGTCATGTGTTTGGAGCACCCATTATCAACAAACCATGTTGATAGATGCTCCCCCTCAACCAATGCCTATACAATTCGAAAGATAGATATTTTAGGTACTCAAACCTTGGGATCTAATGCACCTACAATGCAAGTTTTTGGCACCCATGCCTTAGTCATTTTCTTTCTAACTTTTTGAACTCTAGAAACAATTTGTGATCTAAATTGGGTTCTACACATTAATGACACAAAACCTGGTTCCTTAGATTGGTAACCTATATCGGCCTTATTGTAGACTGCTCTTTGAGATTTGAGGATCATATCCAAAGCCATAGAGCTATTTGAAAATTTCCCAAGAAGATTCTTGAGGTTTTCAACTTCGCTCTTCAAGGCCTTGTTCTCATCATCAAGAGCCTCAACATGTAAATCATCAATTACCTCATCCTTAGAGGTTTTCAATTGTTCTACTTCCAATTTTAATGATTTTACCTTGTCCTTAGATTTTATAAGCAAGGTAGTTAAACATGCAATGGTTCTATAACATTTATCTAACTCGGGAGAGATTACCTCTTCATCATCCGAAGATGATGAAGCCGCAGTTGAAGGATCACTCGATTTGTCACTACTCTCCATGTTCGAATCTTCAATTGCCATGAGAGCCACGTGACGGGTGATCTTCTCCTCCTTCTTTTCCTTCTTCTTCATTCTTCTGTCCCCTGCTACAAAAGAAATACCCTTCTCTTTTGGGCTTTTGTCAACAATCTCATGTAGCTCCATTTCACAGAAAAAGTCATCTAACTTTACAATGGATAAGTCCTTGGATACCTTGTAGACATCCACCATGGATGACCACAAGGCATTCCTAGGAAAAGATTTAAGTACATACCTTACAAGGTCACGATTCTCGACCTTCTCATCGATGGAGTGCAAACCATTAAGTATCTCCTTGAATCGACCATGAAGCTTACTTACAGTTTCAGAATCATTCATGGTAAGGTTCTGGAGTTGATTGAGGAAGAAATCCCTCTTTGCTATCCGGGAATCTCGAGTGCCTTCATGAAGCTCTATGAGCTTGTTCCATAGATCTTTGGCACTTGTGAAAGGACCAACTTTGATAAGTTACTCCTTGGTCATCCCACACTGCAGGGTGACCACAGCCTTAGCATCAGCCTCACCTTTTCTAGTTTGTTCGGCTGACCACCTTGATGAGTCGAGTTCCTTGCCATCAGCATCCTTTGGAGGAATGAATCCCTACTTGACTGAAAACCACATCCCAATGTCGATTTTCAAGTAGTACGCCATTCTTGACCTCTAATACTGGAAGTCGGCTCCATCAAAGAACGGTGGTCTGTTGGTGCTGAAGCCTTCTCTCAAAGACATTCTTCTTTGCTCTTCAGGTGTTAAACCGTTTGAAAGAGCCCCAGGCTCTGATACCACTTGTTGGATCTGGGATGGCTAGAGAGGGGGGGTGCGAATAGCTACCCACTTAAACTCTTTGGCTACTTTTGATTCTTTCTGCACTTAGGTTAGCAGCGGAAGCAAAAACAGAATAGAAAGCAAGACAAACACAAACAGAACTAATAGAAGGATTTACAAGGTTCGGGGATAACTTGCCCCTACTCCTTGGCGTGCCCATGAGGTAGGTGATCCCTTGATCGTCGGCAGATCAAGCCCCGGAATGAATCCGGATAAGAAAATCTCCTTCTCGGTGGAGTAACCTCTCCACAGACAGTCTCAGGAATGTATCAAAGTAAGCATAGAGACTTGAGAAGAAGCTTACAGATCAACCTTAAGCGCATGCACAAAAAGCACGAAGAAGAAACTTAACACAGAGCACAACAGCACACAAGAGCCTTCACTCGGTTCTTAGTTCTAACTGTTGTCTCTTCATTGTGTCTGATCCCCTCTACGTCTCTCTGCTTCGCCAACCTCCTCATAAGCAATCCTTCTGCACATCATCAGGCTTCATCACCCACTTACCCACGGCTTCGTCACCCGCTGACTGACGGACCCAAATGATATGTCACGAAAGTGGGTCTCAAATTAGATATGAATATAAAATGCTGGAAACCCTTTTTGCTATCAGAAATATGAAAGTGTAGTAAAGGGGCCACAGGTCGTATTTTTTCTCGGGGCTAGTTGTCGTGTTTGATTCGCGCTCGTGTTTATGTGTCATTTGTGTTTTTTCAAATAAGTAATTGGGTTTTGTGTTGTAATTCGGAATGGAAGCACACGAAAAAGATGAGGAACTAAACTAATGATCTAGACAAACAATAACAAGTGATGGAAATCAAATCAACCCAAAGAACTTAACTAAAATGGAAAAAGCAAGTTTAGATTCAAATGCACAATAAATGCTGATGAAAGGAAATTGAGGCTGTGAATGAAGTTTTCGGAAACAACAACTTAGCACAATTACTCACTACTAAATTCAGAAATTGACTAATAGCAATTTAACTCAAACTAGCTATGAATTTGGGAAGCAAACCAATGCAAAGAAACTTCGGAAATGGATGCAAACCTAACGAATTTCAAACACAAAAAAACACACTAAAACTGCATCTAACTTGGTACAAATTAATATCAACACCTCTCTTGATACTAGATGAAGAGGTTGATACAAACTTGATACCAAGAAAGAAGGCAAAAATCTATGTAATAAAAAATGGAGACTAAGTACCAAAGCTGTGATACACTTCAAGAATAACTCTGAATGCAACTCAATATGGGAATCAAGGTAGTGTTAAAGAAAATTGCAGGTTCGCATGAAGAAATTTAACTCCAAACTGTTCAAGTCAGATTAACAAACTGAAACCTAAAATGAATGTGCAGAAATCAGCAAATGAGCAAAATTGAAATGGAATATCTAATTGGATGCAAAATCGAATTAAGCAACTAAAAATAGCTTCTCGAAACTAGCTTAAGGGGTAGTGAACCTAGAATTTCAGAAATCAGCTACAATTTCCGACACAATCTGAAGCTAAGGAAAGAAAAACAATCGAAACAGAAAAATTCAGACAAGCTGTGCAGAAATTTTCCACAGAGCAAATGCAAGAACAGCTCGGTCAGAAGAATTTTTAGGCAATGATTCACCAAACCAAACTCTTTTGATTGTACTGAAATCTAGAATGCAGTAACAAAGTCTAGAAGGCAGGAATAATATGGGTAATGCAGGAATGAACTTGGCACGCAAGCTGGATTTGGCACGCAAGAAATTGACAGAGAAATAAGCTGAAATAGCATTCAATTGATCACTAACAAACTTCCTAAACTACTTGGCTTGAATAATTGAAGCTAAATTACAGCTAAACAACTTAAAAACGTAAATTACAGTAACTGAAAAAGAAATTCAGAACAGACTTCGTGCAGAAGTTAAACTACAGCTAAAACACAATGAAACTTAATTATCTAAGCTACTCCTCAACCCTTTTCCAACTCAAGAGCTCCTTGGTCGTCAATCAAGGGAGAACCTCAGACCCGCAAGCTCAACAAATCAGTGAAGAACTGTCTCTGCTACCGAATCAAATCAGCCCCTGCTCAAGCCGAAATCTGCTTCCAATTTCTCAAACTCGCTGTGGTGGCTTGCGATTGTGATTAGGGAATGATCCGAACCTTCCAAGGAACCCCTCTGGACAGCTCGGATGCAGTGGTGATGGTGCACAGCTGAGCTCGCTGAAATCGGATAACAAAGCTGCTGAAACCTCACGTAGCCTTGCTATTGAGCAAAACCCAATCTGAAAACCTCACTGAGACTCTCTTTACTGACCTAGCTCTTGCTCTAGTGAAAGATTGAGGGATCACGCCTTTGGATGGATGAAGAACATGAAGAACACGATGAACACGCGAAGGAAACTACTGTTACGGTGAAGACGCGATGAAGGGAAGAAGCTGCGCAAAATTTCCTTAAGTAATTAACATTGGACGGCTCAGATTGATTGAGGAAATCCAACGGCTGATCTTGCTCTGATTTGAGCCAAACTTTGAGGATGATGATCTGGGGTCAGGATCTGCCCCGTGGTAGCTCGGATCCTCCAGATGTGCAATGGATGGTCCAGATCAACCCAATCTTTGAATGGACGATCTAGAGCCCTCCGAGCTTGATCCAATGGTTGATTTAGCTCTGATTGGGATGAAACCTTCAGATCATGATCAGAGTGCTTGATCAACCCTAACCCTAGCTCGGATTGCTTCAGATAGTCCCGGATGGCTCAGATCTAGCCGCTTTTGAATCGGACGGCCCGGATTAATCGTAAGCATGATAATTCGATCCGGTTCCACTTCCGACTCAAGTTTGACCCAATATGCCCTAGGTCCATGAAGCTTTCATGCCTACAAAATAGATCAAGAATTTAGTGGCCAAATAATCCAAATATATGTAAATTTGTAATTAAGTCCAAAATAAAAGTAAGTTCTAAAACCTAGGGCAATTTCACAATTAAGCAATAAAAACATAGGTCAAACATGGATTTTAGCAACTCAAATAATCAATAAAATGATACTTATCACTGACCCACTGACCTCCTCTGAGCTCTCAGTTCACTGAAGACCTCTTCAGCTGGAGCCTCAGGTTAGTCGCCAGATACCACAAGCTGTTGAAACCTGCAAACATATACTAAACAAAAGAACACCAGAGAAAGTCACCCTTTGACCCTTCTCCTTGCTCCTCAATTTGACTCTGTATCATATGCACACTCATAGACTGATTAGAGAAGCAAATCAAAACATATTAGAAGGAAATCAGAAGGAAATCCGAAGTCTGACAGTAATTCAAATTAAAGTTCTGAAGCACTGATCGTTCACCTTGACTGATCAGGCTCCCTCTGACCGATCAGATTCCAATCCAATTGATCCAATAAAGTTATGATCGGTCTCACTGACCGATCAGAGATCGAGGATCAGTCACCAGACCGATCCTCAAATCTACTATGAATTTCAGGGTTACTGTGAATTCCAGGGTTAGGGCTGATCGGTCCAGCTGACCGATCAACCAAGAGCTGATCGGTCAGCTCGGTCTAGCTGACCGATCAGCCAAGAGCTGATCGGTCTAGCTGACCGATCAGTCCATGGCTGATCGGTTTAGCTAACCGATCAACCCTGATCGGTCCAGTAGACTAATCAGCAAGGGTTGATCGGTCCAGCTGACCGATCAGCCAGGTGGCTAACCGATCAGGGTCCCTCCTGATTGGTCCAGCCTGATTCTGATCGGTCGCACTGACCAATCAGAAATTCCTCTTATCTTTCTGTTCGTTTTCTGATCAGTCACCAGACCATTCAGAAAACCTTCTATTCCCTCAGAAGCTCTCTGGACCGGTCAACAGACCGACAGACACCCTGGATCGGTCTCGTGACTGATCCACTATCCAGAGAGTTCGTACCAACTCCCTGATCGGACTTCAGACCTATCCAGCCAATCATCATGCTCAGCTTCACTCACCGAGACTTAGTTTAACCTAGCTTCATGTAAGATGTGTATACTGAAAGACATGACATTTTATATAAGAACATCTTTATTATGAAAAGAGAATCACAACTACACTAGGTGCCTGTTTACATTAGTATATGCATGAAGTCCAATACTACGCATTGTAGATAACATGGTGTGTGGTGACACATGGAAGATCGTGTTATTAGTTCCCTGCCTAGTATAAGTAGAGTCTCACAACCGAGATGGAATTTGACAACCCATCGGAATGATTGTAGTGTAATTAGGTATGGTTGGTCTTGACCATAGAATTACACTAGTGTGCTTTGAGAACATTGAGTATGAACAAAACCCGAGGTTATCCGATTTGTACTGACTCGATAATTGGATAGGACCTCAATTTATATTATGGAGTACGATCCCTTAATCCTGAAATAATAATGGGCATATATTATTAATTATTATTTCTTTGATTTACAAAGGGTGAGATCTATTCTGTTAGATCGATAGGCCCGGTATGTTGGGAGATAATATTAATAATATGATGTGCCGTTGATTATTGATGGAATTCATGTCCTGGTTAGTCGAGATGATGATGCCCCCTTGATGAGCTCAAAAGGTTCATCGTGCTAAACCCTGCAGGTGAATTTGATCCAGCACGATGATAAGGTTAAACCCGACACTTTTGACTCAGTCCAGAAAATTTTCGGAGGGTTACCAGATAGATTCTAGGGTTACCGGATAGTGTCCTAGAGCAATCTCTTCCAGAAGCACCCACCGATATCGCTACTCGTGCCGAAAAGGATGCTTACAAGAAGCATCAGGATAATGCAATTGATGTATTATGCCTTATGCTTGCCACCATGAACTCTGAGCTTCCGAAGCAACATGAGAGCATGAATGCACATGAGATGGTTGAGCATCTAAAGCAACTATATCAAGGGCAATCTAGGCATGAGCGGTTTGAGGTGTCTAAAGCTCTATTTGCATGCAAGATGCAAGAAGGAACTCCTGTAGGAACTCACGTACTCAAGATGATTGGGTATATCGAGAACCTTGAAAGACTAGGATTTCCACTGGGCCAAGAATTGGCAATGGACCTTATCCTGCAATCGTTGCCGGAGGGGTATAATCAATTTGTCATGAACTACAACATGAATGAAATTGACAAGCCTTTGCCTGAGATGCTCAACATGTTAAGAACTGTTGAACCTAATCTCAAGAAAACCAAAACCAGTAATGTACTGATGGTACAAAAGGGCAAAGGCAAATGGAAGCCTAAAGGCATGGGTAAGACCCAAGCCAAAGGCAAGGCCAACTCTACTACATCCAAGGCTAAAGATAAGGTGCCTAAGGAAGCGACCTGCTTCCACTGTGGTGAGGCCGGACATTGGAAGAGGAACTGCAAAAATTACCTGGAGGAAGTAAAGAAGAAAAGAAGTGAGACTTCTGTTGTGGCCGGGTGCATGTTGACATGGATGCGGGTTTGTAATTTTAAAATTAATTACGTGCAGCGGAAGGTTTAGCATAAATAATTTCTCAAATTATTTAACCACACATCTAAGCATGCAACTTTATCTTGTGTAGACATTATCATATATTTAAAATTTTGCAGAAACGTAAACTAATTTACTTATTACCTCGCGTAACTCGAAGGAAGGGATGAGATCCAACCGTAGGCGTCCCTCGGAAGCTCCGCCTCTATTCGCATCCACGCCGAGTATCTTCGGGATGACTTCGCAAAGCCACGAGTTTCGTGTTCTTGAGAACTACTAGATTCTCCGAGAACGCGACAAGAAAAACCAAGAGAGAAGTAATCACATCGGAAAAACTCACTACCAAGGTTGGCCGGAATCACAATTCCGGCGAGAAGGAGGAAGATGACTTGCGCCTAATCCCAAGGTGATGATGGCCGGAGAGGAAGATCGTCCTAACGGAAGAACTTCGTCGCCTCGGTGCTTCTCCTTGTGCTCACGGCAAGAAGAAGGGAGAAGAACCTTGTGGCCGGCCAAGAGGAAGAAGGGAGGAGAGGGAGAGAGCCCAGGCAAGAATACTTCGATTATTTTTCAAGCCTTGCCTTGGGTCCTTTATATGGTGGCCTCTCAACCATCAAGCCTCTCAAAAAGAGACTTATTCCATCATGCCAAGTTTTATCATATAAAAATCGACCAAGTCTTTTTTTTTCTTATGGAATAAATTTTCTTATCATGGTAAATCAATCCATGATTGATATTATAAAATAAAATAAACCAATCCATGGTTCATTTTAATTTCCATGAAAAATAAACCAAACCTTGGTTTACTATATAAAATTTATATCATCCATAATTTTATAAAACAAACCACACTTGGTTTATTTTATAAATTGAACCAAAAACTTGGTTCTCTCCCTTTGTTGTGGTCGGCCAAGCAAAGAGGATGGAGGCCCTCTTTGGCCAGCCCATCCAAGCCAAGCCCCAATGAATTAAACTTATTTAATTCATCTATTAAGTCTTCAAAAGACTTAGCCATTTTACGCTTCCGATGCGTCTCTGAAAAATTCAGATTCGACTTATCGTTTGGCTCAACCAAACTTGATCTCTCTTGATTGGAAAATCCAATTTTCAACTCGTTTTAAATCCCTTGGATTACTCGTAGTGCGTGTGACTAAATAGGCTTTCGATTTATATTGGTCGTCTATAATTAATCAATTAATTATAGAACGATCATGAGTGGCACCTAGTAGTACATCATGATCCCCAATTAATCGAAAGATCAACGGTTGACTTCAGAAACAATTCTGAAACCCTTCAGCAGCTATAATGAATCATGTCCCATTCCCTTCACCATCTTATACCCACTTGGTTCAGGACATGGTCTATGTGTGTCAGTCCCCACTAGGCTGACTACGTCACACCTAGCCCAAGTAACGTTTCCTCGTCCTACGGATTCTAATTACTCTCATGTATTTAAGAGATTCATACTTTGAACATGTCATGCTCTGGCCAGAGGCTTCGAGTAACAATCCAACAATAGGCCTCGGGTATACATCTCCTCGCAAGGAGTGGTGAATCCTTTGTAGGCTGTTTAAACATCTTCAGGCACTTCGGCTTATACCCAATCATCCTGGGTCCACACCTCCTTGGAGATGCTTGCTTAAGATGTCAAAGTATAAGTCTCCATGACCAAGATGACTTGAACACCGCAAGTCAAAGGAACATCGCACTTAAGCTGCAGTAAGAACTTCACTGACATATCTATATGTAGACTACCATATGAAGTTTTACAGCAGTCACTCCAATGAACTAGTTCCCTTAACTAGCATTCATGTTTATCTCCGGACATCCCAATGTCACTAGCCAGTGAGAATCAGCTGATTAGAGAATAACCCATGCTAGTCTCAACAGAATTGATAGTGTCAGTATTTGTCAATTCATCTACTAGGGACAATTTCAATACTTCACAATTGCATATGTAGAGATAATCACTAGTTGTGAATTCATCACAAATTCTCTCATGATGTGAATTATATTGCGGACATTCAGTAAATGAGTTTAAGATCTCAATCAAATACATAAACATGTATACTCAAATAGTGAATATTCATTTATTAAAATAAACAATTACAATCATAAGGCGATTGCCTTAGGACATTTTTCTCATATCACTAACAACTTCTGCCTCAGGTATTTTTGTTATAGAAGTCAATCTATCTATCTCTTCTTCTTGGGTATTAGATACCGGATGCGCGTCTCACATTTGTACTAATCTGCATGGCCTTCAAAGAGCTAGATCATTGACGAAGGGCGAAGTGTACATATGAGTAGGCAATGGAGCAAGAGTTGCTGCCATAGCTGTAGGAACTTATTCCTTACCTTTGCCCACTGGGCTTATCTTAGAACTAGAGGAGTGCTTTTATGTACCTGCATTGACTAAGAACATAATTTCAATATCTTTTTTGGACAAGAAAGGTTTTTCATTTATCATAAAGGACAAACGTTGTTCCATAATGTTAAATGACATGTTCTATTGTAATGCACCACTTGTGAATGGACTCTATGTTCTACACCTAGAAAACCCAATCTATAACATAAATACCAAACGGTTCAAATCCAATGATGTGAGCCAACGTATCTCTGGCATAGTCCCTTGGGACATATAAATGAGAGTCGTATATCCCAGCTCCATAAGGATGGATTACTGAACTCATTTGATTTTGAATCATATGAGACATGTGAATCTTGTCTTCTAGGCAAGATGACCAAGACTCCATTTAGTGGACACGGCGAAAGAGCGACAGACTTGTTAGGACTCATACATACTGATGTATGTGGACCTTTCAATGTCGCAGCTAGAGGAGGCTATCAGGACTTCATCACTTTCACTAATGATGTCAGTAGATACGGCTATGTGTATCTCATGAAACACAAGTCAGAATATTTGAAAAGTTCAAAGAATTCAAAAGTGAAGTACAAAACCAACTTGGCAAGAGTATTAAGATGCTTCAATCAGATCGAGGTGGTGAATACCTTAGCCAAGAGTTTCGTGACCATCTAGCAGAGTGTGGGATCATATCCCAACTCACTCCACCTAGAATACCACAGTGGAATGGTGTATCCGAGCGGAGAAATTGTACTCTATTAGATATGGTACGATCAATGATGAGTCAGACAGATCTTCCAACTTCCTTATGGGGATTCGCTCTAGAGACGGCTCTTTTCACACTTAACCGAGCTCCATCAAAGGTCGTCATAAAGACATCATATACGATATGGACTGGGAAGATTCCCACGATGTCTTTTATGAAAATTTGGGGTTGTGACGCTTACGTTCGATGTCAAGTCTCAGATAAACTAGGACCCAAATTGATAAGTGCTATTTTGTAGGATATCCCAAGGAAACGAAGGGATATTACTTTTACAATCTCACACAAGGTAAAGTGTTTGTCGCTAGAAATGGTGTTTTTCTAGAAAAGGAGTTTATTTCTAGAAGAACTAGTGGGAGTAAAATCCATCTTGAAGAAGTTCAAGATGCAGATAGTACTAAGGCCTTAATGGACATTGAACAGGAACCACAAGATGTTGTCGATCATAAGATTGTTGCACAAGAAGTTGTGGAACAACAAGCTGTTCAAGTAGACCAACCTCTTCGCAGATCTGATAGGATACGTCGTCGGCCTGAGAGATACTCATTTCTCTTGTTTGACCATGATGACGTTACGCTTATTGAGTTGAATGAGCCTACATCCTATCAAGAAGCTGTGATGAGCCCAGATTCTGAGAAATGGCTAGAGGCCATGAGATCTGAAATGGAATCCATGTACACTAACCAAGTATGGACTTTGGTTGATCCACCTGAGGGAATTAAACCCATTGGGTGTAAGTGGGTCTTTAGAAGAAAGACTGACATGGATGGACGCATGCATACCTATAAAGGGCGATTGGCAGCTAAAGGTTTCAAACAAATTCATGGTATCGACTATGATGAAACCTTTTCACCAGTGGCGATGCTTAAGTCTATTCGGATCATGCTTGCTATTGCAGCTTACCATGACTACGAGATCTGGCAAATGGATGTCAAAATCGCATTCCTAAATGGGAATTTACTCGAGGATGTGTACATGACACAACCTGAGGGTTTTGTAGATCCAGAGCATACTGGAAAGGTATGTAAATAGCAAAGGTCCATTTATGGGCTAAAGAAAGCTTCTCGAAGCTGGAATCTTCGATTCGATGATGCAATCAAAGTGTTTGGTTTCATCAAGAATGAAGATGAACCTTGTGTCTACAAAAGGGTTAGTAGGAGCACAGTTGTCTTCCTGATCTTGTATGTAGATGACATACTCCTCATTGGGAATGATATCCCTTCACTATAGTCTGTGAAGATGTGGCTAGGGAATTATTTCTCAATGAAAGACTTAGGTGAAGCAGCCTATATCCTACGCATCAAGATCTATAGAGATAGATCTAAGAGATTGCTTGGCTTAAGTCAGAGTACATATATTGACAAAGTGCCTAATCGTTTTGCCATGAAGAATTCCAAGAAGGGATTTCTGTCAATGTCACATGGTGTGAGTCTTTTGAAGACTCAAGGTCCCTCTTTTAAGGAGGAGAGAGACCGTATGGATCAGATCCTTTATGCATCCGATATAGGGTCTATTATGTACGTCATGCTTTGTACTCGACCAGATGTCTCATATGCTTTGAGCATGACGAGCAGGCACCAGTCAGATCCAGGTGAAAGTCACTGGACAGTTGTCAAGAATATTCTTAAGTACTTACGAAGGACGAAAGAATATTTCTTGATATTTGGAGGCACTGAGGAGCTAGCTGTAAAGGGTTACAGTGACGCAAGCTTCCAAACAGACAGGGATGATTTTAGATCGCAGTCAGGGTATGTGTTTTGCCTGAATGGGGGCGCTGTGAGTTGGAAGAGTTCGAAGCAGGACACAGTCGCAGATTCTACAACAGAGGCCAAGTATATTGCTGCATCTGAGGCAGCAAAAGAGGCTGTTTGGATCCGAAAGTTTATTACAGAACTTGGTATGGTTCCTAGCATAGTAGACCCCATAGACCTCTATTTTGACAACAATGGGGCTATTGCACAGGCTAAGGAACCTCAGTCACATCAGCGGACCAAACACATACTACGGCTCTTCCATCTCATTCGAGAGATCATCGATAGAGGAGATGTGAGGATATGCAGAGTACCCACAGATGCTAACATCGCGGATCCATTGACTAAGGTTTTGGCACAAAAGAAGCATGATGGTCATACCAGGTCACTGGGTATTAGATATTACAATGATTGGCACTAGTGCTAGTGGGAGATTGTTAGTAGGAGCCCTAGAGCCAATTATGTGATCATTGACTAGGGAAATTTTGTATCATATTCTATAATTAATAAAGGCATGATTGGTTATTATCCTTGGGTATCATATTCTATAATTTTGTGCCAAATAACTAAGTATAATAATATCCTTGGGTAGTAGGTGTTGGTGCAAAAAGCACCAAAGTCAAACCTGTGTTTTGATAATGGCAACAGGGTTCAAAAGTTAAGTCTTAGTTGTTATCTAACATGTTACTCTAGTGGCCAGGAAACAAAGTCCTAGCGAAGGGCTGCTAGGCACTGGCGAAGAAATGCCAGGGTGAAAAGCCCTAGCGAAGGACTGCTAGGCCCCAGGCGAAGGACGGCTTGGGAATGAAGCCCTAGCGAAGGACTGCTAGGCACCGGGCGAAGGACAGCTAGGTATCCAAGACCTGGCGAAGGACCGCTAGGCAAAAGTCCAACCAGAGAAACGGTTGGCATCAGGTACATTCTCCCGAGAGGAGTAGGTGAGGACGCGTTCCCCGTCGAGGGAACAGTAGGCGTCGGTTCAACCTAGGGTTCCATGTTGGAGACCCAAAGTCAGAACCAAGACAGCTAAGGCTGTATAAAAACTAACCACTTACTGCTTTATGTTGTTTTCGGACTAACCCTGGATGCAGGACCAAAGGAATGTGTGTCTGCAGCTCAGAAAACCTCAAAGGAGTGAGGCAGCAGCTGAGTAGGGCGCCCTGAGTGTCCAGGGCACCCCCAAGGTGAACAAGAAACAAATGAAGCAAAAAGGAGCTTCGACTGACTACTGGCCGGGGCGCCCTCAGCAGCCAGGGCGCCCCCAGTAGCCAGGGCGCCTTCAGCGCCCAGGGCGCCCTCAGCAGCCAAGGCGCCCCGCGCCTATGCCAGCGAAGCCAATCACCCTTATCCTGCCGAGAAGCCCGCGTGGAAGGAGTCAAGCAGGGTGCCCCGAGCGTCCAGGGCGCCCCCAGCATCCAGGGCGCCCCCAGGGTCAAACCTCATCCCTATTCGAGTGGGATAAAGGTTGACCGAGAGAATCTCGGATCACGTGACACGTGGGGGGGCGCCCCCGACGTCCAGGGCGCCCCGAGGTGCTATAAATAGCACCCAACGCCCAGGCTTCAAGGAACATCTCGAACACAACGCTTCTACGCTCTTCTGCTCTCATGCCTCGCTCCAGAAACTGCCCAACTCGAGCCGACGATGCCCTGCTGCTCCGAAAAAGTCAATCTACTTCAGACGTCGGTAAAGAAGAGTGATTTTCAATTTACTGCACTTACTCTGTAATCAATATTTGTAAATTGTTTTTGCGCCTATATAGAATTGCCCAAAGTAAATGGTCAACGACCGTGGGCCTTGGAGTAGGAGTCAACCTAGGCTCCGAACCAAGTAAAACCTACCGTGTTTGCGTTGTGTGTTTTAAACTTCCACTGTGCAATTTCTCTTAGTTTTCAAGTCCGAAAGTTTTCCGATATTCACCCGCCCCCCCCCTCTATCGGTTCTCTCGATCCAACAAGTGGTATCAGAGCGGGGAAGTTCAAACTTGGTGTAACCACCAGTTTGAAAAAAAAAATTTCCAATTTTTTTTCTCTTTATCTAGTTCAAATTTTTTTTAATCTTTCGTTCGATTCTTTTTCGTTAATCGAGGTTGGTGCAACACCCCTCGTTATTTCATTTTATTCATCCCGCACTACTAATCCAAGACCAAGTCTTGGGAATTTCTCTTCTTGTTAGTAAATTTTATTTCAGATTAAATGGCCATGCAAGAAGGATTTAGCACCGCCAGACCTCCACTTTTCAGTGGAGAAGACTTTTCTTACTGGAAAAGTCGTATGGAGGTCCACCTGAAAACTCAGGTGGACATGCGGATCATCATCTAGTCTGGACTGGAGATCCTCAAAAACGCCGAAGGACTACCGCAAAGCTACTCAGAATGGGACACCGCTCTGAAGCGCAAAATAGAAGCCGACGCAAAAGCGACCCAGACTCTCCAATGCGGATTGACAAAAGAGGAGCAGAACTGGGTAGGCCCCTTCAATAGTGCCAAGGAGCTTTGGGCAAAACTGATCGAGTTGCACGAAGGAACATCAGATACTCGGATCAGTAAAAGGGATCTTCTCCTGAACAAACTGTACACCATCAAGATGGCCGAGAACGAAACAGCAGCCCAGCTCCACGCACGAATCCAAGAATTAATGAACGGTCTTCACACTATAGGTCACAAGGTCGAAAACCGTGACCTAATAAGGTATGCTCTAAACGCCTTCCCTAGAAATACCTTGTGGGCATCTATGGTAGATGCATACAAGGTTTCGAGGGATCTTTCTAAAATAAAGTTAGACGAATTATTTTCCGAATTAGAACTGCACGAACAAACTAACTCCAATATGGTCGAGAAAGGAATTGCCTTCATTGCAGGTAAAACTGGAAAGTCAGCAAAGAAGAAATCACAAACTGAACCTGAGTCTAACTCAGACTCAGACACAGAAGATGAAGGAGAACAAACTAAGCTGGTCCGACTGGCCCAAAGCTATTACAAAGAGCTGAAGAACCAAACCAACAGACGGAAAGCCGGCCGAAGAAAGGACGAACCAGCTGAACCCGCAAACGACAAAAACAAGCCCAACGTGACCTGCTATGAGTGCAAGAAAAAGGGTCACTACAAGTCAGAGTATCCTAACCTAAAGGAGACTAAAAAGACGAGAAGAAAGAAAGCACTGCAAGCAACCTGGGACGAATCTTCCTCTGAAGAAGAAGAAGAAGTACCCCAGTCCAACCTTCTAGCCCTGACTGCCTCAGAAGAAGTCGAGACCGAGTCAGAATCAGAACAGGACGACGGCAAACTGACCTTCTCAGAGGATGGCGAAATCAAGGTAAGTGGCTTTAATAGAAGTCAATGAAACGATTTAATTTCATATCTTTCTCGAGATTTGGTGAAAGCCAAACTCCGAATCGAATCCCTCCGACAGGAAGTAAAACTCCTAAAAGAGGGAGCTGAATCTAAACCCTCAACTGAGAAAGTGTTAGATGTGTATACTGAAAGACATGCTTCTTTTATATATATGAACATCTTTATTTTGAAAAGAGAATCACAACCACACTAGGTGCCTGTTTATATTAGTACATGCATGATGTCCAATTACTTTGCATTGTAGATAACATGGTGTGTGGTGTCACACGGAAGATCATGTTATCAGTCCCTTGCTTAGTATAAATAAGAGGCCCACAACCGAGATGTAATTGGACAACCCATCGGAATGGTTGTAGTGTAATTAGGTGTGGTTGGTCTTGACCATATGATTACACTAGTGTGCTTTGAGTACCTTGAGCAGGACCAAAACACGAGGTTATCCAATTTGTACTGACTCGATAATTGGATAGGACCTCAGATTTTATTATGGAGTACGATCCCTTAATCCCGATATAATAACGGGCATATATTATTAACTATTATTTCTTTAATTTACCAATGGGCGAGACCTATTCTGTTAGATCGATAGGCCCGGTAAGTTGGGAGATAATATTAATAATATGATGTGCTGTTGATTATTGACGGAATCCGTGTCCTGGTGAGTCGGGTTGATGATGCCCCCTTGATGAGCTCAAAAGGTTCATCGTGCTAAACCCTGCAGGTGCATTTGATCCGGCACGATGGTAAGGTTGAGTGGTACTGGTCAAGGATTCAGAGGTTAATTAATTTGAATTGTCAGTAATTTAAATTAATTAATGGACATTTGAAATCTTAAACACGGGGGGATGAACGACTTGTAATAAGTGGAGCCCATATGTAAATATGGGGGTTGGTGAGGTAATTCAATGAGGGCCCTTTAGTGGAATGGATCCTCATTAATGGACCAGGTCCATTAGCAGGCCAAGATCCAACTCCTCCTCATGGTCCCTATCGTAGCCCTATATATACCCCATGGTGGCATGGAACCAAGTTGATGGTTGATGGATTAATCTGAAAGAACACAAGAAAACCCTAGTCTCTCTTCTCCTCTCCCTCACAGTGGGCGGCGTCGGTTTCTCTATGGAGTTTTTCCATGCAACCATTGGCTCAGTGTGGCACTTGGGAGAGAAGCCCCGGCGGTGCCGAACAGCTTTCTTCTCCACGCATTTTAATTGCTCCAGGAGCGAGCAATTAATTGTTTAATTGCTCATGCAATTAAACAGGAATTGCTCGAGGCAATTAATTGCTTCATGCAAATTCAATTTGCTCAGGTCCGGAATTCTCCAATTGGAGAATTAACGCATGCAGCCTCCATGGAGAATTAATTCATGCGAATTAATTCATGAGAATTAATGCATGCAGCCTCCATGGAGAATTAAAACTTCACCTCGTGCAGCTGAATTCGTGGACTCATGCCCGTGAGCCAACGCCTCAGTGGAGAAGTCCTGGGGATGTCATTGGAGAAGCCAAGTTGCGTTGGCCGCCGGTTGTAACCTGTGGACAGGTTCTAGATGCCGGCTACTGGCTTTGACTGTGGAGAATCGCCCAGGAGATGGAAGTGCTGACTTCGGCGATGGAGAAAGACCAAGCGCCAACTTCCTTCTTCCGTGGAGAAATAACTTGCCGAGTTGCTCACGCATGGCTGCCAAAGGAAAATAAGTTGATCATGCAATTGCGTGATGGAGCAACTTGTTTCAAAGGGTGCAGCGAGGATGCGTGAGGGAGTTGCTCTTCTTCAAGAGCGCTCCAAGATGCTTGTTGTTCGGGTGTCGACGGTGGAGGAGAGGAGAAGTAGGGTTTGTGTTTTGGATTATCTTCTTTCTAGGAGCGGCCGGCGGCATCCCTTTGGTTGGGGATTGGTTGGCGCAAGGAGAAGGGATTGACTTGGTGACCACGATTCTTGGTAGATCGTCGCCCACACGACGTCCAAGAGGGGAGGGTCATACGGTAGAAGATCGTAAGGTAACGAAAGGTATATTCTTCCCTGGCTCCTTATGTTCTTATTTTGTGCCTTACTTATTTGTCTCATCATTTCATGTTTGTTATTTAATTATTTTTATTGTGAATCATAGTCAATAATTATTTAATTGGACCCCGACCATAAACACAAATGCCGGCGATCAACTCGTCACCTTTTCCGTGGTCGAAAGGTCGAGCAAATTGCAAGGCCAATTTTGGTAATTGGCTAAGTTGCAATTTGAATCGTTCGATACGGCACGAGACGGTCGATGGGAAATGACTCTCTATTCAGATTAAATTTTTTAATCCGTAGGCATAGAGAGGTCTCTCGGATCGACCAGGTATCCGCTTAGGAAACCCGTCAAGCCATACCCAACAACTGGTATCAGAGCTGAGGTTTCCGGCTTTGTGTGTTTGAGGATTGGTTAATTTTTTTACATTTTCATACATTTTATTTAGCTGGATGATATGTGGATGTGCTAGGCTAACTGTGTGTTGCAGGCACGAGATTCCAACTTATCATGGCCAAATAATGATTGTGTGAAAGGTTTTGCAATTATTGTAATTAATAAATCCTCGGGGTTGACGAGGTGACGATACGACTGGAGGCACATTAGAGACCAAGGCCATGAAAGTTGGAAAATCTAGGATTTTCTATTTTTCATATGTTGGTTATGTGCTTGTTGTATGAATGTGCTAGTTAAAATTCCTCGTGATAAATTACTAAGTGGGAGAGGGACTCGAAGGGTCCCATGGCTTCCATTACAATCCGATAAGTGATGCAAACAAGTCTGCGTGTTGGCTCTGAGTGCCTTCCTCCCCATCGGATGGATTTGTTTTGCGGATCACTGGGTCGGAAAAGACTATAGAAAATTGTTAAAAGCGTGTCTACTTCCCCATCGGAAGGCACATAATCAGAGATAATTTTCTTAGTGTCGTGTAATGGTGAACACTTAGATGCGAATAATAGTATCCTCCCCATCGGAGTCACTGCTATTATTTTGCAGAGCCGAAGTGGACCAACTATTAGTCTTACTTGTCAAAAAGTTAGGTTGACAAGATAGTAAGATTAATGGGTAAAACCTCCTCTTACGAATGAGGAAATTCGTATACGTCCACACCATTATGGCATGCGAATTTCTCGGTGTTTAGAGGTGTTGGTTGATTTCAAAAATTTATTGTTGTGAGGAATCAATTTATTTTCGATTTCTAAAGTAGTGTGAGTTGTGATTCTCAGGATTTTCAAAATGACTTTTAACCCACTAGCTACAATACTTAAGGAGAATAGACTTACTAGCCCCAACTACATAGACTGGAAAATAAGCCTTGACATTGTCCTTACGGTTGAAGAGTACAAATTTGTGCTCACCGAAAAATGTCCTGATAAGCCTAGCGACAATTCTGGTGAAGAGCAGAAGGAGCATTACAAGAAATGGGTTAAGGCAGATGAGATGATGCGGTGTTACATTCTGGCATCCATGTCGAATGTATTGCAACATCAGCATCAGGTTATGCCCACTGCTTGTGATATGATGCTGAACCTTCAAGAGCTTTTTGGGCACCAGAGTCGTCCGCTAGGCAGCTGGCGATGAAGAATCTGATGACGACCACTATGGTCGAAGGGACACCCGTGAGAGATCATGTCCTAAAGATGATGGCCCACCTCAACGAGATTGAGGTTCTTGGAGGATCTATCGACGGGGAATCCCAGGTCGATATAATACTCCAATCTCTGCCTAAGAGTTTTGAGCAGTTCCGGCTCAACTATAACATGAATAAGCATGAGTATACATTGGGGGAACTCCTGGGAGAACTCCAGTCGGCAGAGGGGCTCTTTCGCCAGAACTCGCAGGCCTTAGTGACTCAAAGGGTTTCCTCTTCTATGCCGAAAGGCAGGAAGAAGAAGAAACAAGGAGGGTTCAAGAAGGCAGCTACATCGCAGGGACATCGGACTAGCATGAAGAAGCCAAAAGGCAAATGCTTCACGCGTAAGCAAATTGGATATTAGAAGGCGAACTGTCCCCGTTGTCAAGAGAAAGGCATATCTTTTCTTTTGTCGTTGTAACATGTTTAGCGGTGTTATCTACCAGTACCTGGTGGGTAGATACGGATGCTACTAAACATGTCTGCAATTCTTTGCAGGGGTTCTAGGAAGCCCAACGACAAGCTAAGGAAGAGATTACTGTCTACAAGGGGTATGCTACGTAGGTGACTACTATTACAGTGGGAGTTATTTATTTGTCTTTAGAAGATAATGTTTTGGTTTTAAGATTGCTTTTATGTACCTAATATTTAGAAAGAACTCTGGTTCAGTTTCTGAAATAAATGATATTCTATTGCTTTTTATGAAAAGTGGAATAGAAAGATTATCTATTCAGGTACATTGATAGGCAATTGGTACACATTAGAACCAAAGTCTTCCATGATGAAAATAGTAACTAATAGCTCATCATCTAACCAAAGTAGAAGAAAGGTTCCTTCCGAGATGAACCAAACATACCTTTGCCGTCTAAGGCTTGGTCTTATTAACCTTAGTAAGATTCAAAGGTTGATAGCCAATGGGCCCTCGGGTTCATTGGTGGTGGGAGACTTCTCTAACTTTGAATATTACTTGGAAGGTAAGACGACCAAGAGGTCTTTCAAGGTCGAGGGGTATAGAGCCAAAGATATGTTAACATGGTTCATTCTGATTAGTGTGGTCCTATGCCTATCCAGGATAGAGATAGCTTTGAATATTTCATGAGACGAATATTCAAAGTTGTGGATATGCGTTTACTTGATGGTTGCAAGTCTGAATCTTTGATTAGTTCAAAGAATTCAAGACGATTGTGGAGAAACATCAAGGTAACAGTATCAAGACACTACGATCGGATCGTGGTGATGGGTACCTCTTGGGAAAGATTAAGACTTACTTATCAGATACTGGGATTCAATCCCAATTGACTGCAGCCGGTATGCCCCAATAGAATGGTGCAGCAGAGTGAAGCAAAAAGGCTATTATGGAAATGGTTAGGACAATGATGAGCTGCTCCGAGTTGCCATATTCGTTCTGGGGATATGCTCTGGAAACGGCAGCGTGCATACTTGAAACCATCTGGGTCAGTGCCTTCTACTCCCATAAAAGTAAGTGTGGACTGGGTGAAAGCCAAGTCTAAGACACATTCGGACATGGGATAGCTCAGCACATGTGCTGAGAGGGGATACTGATAAGATTGGAATCTCGTGCGCTTGTTCGCAGGGTATCCTAGAGGAACGAAAGGTGGTTCTATAGTCTTAAGGCTCAGAGGGTAATCGTTGGGACGAATACCCGAATCTCAGAAGTAGACTATGTGATGAACCACAAACCCATTTGTAGACTAGTTCTTGAAAATTAAGAGGGGATGTTCTGACCTTAGTACCAACTGTACAAGAGCATACACCACAAGTCACTGCACCGCGTGTCACAGAAGATTCACAGGTAGTGTCTCGTCGTAGTGGGAGGGTTGTTAGTCAACCAGAAGGATTCATGTTCTTGGGAGAATCTTCAGACTCGGTCCCTGATGACCATGAATCAAGATCCCTAGACCTATGATGAGGAACATCCACTTTGAAAAGATAATCCAGTCATATGGATTTGTTCAAAGGACGGATGAGATTTGTGTATGTAAGTAATGTGACGGAATGTAGTGGTATTCTTGTACTATATGTAGATAATATTTTGTTAGTTGGCAACAATAACAAAGTATTATCAGACATAAGGGTATGGTTGTCCAAACAGATGATATGAAGGACTTAGAAGAAGTAGGACACATCCTTGGTGATCAAAGTTCTAAGAGATCACCAGAGAAGGATGTAGTGCTTATCCTAAGCTTCATAGAGAGTCAGTGTCTTATCTCGTTTTAGCATGAAACTTCCAAGAAAAGTTTTGAACTATTCAGCTGTGGAGCTGCTCTATCTAAGGAGATATGTTTAGATTATCAAAGGAGATTGACCAGGTAATGACAGTTCCTTTAGCATCGGCTATAGGAAGTCTCTTGTATGCTAAAAACGAGACCGGATATTTGCTTTGTCATGAGCATGGTTAGCAGATATCAAAGTAACTCAGGTCAAGGAAATTGGATTGGGATAAAAGCTTATATTAGTGCCTGAGAAGGACTAAGGATTATAAGCTGGTTTACCAGGCAGACCAATTCCCTATGGGTTATACGGATATAGACTTCCAGTCGGATAGGGACAAACGTAAGTATTCCTCGGGGTTTTGTGTTTACTTTTAGGAGGTAGAACCGTAGTTAGAGGAGTGTTGCGCAGCGACTGCGTGATGGACTCCACCATGGAAGCTAAGGATGTGACAGTCTTTGAGACAACCAAAAGCAAACTATATGGTTTAGGAACCTCAAGATGTACTTCAATGTGATTCCTGGTTTGCTCAAACCTATCACATTCTGTTGTGATAAACAAATGGTGCAGTTGCAAACTCGAAGGAATCACGAACCCATGAGGTGAGTAAACACATAGAGCGCAAGTACCTCCCAGGAGAGGAAAAGCTGTAGTTGCCTAGATTGCATCAGAAGACAACCTGGGAGATCTTTTCACTGAGGCCTTGATAGTGAAAGCTTTAGGCATGTGGAGGATCAGGGAGTCAGATGTATGACATTTTGAGGGCAGCAAAGTCTTTAAGTATAAGTTGGAGATTGTTAGATGTGTATACTGAAAGACATGCTTCTTTTATATATATGAACATCTTTATTTTGAAAAGAGAATCACAACCACACTAGGTGCCTGTTTATATTAGTACATGCATGAAGTCCAATTACTTTGCATTGTAGATAGCATGGTGTGTGGTGTCACACGGAAGATCATGTTATCAGTCCCTTGCTTAGTATAAATAAGAGGCCCACAACCGAGATGTAATTGGACAACCCATCGGAATGGTTGTAGTGTAATTAGGTGTGGTTGGTCTTGACCATAGGATTACACTAGTGTGCTTTGAGTACATTGAGCAGGACCAAAACACGAGGTTATCCAATTTGTACTGACTCAATAATTGGATAGGACCTCAGATTTTATTATGGAGTATGATCCCTTAATCCCGATATAATAACGGGCATATATTATTAACTATTATTTCTTTAATTTACCAATGGGCGAGACCTATTCTGTTAGATCGATAGGCTCGATAAGTTGGGAGATAATATTAATAATATGATGTGTTGTTGATTATTGACGGAATCCGTGTCCTGGTGAGTCGGGTTGATGATGCCCCCTTGATGAGCTCAAAAGGTTCATCGTGCTAAACCCTGCAGGTGCATTTGATCCGGCACGATGGTAAGGTTGAGTGGTACTAGTCAAGGATTCAGAGGTTAATTAATTTGAATTGTCAGTAATTTAAATTAATTAATGGACATTCGAAATCTTAAACACGGGGGGATGAACGACTTGTAATAAGTGGAGCCCATATGTAAATATGGGGGTTGGTGAGGTAATTCAATGAGGGCCCTTTAGTGGAATGGATCCTCATTAATGGACCGGGTCCATTAGCAGGCCAAGATCCAACTCCTCCTCATGGTCCCTATCGTAGCCCTATATATACCCCATGGTGGCATGGAACCAAGTTGATGGTTGATGGATTAATCTGAAAGAACACAAGAAAACCCTAGTCTCTCTTCTCCTCTCCCTCACAGTGGGCGGCGCCGGTTTCTCTATGGAGTTTTTCCATGCAACCGTTGGCTCAGTGTGGCACTTGGGAGAGAAGCCCCGGCGGCACCGAACAGCTTTCTTCTCCAAGCATTTTAATTGCTCCAGGAGCGAGCAATTAATTGTTTAATTGCTCATGCAATCAAACAGGAATTGCTCGAGGCAATTAATTGCTTCATGCAAATTCAATTTGCTCAGGTCCGGAATTCTCCAATTGGAGAATTAACGCATGCAGCCTCCACGGAGAATTAATTCATGCGAATTAATTCATGAGAATTAATGCATGCAACCTCCATGGAGAATTAAAACTTCACCTCGTGCAGCTGAATTCGTGGACTCATGCCCGTGAGCCAACGCCTCAGTGGAGAAGTCCTGGGGACGTCATAGGAGAAGCCAAGTTGCGTTGGCCGCCGGCTATAACCTGTGGACAGGTTCTAGACGCCGGCTACTGGCTTTGACTGTGGAGAATCGCCCAGGAGATGGAAGTGCTGACTTCGGCGATGGAGAAAGACCAAGCGCCGACTTCCTTCTTCCGTGGAGAAATAACTTGCCGAGTTGCTCACGCATGGCTGCCAAAGGAAAATAAGTTGATCATGCAATTGCGTGATGGAGCAACTTGTTTCAAAGGGTGCAGCGAGGATGCGTGAGGGAGTTGCTCTTCTTCAAGAGCGCTCCAAGATGCTTGTTGTTCGGGTGCCGACGGTGGAGGAGAGGAGAAGTAGGGTTTGTGTTTTGGATTATCTTCATTCTAGGAGCGGCCGGCGGCATCCCTTTGGTTGGGGATTGGTTGGCGCAAGGAGAAGGGATTGACTTGGTGACCACGGTTCTTGGTAGATCGTCGCCCACACGACGTCCAAGAGGGGAGGGTCATACGGTAGAAGATCGTAAGGTAACGAAAGGTATATTCTTCCCTGGCTCCTTTTGTTCTTATTTTGTGCCTTACTTATTTGCCTCGTCATTTCATGTTTGTTATTTAATTATTTTGATTGCGAATCATAGTCAATAATTATTTAACTGGACCCCGACCATAAACACAAAAGTCGGCGATCAACTCGTCGCCTTTTCCGCGGTCGAAAGGTCGAGCAAATTGCAAGGCCAATTTTGGTAATTGGCTAAGTTGCAATTTGAATCGTTCGATACGGCACGAGATGGTCGATGGGAAATGACTCTCTATTCAGATTAAATTTTTTAATCCGTAGGCATAGAGAGGTCTCTCAGATCGACCAGGTATCTGCTTATGAAACCCATCAAGCCATACCCAATAGAAAGTTCAAGAAGGAACTCCTACTCAAGTTGAAAAACTTGAGAAAGAGAACTCCTCCCTGAAAACTCAAGTTAAGGATCTTAGATCAACTTTAGAACGATTTACCTCTGGTTCCAAGGGTCTAGACATGATTCTTGGAAAACAGAAGTCCGTTCTAAATCGATCCGGACTTGGCTATAGAACCAAATCCCGACAAAGATCTTACCTTGCTGTACTGAATCAGTCTAGAGGTAAAATTCAGGCAAGGGTACCCAAACTGTGCCTGAACAAACCGACTGGATCAAATCAGTATTGGATCCCCAAGGACAAGATTCACATCTTGCCTAATCATTACCGTGGCTTTAGTCCAGGGGGAGCCAAACTGAAAACTATATTCATTGTTAGATAAAATCCAACTTTCTTTATTTTGCATGTTTGCTTGTTTATTTAATTTCTGCAATTTATTATGCTTAGACTTAGGTTAGTTTAAGGATTGAACAAACTTAACTGAAACTTGAAAACATAGTATTGGGTGGAGGTGAGATGATAGTACGTTAGGGAAACCAATTCTAATAAGATCAAGTTTACTTGGTCTCTTTAGACTGGTGAAACTAGCCGTAGCTACCGATCCAAAATCCAAACTAGTTAGACCAGAACTTTTTCAAAAATTAATTTTGAAAATGAAATTTCATTAAACGGCTTTGTCAAGGAAAGGGTTGATGATCCAATAAGGCTACGGCCAAAGAAGGCCTAGTGTCTCGCCAAGACCTGGAAGCCAATTTTTGAATTTCAAATTCAAATTACTTTTTGTTAAATTCAAATCTAACACATTTTTCAGTTAAGAATAGATTCAAACAAAATAAATTGAAATGCTTTCAAAAATTAATTAAGATTTTCAAAATAAATTTTATGTATCAAAATCTGTCTCACAAAACCTATAAGGCTAACGTGATTGACAACCCTAGACTGGGTGAGACAGTAAAATTAATCTCAATTATGATTCCTTTAATACCTGTATTGTAGTTTAATCCTATATTTCAAACCATGGTCAACTTGGTCAAACCATGGTCAACGTAGTCAAACTACGGTCGAAGCAGTCAAACCACGGACAATGTAGACAAACCTTGGTCAAAACACTCAAATCGGGTCAAATCCGGTCAAAAACACTCCTCTAGGGTCAAAACCAGTCCTTAGGGCGCCCAATCCCTTGAGGGCGCCCCGAGGTTGGTCAGAAGCTGCCAAAAGGCAGCTGCAACCCTGGCTAGGGCGCCCTCGTCAGGCGGGGCGCCCTCCTATAGTCCTTCAACGGCAGAAAGATGCCGAAAGGTAACTGCAGGCCTGGTCAGGGCGCCCTCGCCAGCCGGGGCGCCTTCGGCAGACAGGGCGCCCTCCCGATAAAGGGCGCCCGAAACTGCCTATAAAAGGGGTTCCATTCCCCTTCTTCTCTTCACACTCAAACCACTCCTTCTCCTCAACTCTCTACTTTCCAAGAGATCTTGCAACCCTCTCAAGCTCTCATCTTCAACAATGCCTCCCCGAGCAGCCCGGTAAAATTTTTAATTAAGTTAATTTCTTTTCAATTTTTCATTAAATGCATACTTTATTTAAATGCACATTCTTTCTCTTAGAAGACGCCGACCAAACCAGGCAGAACCCGGTAGCCAACCTAGTCCTGATCCTAGGTTTTCGAATTTAGAATTATGTAATAAGTTCGCTCGTACCACCTATAAACCTATCAAAACGAGCTACTTGAATAGACAATTTTTTACCCAATCCTGTCCCTTAGCAATGAACGTCATAAACTTTTACCAACTTGACAATCTCGTATTCTGCACCCACCCAATCAATACTTCCTTATGTGCAGAATTTTACAATAACATAATTAGACAGGATAGTCTCAAGTTCTCCACCACTGTTCAAGGAATCCCCTTAACTATCACACCAACATTACTCAACCGGTTTCTAGGACTACGACTCTCGCAATCCACCTTCTGTTGTTACCCTCCTAGGGAGCCTCCCTTTGATGCTCCTTACTCTCACATTACCTTAGATACATTACACTCATACTTCTTTAGGCGACCCCTGGCCTGACGATTTCAGTCTGTCGAATTAGAGGTCCAGGACTACGCTCTATATAGGGTCATAGTCCGATGTATTCTGCCATTATCCACCAGGGACGTCACCACTATGCGACCATTCCACGCCTTTCTCCTATACGCCTTGATTCACCAGCTAGACATCGACATAGGACTTCACATGTTTCATACTATCCTACACGCATCCAGTGTTACCACGCAAGGGCGGGTACGCACACCCTACTGCCACATCATCACGTCCATATTACATCACCACGGTAGAAACATTACCGAGGGAGAGATGGTCGCTTTGACCGATTACAATGAAATAGGCTATAGAAACTTCGCCCTAGCCGGGATAGAGGTGTCCGGTATCGGGGTTCTGAGTTGGAGACGACAGCAGGCCGGAGCTCCGATCGACTCAGACGAGGAGGTAGACGTGGATGTTGGAGACATAGCGGCAGCAGCCCGAGCGCACATAGACGAGCCCGCTCCACCGACACTCTACGAGAGAGTGACACACTTAGAGACACAGGTCCAGAGTCTCCGAGAGGAGGTCGAGGCCTATCACATAGAGCAGATGGACGCTCGTAGAGCCGATCGAGAAGTGGCTGATGCACGATTCATTGAGATGATGGCACGCTTCGATTCATGGCAGCCGAGCCCATCTGATCATCCCGGTCCCTCGTCCTAGATTTGCTTAGCATTGTACCAGTAACTATCTGACTGCCCCTACTCAGTAGGGTTGACTTATGTTTGACTGTATGACTGTGTTGACTTTCCTATGTTGACTAGCTTATGAGTACTTGGTTCCTTTCTATTCGACAATTAGGATTGTGCTTAGTAGAATAGATTTAGCTCATTATTGGTTTTTTTCTTTCAAAATGCTTTCAAAATCAGCTCTTACTTATTTTTGAAAAAGTTTTAAAAATAAATTCTTTTATTTTTCGACTTAGTTTTATTTCAAAACTACCCCTTTTCAAAATTAGGACTTCTTCGCAAATGGACTTAGCCTAGGCCCTAACCCTAGAACTGCATGCACCTATAGACTTAGAAGCCAGCATCTCACAAGCACTTTAGGATACTTTTTGATTGATAACCTAGAAAGGGTTGAGATGCTTAGGTCTTTGCCTTAATTCAAGATGCTTTAAGTCAGTGCATCTGCAGCAATTGGGGCACTAAATACAACTTACACAGCAATCAAGTTAAGTGTCAAGTTTAGAAAATCTAACTTGAACAGAAACACTTAACTTGACTAACCCTAGCGAAAACTACTGCTTATAACAGTTAGTAAGTAGCTAAATGGGTTAGACAGGTCCCTACAAGAGAAAACTAACTGATTTGGTCTAAGTCTTAGTTCAGTACAGCAAAATCATACGAATATTTTCCCTTACAAAAGTTAATTCTTTTATGCAATTTAATTTCTGCTATATCTATCTGTTTTTTTTATATATGGCAAAGGGAGAGAGATAGGAAAGGAGAAAGTTCAAATGTTTTCAAAATCTCAAACTCTCTCTTTTCAAAAAGTTAGCTACTTTTCAAAGCTTCTCAAAAAAAACTTTTTAGAAGTACTTAAGTGTTTTAAGTTTTTCAAAATTTACTAAGTACTTAAGTTTTTCAAAATTTACTAAGTACATAAGTTTTTCAAAATTTACTAAGTACTAAAGTTTTTTTCAAAATTTACTAAGTACTTAAAGTTTTTCAAAAGTTACTAAGTACTTAACTTAAAGTTTTCAAAACTCATGCTTTCGAAAACTCCTCTATGTACTTTTAAAACTTAAGTTATCAAAAGATTTCCAAGTACTTAAAACTTAAGTTTTCAAAGTGGAAAATCATTCTAAGTAAAGTTTTAGAACCCCACGTATTTTTGAAAAATCTAGGGGGAGATTCCTTCCAGGGGGAGGGAACAAAAGTTAATGGTTTTATGCTTTGATTAAACTTAACTTTTTGAACTAGGGTTGTCATAAATCAAAAAGGGGGAGATTGTTGGTGCAGAAAGCACCAAAGTCAAACCTGTGTTTTGATAATGGCAACAGGGTTCAAAAGTTAAGTCATAGTTGTTATCTAACATGTTACTCTAGTGTGCAGAAAAAGCCCTAGCGAAGGACTGCTATGCACCTGGCGAAGGAATGCCAGGATACAAAGCCCTAGCGAAGGACTGCTAGGCAACTAGCGAAGGGCTGCTAGTCACCAAGTCCTAGCGAAGGACTGCTAGGCAACTAGTGAAGGGCTGCTAGTGATCAAGTCCTAGCGAAGGACTGCTAGGCAACTAGCGAAGGGCTGCTAGTCATCAAAGACCTGGCGAAGGGCTGCTGGGCACCTAGCGAAGGGCTGCTAGGATACAAAGCCCTAGCGAAGGACTGCTAGGTGCCTAGCGAAGGACGGCTTGGGAATGAAGCCCTAGCGAAGGACTGCTAGGCACCGAGCGAAGGACAGCTCGGTATCCAAGACCTGGCGAAGGACCGCGAGGCAAAAGTCCAACCAGAGGAACGGTTGGCATCAGGTACATTCTCCCGAGAGGAGTAGGTGAGGACGCGTTCCCCGTCGAGGGAACAGTAGGCGTCGGTTCGACCTAGGGTTCCATTTTGGAGACCCAAAGTCAGAACCAAGACAGCTAAGGCTGTATAAAAACTAACCACTTACTGCTTTATGTTGTTTTCGGACTAACCCTGTATGCAGGACCAAAGGAACGTGTGTCTGCAGCTCAGAAAGCCTCAAAGGAGTGAGGCAGCAGCTGAGTAGGGCGCCCTGAGTGTCCAGGGCGCCCCCAAGGTGAACAAGAAATAAATGAAGCAAAAAGGAGATTCGGCTGACTACTGGCCGGGGCGCCCTCAGCAGCCAGGGCGCCCCCAGCAGCCAGGGCACCCTCAGCAGCCAAGGCGCCCCGCGCCTATGCCAACGAAGCCAATTACCCTTATCCAGCCGAGAAGCCCGCGCGGAAGGAGTCAAGCAGGGCGCCCCCAGGGTCAAACCTCGTCCCTATTCGAGTGGGATAAAGGTTGACCGAGAGAATCTCGGTTCACGTGACACGTGGGGGGGGGCGCCCCGAGGTGCTATAAATAGCACCCAACGCCCAGGCTTCAAGGAACATCTCGAACACAACGCTTCTACGCTCTTCTGCTCTCACGCCTCGCTCCGGAAACTGCCCAACTCGTGCCGACGACGTCCTGCTGCTCCGAAAAAGTCAATCTACTTCGGACGTCGGTAAAGAAGAGTGATTTTCAATTTACTGCACTTACTCTGTAATCAATATTTGTAAATTGTTTTTGCGCCTATATAGAATTGCCCAAAGTAAACGGTCAACGACCGTGGGCCTTGGAGTAGTAGTCGACCTAGGCTCCGAACCAAGTAAAACCTACCGTGTTTGCGTTGTGTGTTTTAAACTTCCGCTGTGCAATTTCTCTTAGTTTTCAAATCCGAAAGTTTAACGATATTCACCCCCCCTATCGGTTCTCTCGATCCAACAGACCCTTCACTTGCCCCCCTTCATGTGGTATAAAAGAGTGGATGAGAGAAGAAGAGACATAGGAGTTACTCTTTTCCTTCTCTTCTTCCCCAAGACCATTCCTCTCCTCCTTCCTTCTTCTTCTAGCCGAAACCCACAAGGATTTCTTTCCCTTGGAAAAGCTTCACAAAGGACGCCATCTTGAAGATCCAAGGCCTTCTACAAGGCTACAAGAGCTAAGGAGAAGTTTAGGGTCAAGGAGGTTTCTTTTTACTTTCTATTCAAGGTTTATAAGCAAGATCAAGGAAGGTAAGACTCCCTCACCTGTGGTATAATAGTTTTCAAGTTGTGATCATGATATAAGAATTTTTTTTGGAATATATGATGAAAAAAAAATAGAGTTAGGGCCTCCAAAGATTTCGGCCACCACAAGTTTCCATGTTTAGTTTTGGATCTAACTTTCCAATAATGTTTCCTAGGTTTTCTTATGTGGTAAAGAATGTTAATGGGGATTTATGTGGAAGTTTTTACATGACCTATGGTCTTGTAACTTTCGGCCAAGATGGGTTATAGGGCAAGAAGTTAGGGTTAACTCCAAGCAAGGGTTCTAATGGCTTCCTATGGTATTATATGTAAGGTATAAGATGTAAATTGGGACTTGTATGAATTTTTCCATGTGCTTGTGACCCTCTAGGGTTTCGGTCCAAAGTCAAGATGGGGGGGGCTAAGACTTAGGGTTAGCTCCAATTATAGGGTTTAATGGCTCCCTATGTCATGGTGTGTAACGTATGGGTTTGCTTTTACTTATGGAACCATTCATGTTGATTGAATAAGGGAGCCTCCTCCTATTAACCATTCGGCCAAACCTCTAAACTAGGGTTTAGGTGGGGTTAAGGTTTCAAGGATACTTGTTTATGTTTCATTATGATGTATGTATATGTTTAAGCATGTTGTAAGAATTTCTATGTTACCCAAAACCCTAGCTTCATGTATGATGTATCATGACGTTGTATGATAGGTCATGTGCTATGTTTATTCATGAATGTTTAGACCATGGGCCATGAACCTAGGGAGTATGAATCATGTATGAAAAGATCTATGCATGTTTACCAATGTACCATAATCATGCAAGTTTTATGAATTAAAATGCTAATTATGTATGTATGCCATGATTTATGAATGATATGTATGTATGCCATGTTTTATGAATGACATGTATGTATGCCATGCTTTATGAATGATATGTACGTATGTTATGTTTAAGAATGATGATGATGAATGAAAATGATGATCATGGCTCTAAGACAAAATGATGTAAGCATGACATACCTTATGAATGATGATAATGAATGATGATGAATGTTCATGCCTTTAAGGCATCATGATGTTAAGTATGAATGATGAAATGTTAAGTATGTTTATGTCATGCTAAGGGATGGGCACCTTAAGAACGCCTCGGTTCTGGACTACCGTAGCTGTCCACGGTTCTGGAACTACCGCAGCTATTCCTATTCTTATGTCAAGTTTCATGAAACAAGATTATGTTTATGCTAAGAATGTTCTATGAATGATGAAGCATGTGAAGTATTTTATTTTTATGAATGGGCTTGTACCGGACCGAAGTAAGGGTCCAAGGGATGGGCACCTTAAGAACGCCCCGGTTCTGGACTACCGAAGTTGTCCACGGTTCTGGGACTACCGAAGCTGTCCAACAGGGATGGGCACCTTAAGAACGCCTCGGTTCTAGGACTACCGTAGCTGTCCTTACCCTAGTAGGTCGAGATTAGCTACCTCGTATTTACTTAAGGATGTGCGCATATGATGTATGTATGTGGTACAAGCCGGGGACCCCCATGATGTTATGATTATGTTTAAGTATTTATAACTATGGTTTTCAAATTAAGCATCCTTATGATTTATGCATTTGACTCATGCATTCATTCATGTTATGCATTATGCCATGAAAAATATGTTTATGTTTATGATACATGTTAAGAATGATACCATGATAAGTACGCTTAAGCTTATGTTTATGTTAAGAATGATGTCATGAAAAGTATGTTTATGTTTATGATACATGTTAAGATTGATACCATGATAAGTACGCTTAAGCTTATGTTTATGTTAAGAATGATGCCATGAAAAGTATGTTTATGTTTATGATTCATGTTAAGAATGATACCATGATAAGTATGCTTAAGCTTATGTCTATGTTAAGAAGGATACTATGATAAGTATGTTTATGTTTATACTCATGTAAAAAAATGATGCCATGATAAGTATGTTTATGCAAATGTTCATGTTAAGAATTATGCCATGATAAGTAAGTTTATGTTTGTGGTGATGTCAAGAATTATGCCATGATAGGTATATGTTAAGTTTATGCTTTATGTTCGGAATTATGCAATGTCAACTGTTTCATGTTTATGAATATGTGACGTATGGATTTTCATGAGTAGGAAAGGGTCTTACTAAGCCTATGTGCTTATAGTCTTATTTTCTTATACCGCAGATCAAGCAAGAGGTTACTAAGGGAAGCAGCAGGAGGGGCACGAGCATGTGTGTGTGTGGCGGTGACATGGCAAAGCATTCTTTTATTTACACATATCGCATGTCTTGGGTTTTGAAATGCCTCCTTAGATTCCATGCTATGCTTATAATGGTTATGCCTAATGAATGACTTAAGAATCATGATGTTTATGGATAAATTACTTGCTACTTATGATGATTATGAATAAGTTATGGGATGGTTATATCATGATGCTATGCATGTCGTTAATATGCTAAGTCCAATGACACCAGGTTCATGAATGACAATGTAGGCATGTATAGATGATTCATGTATTAGTTGCATAGTTAAAAGCATGTGTAGAAGAAAAAAATTATTCCGCTGCATTAAGATGTTTTATATGTACATGTATGTTTAGCGTAACGCCGCTTTCTCGCCACACCATAAGGTGTGGGAAAAAGGCGGTCGTTACAAAGATCCAATCAGGATCAGGTAAGGCTTCCTCTATAGTCTTGGGTTCAATTTTTGAAATCATTGCAATCTGACTAAGGTTCCTATAGGCAGACCTAGTTCTGACTCCTAAAGTTGGATCACCCACAATCTGATCAGTTGGGTGACTGAGTCTTGGTTTCTTAGTTTTTCTGGAACTTGGTTCAGCCTCAAGTCCGGCCGGTCGGTTTGGTTCAATATTGGGTTCAACTACTTGGGTTGGTTCAATTGTTGGTTCAATTGACTCAATAGTTGGTTCAATAGTTAGTTCATTTAGGGGTTCAATTAAAGGTTCAACAGTTTGTTCATTATCTTCTTGATCAGTATTTGATGAATTTAGAACTGGACTATCAGATTTTGAGTTAATTTCTTCATCAAATATTAGATTTATTGTTTCTTCAATTTTCTTAGTTTGTTTGTTGTAAACCTTATAGGCTCTACTTGTTGTTGAATATCCTAAGAAGATGCCTAGGGTTGACTTAGACTGGAATTTTCCTAGATAGTCCTTGGTGTTTAGGATATGGACTTTGCACCCAAAGACCCTTAGGTAATGTAGGTTTGGAAGTCTATGGTAGTATAATTCACAGGGTGTTTTATTGTGTCGTTTGTTAATTAGGACCCTATTTTGGATGTAGCAAGTCGTACTAATTGCTTCTGCCCAATATTGGTTAGCTAGGTTGAATTCATTGAGCATAGCCCTAGCGGCTTCCTGTAGGGTTCTATTTTTCCTTTCAACTATCCCATTTTGCTGGGGGGTTCTAGGATACGAAAATTCGTGTATGTACCCGTTTACCTTACAAAACTCCTCGAATCGTTGATTTTCAAACTCTCCCCCGTGGTCACTCCTAAGTCTTCTAATTTTGGTATCGTTTTGATTTTCAATTAACTTACAAAAATCACTAAATAGGTTTAGGGTTTCATCTTTGGTCTTTAGAAACCTAACCCTAGAAACCTAACCCAGGTAAATCTAGAGTAATCATCAACAATTACTAAGCAGTACCGGTTTCCGCTTAGTGACTTGGCTCCATGTGAATCAAATAGGTCAAGGTGCAGGAGCTCAAGTATGGTTTGAGTTAGATCTGATTGAATTGGTTTGTGATTAGACCTGGTTTGTTTACCATGATTGCACGATTCACATATTAAGTTTTCATGATTTTTAATTTTAGGTATACCTTTAATTAGGCCAAGTTGGGTGATTTTTGATATTAATCTCAGATTAGTGTGACCTAATCTCCTATGCCAGAGGTTTGATTCTTCTAACTGAGTTAACATGCATTTAGGTACTAGGGGTAGGTTTATAGTGTAAACATTATTTTTCCTAGAGCCCTTAAGCATGATTTCTGAGTCTTGCAAGTTTCTAATCAGGCAATTAGAGTTGGTAAAGGTAACTACATAACCAGTATCACACAATTGACTTATGCTAAGCAAGTTAAATTTAAAATTTTCAACCAAAAGAACCTTTTTAATAACAAAGTCAGATTCAAGTTCAATGTTACCTGACCCAATCACCTTGAGTGTAGCATTGTTGCCAAATGCTACTGAGCCTAGGTTCTTGAACTTAAGTTTGGTGAATTTCAATTTATCCCCAATCATGTGTCTGGAGCACCCGCTATCCAACATCCATTGGTCCAAATCTTTATGTTCCTACACATAAAGAGTTTTGTTGATTTGGATCCAATTAGAATTAAGGATAGCCTAAATTGATTTTCACAGCCTAGTCTGTCTCACCCAATCTAGGGTTATCAATCACGTTAGCCTTATGGGTTTTTGTGAGACAGGTTTTAAATAGACAGAATTATTTTGAAAAATCATGATTTATTTTGAAAAAGTTAAATTAATTTTGAAAACAATTGGTTTTGAGTTTATTTTGAGAAAGAGTGTTTGAATCTACAATTAACTGAAAATTTGTGTTAGATTCGAATTTGACAAAGAATAATTTGAATTTGAATTTCAGAAATTGGCTTCCAGGTCTTGGCGAGACACTAGGCCTTCTTTGGCCGTAGCCTTATTGGATCATCAACCCTTTCCTTGACAAAGCCTTTTAATGAAATTTCATTTTCAAAATTACTTTTTGAAAAATTCTGGTCTAACTAGTTTGGGTCTTGGATCGGTAGCTTCGGCTAGTTTCACCAGTCTAAAGAGACCAAGTAGTGTATACTTGACCTTATTAGAAGAGGCTTCCCTAACGTACTATCATCTCACCGCCACCCAATGCTAGGTTGTTCAAATTTCAGTTAATTGGTTCAGTCCTTAATCTAACCAGTCCTAAGTCTAAGCATGATAAATTGCAAAAAATAAATAAACAAGCAATCATGCAATTTTACAATAAGAAAAAGAATTTATTTAACTATAAAAATTATTTTTAAATTGGCTCCCCCTGGACTAAAGTCACGATAATGGTTCGACAAGATGTGAATCTTGTCCTTGGGAATCCAATATTGATTTGACCCAATTTGGTTGTTCAGGCATAGTTTGGGTACCCATGCCTGAACTTTAGGTCTAGACTGATTCAATACAGCATAATATGATCTTTGTCTAGACTTGGTTCGATAGCCTAACCCGGATCGATTTAGAACTGACTTCTGTTTTCCAAGGATCATGTCAAGACCCTTGGAACCAGAAGTGAATCGCTCTAAGGCTGCTCTAAGGTCCTTGACTTGAGTTTTCAAGGAGGAGTTCTCTTTCTCAAGTTTTTCAACTTGAGTAGAGGTTCCTTCTTGAACCTTCTCAGTTAAGGATCTAGAGTCAACTCCCTCTTTCAGGAGTTTTACTTCCTGTCAGAGAGATTCGACTCGGATTTTAGCTTTCGCCAAGTCTTGAGAAAGATAGGCAATTAATTCGGTTAATTGATTTCTAGAAAACCCACTTACAGTGATTTCGCCATCCTCTGAAAACGTGAGCTTTCCGTCTTCCGGCTCTGATTCTGATTCGGGTTCGATTTCTTCCGAGGCTTTCAGAGCGAGCAGGTTTGATTGTGGGGCCTCTTCTTCTTCTTCGGACGAAGATTCATCCCACGTTTCCTAAAGGGCCTTCTTCTTTCTTGTCTTCTTCGTTTCCTTCAGATAGGGACATTCCGTCTTGTAGTGACCCTTCTTTTTGCATTCGTAACAGGTCACATTTGGTTTGGACTTTTCATTTGAAGGATCAGTTGGTTCTTCCTTTCTTCGGCTGGCTTTCCTTCTGTTGGTCTGGTTTTTTAGTTCCTTGTAGTAATCTCGGGCTAGCCATACCATCTTAGGTTGATTTCCTTCGCTGTCTTTTGAGTCTGAGTCTGAATCAGACTCGGGTGCAGGTTGAGGCTTTTTCTTGGTCATTTTTCCAGTTTTACCTGC
>JAGFNQ010001448.1:104660-209963 GCA_024364735.1 Boesenbergia rotunda | reverse complement strand
CTTGTCCAATTTCAAGCCTTTTAGCTGATATTTGTGTCATATACTTTAAATGTGAGAATGTGCTTACACATGAATGTTTTTTTCTAGTGTGTATTGGTTTTTGACAGATATTTTAAAGTTAAATTCTATCCTAGTTAAAATTGAAAAACATTAATGATCGGTATTGGAATTTATGTGCAGCAGAGGTGATGCTTTTAATGTATTTGTTGTTTTTATATTTTTTGTTGATGTTTGTTATTATGTTGTTTTATGCTCTAGTAACGAGTCTAATGAAGTATCATCCTTCTAGATTCCAGTAGAAGAGAAAAGCCTTGGGCTTCATGATCGCATGATTCATGTTTATCATTTTACTAGAGATTCTAATCAGAATCAAATGGTAATTTTAGTAAGTTTGAGTTCTCATTTTATTATATCTTCACAAAGTAGAATAGATTCATTTTTCTTTTCTAATAATTAAAATCTGCTATAGTTTATGTTCTCCAACAAAATTCCTGTATATTTTTATTTACCTATATTATAATATTTTTCTCAACATGGTTTCTAAGCTTTACAGCATGAAATTTTTTCTCAACAAAGTTTCAGTCTATGGTTGCAACTTAACAGATAGGTTAGTCTTTGTCTCCCTTCTGTTGGTCTCTTTCTCTCATGAAGATGTCAAGATTTTATAGTTTTCTTTTGACATATTATAATCTTAGAGTAAAACCACACTTTACTCAATCTGTCAAAACTTGTAGCTATTCTTCTCCTCATCTTGTATGTTCTTGCTACTGTGTACAGATTAACAAAGCTTCCAAATTGTTAAATACTTTATTTTTATTGCAACTATGATCTTGATTTCAAGATACGTAACGTTCTTTCCTTCTTAACTAATTCCCTTTGTTCTTATGCAGAAGCTTGCCAGATAAAGTGCAGGCTTTAGAAGGTACAAAGTGATTCTATTGAATGTGGAGATTGTGTGATGAGACACATGAAAGAGATAGTTGAATGTGAAAATCCACAGTTAGGGAAGATGGTAATATTTTTGTTTTATATGCTTTGGTTTATGATTAAGATAAATTATTACAGTTGGATGAATCTAATGCATTTTGTATTTTTGTATAAAAGTTTGCAGAAACAATCAAGAATCAATATTATCAACAATCCGAATATGATGATGTCAGAAGTGAATGGAGTAAATTCGTCTACTTATATGTAGGTGTCTAAATTGGTAGTGTGCTTAGGATACATATTTTGTTCTTTCATTATGGATTTTGGATATATTTGTGGATATATATTTTGGTTATATATACTTGTGGATTTGTGGATATAAACTTGTGCATTGATGGATTCGTTGATATATATTCATAATTTTGAATGGATAATTGTTTAATCTAATTAATGCATTTAAGTTGTATATATATATTGGAATATAATTGTATAATAAAATATTATTTAATTTTAATGAAGTAAAAAAAATTTTTACTTCACTCTTTTATTAAATTAGTGCGGTGGTAATCGACAATTACTTCATTAAATTAAAATTATATTGTAATAAAATATGATTATTTACTTCAATAATAAAATTTGATGGTGAAGTAATCAAAAATAAAATACTTCGACAATCAATGTAAACTGTGAAGTTATATATCATTTATTACTTCGTCGCATTACAAAACTACTAAAGCAACAGATATTTTTTTACTTCGACAATCAATTTAAATTGTAAAGTTATATATCATCGATTACTTCAGCACTTTACAAAACTAATGAAGTAAAAGATAAGTTTTTACTTCATAATCGGTCCAAATCTGAATCGGTTTGCCTCTTTGAACCGGTAAAAGACTTCGCTATTTTCATGGATATGACTTCGGTGATATGACGAAGTAAAATAATCCCTTTTTACTTCACGTGCGTCTACTTCGGTAATTATCTATCTATGACTTTGGTGAATATACGAAATAAATTAAGGAAATTCTACTAGTGTTGCCTTTTAACCATGATTCGCATGTATCAAATGATTCCAGAATTCCACATCGGTGTAATTTGGTCATGCGTTTCTTACTTACATGGCCAAGACGACAATGCCACGTATACGAGTCTATTTGATTATCTATTCAAGCATGTTTGTTGCTAACTTCGATATTGAAAACGTCACCGGATAAATCTAACGTGTAGATACCATTGTATAAAGTTTCGGTCCCATAAAGAACACCATTTAAAGTTATATAACAGCAATTGTTACTAAAAGTTAAATGATAACCCTTTTCATTCAAGCATGAAATAGATACAATGTTCTTTATTAACAAAGGAACAAAATAACAATTATCCAATTATAAGACAAGTCCAGTAGAGAGCTTTAGCAAATATGTTCCGTTGGCAACAGCAGCAATCTTTGCTCCATTTCCAACTCACAAATTCGCTTCTCCCTTGACGAGTCTTCTTCTATTCCTTAGCCCCTGTATGTCATTACATATATGTGAGCTACACCCAGTATCAAGTATCCAGGTGGACGAAGAAATAGAGTGACATTCAATAACGAAGATACCTGAAGAGGATAGGGCATCGGATGCCTTCTTCTTCAAGGACTCAAGATAAACCTTGCAGTTTCTTCGCCAGTGACCCTCCTTGCCACAGTGATGGCAAGTGCCTTTTGGTGCCTTTTCAGTCTTTTTGGCCTTTTTCTTCTTTCCCTTATTCTGTTCTTTGGGCTTCCTCTTAGAGCCTTTCTTTGAGGAACCAACTAACAGTACCGTCTTCTGATCCTGCTTTACAGAAGGCTCTACAGTCTTCAGCAGGTTGAGCAACTCAGGAATGGTAGTCTCCATCTTGTTCATCCGATAGTTCATCACAAATTGTGAGTAACTCTTGGGAAAACAATGCAGAATTAAGTCAACACTTAGTTCGTGATCCATTGCAAATCTGAGTGTGCCTAGTCGCTCAATGTACCCCAACATCTTCAACACAAACTGTGAGACAGAAGTGCCTTCCTGCATCTTAGAGGTGAAGAGGAGTCTGGAGACCTCGAACCTTTCGGATCTCGCCTGCTCGTCAAACAGCTCATGAAGATGGAAGATGATAGTATGAGCATTCATATGCTCATGCTGCTTTTGCAGCTCAGGTACCATAGCGGCCAGCATGATGCAACTCGCAAGTTTAGAATCGGCCACATATTTCTGATAGGCCACAAACTGGTCTGGAGTTGCATCTTCTGGAGGATGGTTGGGAAGTTGTTCTTCAAGGACATAAGCAAGCTTTTCTGCCTTGAGGACTATCCTCAGGTTTTGAAGCCAGTCCATGAAGTTTGGCCCAGCCAGCTTATTGGTGTCCAAAATGGAACGCAAATTCAGAGAAGACATGATCAAGTGATTATCCTAGAAATACAAAATGAGCTTATGTGAGAAGAATGATAAAGAATGCATCAAGATACATTAATTAAATCCTATTTATTTCTCGAATTGAATAACCCTTTTTATCAATTCGGGAGATCGTAGGAACATCTCCAAATAGGTTGATATCCAACCATAGATAAGAACAACCAAGGGTAGAGTCCATCAAGTTATTCATAGCTATGAAGGTAGGTAATTATACCGATTATATATTATACATATGTAATTATCACATTATGCTATCAACTAATTGAATGTTTGCATAAATCATTGGGTTGTTAACTCATTAACAAGTATGCAACAATATACATAGCACCCAATGCACCTCTCTTTACATCGACCTTGGTTGTGGCACAACAAATCGATGCTCCAAGCTTAAGGCTGACCCATTAATCAAGAAATAGTTTTAATATGATTGGAGCTCATTCAACCGTTTAGTCAGGCTTGGATGTGTCCAACAACCAAAACTAAGGATTGACCTCTGACTCCAACTATATTAATCATAAACTAATTCCATGGTTTGAACATGTTGAGGTTCAAGCCAGGCATGGATGTGTCCATCAACCCAAACGAGAAACAAAACTCAGGTTCTAACCATATTAATGGAAGGTATTGGCCTTAATATTTTGTAAGGGGTTTTGGGTCTCATCCTTTTCCTTTTAAGCACATTCATGACATATAATTATGTCATGTTCTAACGATTTCCTTAATAAAGTATGTATGTGACTTAATTTATCAAGTCTCATTAATTAAATTAGGAACCAGATTTCTTAATTCTAATTTCATACTTTATTCAAGGAATTGTTTTGGGAAACAATTTCCTAAATTGTCATAATCAATTTCGGAAATAATATGTTTAAGACTTTGATTTCTCTAAATCAAATCTTATTAAATTAAGAGACAAATTCCCTTAATTCAACCACATATTATTTTCATGAAAATCTTATTTAAGGAAATAAACTCTATAGGAAATAATTTTCCTAATTAATTTTGGAGACAATAATACGTAAGAGCATCACCTCATAAATCAAATAAGGAAATTATCATTTGAGAATCACCTCAAAATTTTCCAAGATTTGATCACATATTTTATTTATGGATCATTAATTAGAACAAATTATTTACTTTGGGTGGCTCCCCGATGCACTCCCCAAAGAAAAGAAATTTGTTGTAAATCTAATTTGGCCTGCTCCCTGAGGCATAACCAAATTAAACTTGACAATTAAAAAACTTGTTAATAATATAATTTGGATGGCTCCCCGAGGCCTACCCAAATCAATTTTAACAATTCATATTCAAAATAGAAAATTAAATTATAACAACTAACTTTAATTTGGGTGGCTCCCTGAGGCACTCCCCAAAGTAAAGAATTTTGTTAATAATTTAAAAACAAATTTGAATTTAATTGTCAATTAATGTTTACATAAAATGTCTAGACTTTCATGAAAAGAAAATGTTGGTGCAAGTTGCATCAATGATATTCCTCTTTAAGTGTTTTAATGTTTGACAATACACATAAGTCAGTGATACATTGAACAGACAAAGGGGAACAAAGGAGATGTAAACAAAGCTGAAGAAAAGTCCTAGTTAATCTAGGCATCAAAACCCTAAGTCCCAGCGAAGGGATGCTGGGCACCTAGCGAAGGGCTGCTAGGTATCGAAACCTTAAGACCTAGCGAAGGGCTGCTAGGCACCTAGCGAAGGGCTGCTAGGTATCGAAACCCTAAGACCTAGCGAAGGGCTACTAGGCACCTAGCGAAGGGCTACTAGGCATAGAAGACCTAGCGAAGGGTTGCTAGGCACCTAGCGAAGGAATGCTAGGCATAGAAGACCTAGCGAAGGGCTGCTAGGCACCTGGCGAAGGACTGCTAGGGAATGAAGACCTGGCGAAGGACTTCTAGGCACCTGGCGAAGGACTGCCAGGGAATGAGTAACTTAGCTGAGCGATGACTAAGGACAGGAGTAGAGACGGGTCAGGGTTTGGGCGTCTCGAGGTCCGGAAGTATCGGAAGCTAAGCAAAAGTCCACCCGAAGGGCTGGGTGGCAACCGTCTCCTGAAAGGAGTAGGTGAAGGGTGAGTTCTCGGGGATAGGAACTCGTGCCGGTTTGACCTAGGGTTTCGTGCAAATCCGAAGTCCGAACCAAGTCCTTAAGCTTAATATTCTATGCATATATGCTTTGTGTTTGTGTATCTTGCAGGTAATAAGAACCAGAGACAAAGCAAGCAGAAAAACCAGCTGTGCAGTCTTTATGTAGGGCGCCCCCATCATCCAGGGCGCCCTCAACAGCCAGGGCACCCTGAGCCAAAGGTAAAAATGCAGTAAACGTGAAGCAGGCAGAACAGGTGTCAAGCGGGGCGCCCGGAGCGTCCAAGGCGCCCTGGTTCAAAGCTGTATTTGCAGTTTCGAACCCAAAACACAGATAAGCCATCATGAGGGCGCCCGGGAGGTCCGGGGCGCCCTGGTCAATGATCTTATCACCTGCGGCGAGGTAGGCGCAAGGATAAGGTTTGACCGAGTCTTCCGGGCCGCCCCCAACGTCCAGGGCGCCCCCAGGAGGCCTATATAAGGGGCTTCGACCCCTTTGCTTCAGAAACAACATTCCAGAGCCATTCTGATCATTCCTACCAACGACAACACGCTAAAGACGAGGCTCTATGACTGGGAGGCTCCAGGAGGAAGTGCGCGGCACTTCGGAGGTCCAGATCGGCTGACGCTTCGACATAAGTTGTTTTGGTTTGATTTACATTCTGCAATTAAGTTCATTTATCCTTTTGCTTGTAAATCAAACTGTAAGACGGGTTTTCTCCGCCTCCGGAAATTCCGGAAAGGAGACCAATAGTGGACTCACGCCGAGTACATAGGCCTTGGACGTACTGACCCAGGGGGGTCGGGAACCAAGTAAATAAATCCCGCGTGTCCTTCTGTATTGCATTTATTTTTCTGTTTTTACTTTTCCGCTGTGCTACTAATATTCTAAGTCTAGAACGAACGAAAGCTTTACGAAGATTTCCGAAAGATTTTTGAACGGTCGATATTCACCCCCCCCCCCTCTATTGACGGCACCCGTCCTACAAGTGGTATCAGAGCAGGGAAGTTCAAACTTGGTGCAACCACCAGTTTGAAAAAAATTTTCGGATTTTTTTCTCTTTATCTAGTTCGAATTTTTTTTAATCTTTCGTTCGATTCTTTTTCGTTAATCGAGGTTGGTGCAACACCCCTCGTTATTTCATTTTATTCATCCCGCACTACTAATCCAAGACCAAGTCTTGGGAATTTCTCTTCTTGTTAGTAAAATTTTATTTCAGATTAAATGGCCATGCAAGAAGGATTTAGCACCGCCAGACCTCCACTTTTTAGTGGAGTAGACTTTTCTTACTGGAAAAGTCGTATGGAGGTCCACCTGAAAACTCAGGTGGACATGTGGATCATCATCCAGTCTGGACTGGAGATCCCCAAAAATGCCGAAGGACTACCTCAAAGCTACTCAGAATTGGACACCGCTCTGAAGCGCAAAATATAAGCCGACGCAAAAGCGACCCAGACTCTCCAATGTGGATTGACAAAAGAGGAGCTGAACCAGGTAGGCCCCTTCAATAGTGCCAAGGAGCTTTGAGCAAAACTGATCGAGCTGCACGAAGGAACATCAGATACTCGGATCAGTAAAAGGGATCTGCTCCTGAACAAACTGTACACCATCAAGATGGCCGACAACGAAACAGCAGCCCAGCTCCACGCACGAATCCAAGAATTAATGAACGGTCTTCACACTATAGGTCACAAGGTCGAAAACCGTGACCTAATAAGGTATGCTCTAAACGCCTTCCCTAGAAATACCTTGTGGGCATCTATGGTAGATACATACAAGGTTTCAAGGGATCTTTCTAAAATAATGTTAGACGAATTATTTTCCGAATTAGAACTGCACGAACAAACTAACTCCAATTTGGTCGAGAAAGGAATTGCCTTGATTGCAGGTAAAACTAGAAAGTCAGCAAAGAAGAAACCGCAAACTGAACCTGAGTCTAACTCAGACTCAGACACAGAAGATGAAGGAGAACAAACTAAGCTGGTCCGACTGGCCCGAAGCTATTACAAAGAGCTGAAGAACCAAACCAACAGACGGAAAGCCGGCCGAAGAAAGGACGAACCAGTTGAACCCGCAAACGACAAAAACAAGCCCAACGTGACCTGCTACGAGTGCAAGAAAAAGGGTCACTACAAGTCAGAGTGTCCTAACCTAAAGGAGACTAAAAAGACGAGAAGAAAGAAAGCACTGCAAGCAACCTGGGACGAATCTTCCTCTGAAGAAGAAGAAGAAGTAAGTCCAACTTTCTAGCCCTGACCGCCTCAGAAGAAGTCGAGACCGAGTTAGAATCAGAACAGGACGACGGCAAACTGACCTTCTCAGAGGATGGCGAAATCAAGGTAAGTGGCTTTAATAGAAGTCAGTTAAACGATTTAATTTCATATCTTTCTCGAGATTTGGCGAAAGCCAAACTCCGAATCGAATCCCTCCGACAGGAAGTAAAACTCCTGAAAGAGGGAGCTGAATCTAAACCCTCAACCGAGAAAGTTCAAGAAGGAACTCCTACTCAAGTTGAAAAACTTGAGAAAGAGAACTCCTCCCTGAAAACTCAGGTTAAGGATCTTAGATCAGCTTTAGAACGATTTACCTCTGGTTCCAAGGGTCTAGACATGATTCTTGGAAAACAGAAGTCCGTTCTAAATCGATCCGGACTTGGCTATAGAACCAAATCCCGACAAAGATCTTACCTTGCTGTACTGAATCAGTCTAGAGGTAAAATTCAGGCATGGGTACCCAAACTGTGCCTGAACAAACCGACTGGATCAAATCAGTATTGGATCCCCAAGGACAAGATTCACATCTTGCCTAATCATTACCGTGGCTTTAGTCCAGGGGGAGCCAAACTGAAAACTATATTCATTGTTAGATAAAATCCAACTTTCTTTATTTTGCATGTTTGCTTGTTTATTTAATTTCTGCAATTTATTATGCTTAGACTTAGGTTAGTTTAAGGATTGAACAAACTTAACTGAAACTTGAAAACATAGTATTGGGTGGAGGTGAGATGATAGTACGTTAGGGAAACCAATTCTAATAAGATCAAGTTTACTTGGTCTCTTTAGACTGGTGAAACTAGCCGAAGCTACCGATCCAAAATCCAAACTAGTTAGACCAGAACTTTTTCAAAAATTAATTTTGAAAATGAAATTTCATTAAACGGCTTTGTCAAGGAAAGGGTTGATGATCCAATAAGGCTGCGGCCAAAGAAGGCCTAGTGCCTCGCCAAGACCTGGAAGCCAATTTTTGAATTTCAAATTCAAATTACTTTTTGTTAAATTCAAATCTAACACATTTTTCAGTTAAGAATAGATTCAAACAAAATAAATTGAAATGCTTTCAAAAATTAATTAAGATTTTCAAAATAAATTTTATGTATCAAAATCTGTCTCACAAAACCTATAAGGCTAACGTGATTGACAACCCTAGATTGGGTGAGACAGTAAAATTAAACTCAATTATGATTCCTTTAATACCTGTATTGTAGTTTAATCCTATATTTCAAACCATGGTCAACTTGGTCAAACCATGGTCAACGTAGTCAAACTACGGTCAAAGCAGTCAAACCACGGACAATGTAGACAAACCTTGGTCAAAACACTCAAATCGGGTCAAATCCGGTCAAAAACACTCCTCTAGGGTCAAAACCAGTCCTTAGGGCGCCCAATCCCTTGAGGGCGCCCCGAGGTTGGTCAAAAGCTGCCAAAAGGCAGCTGCAGCCCTGGCTAGGGCGCCCTCGTCAGGCGGGGCGCCCTCCTATAGTCCTTCAACGGCAGAAAGCTGCCGAAAGGTAACTGCAGGCCTGGTCAGGGCGCCCTCGCCAGCCGGGGCGCCTTCGGCAGACAGGGCGCCCTCCCGATAAAGGGCGCCCGAAACTGCCTATAAAAGGGGTTCCATTCCCCTTCTTCTCTTCACACTCAAACCACTCCTTCTCCTCAACTCTCTACTTTCCAAGAGATCTTGCAACCCTCTCAAGCTCTCATCTTCAACAATGCCTCCCCGAGCAGCCCGGTAAAATTTTTAATTAAGTTAATTTCTTTTCAATTTTTCATTAAATGCATACTTTCTTTAAATGCACATTCTTTCTCTTAGAAGACGCCGACCAAACCAGGCAGAACCCGGTACCCAACCTAGTCCTGATCCTAGGTTTCCGAATTTAGAATTATGTAATAAGTTCGCTCGTACCACCTATAAACCTATCAAAACGAGCTACTTGAATAGACAATTTTTCACCCAATCCTGTCCCTTAGCAATGAACGTCATAAACTTTTACCAACTTGACAATCTCGTATTCTGCACCCACCCAATCAATACTTCCTTATGTGCAGAATTTTACAATAACATAATTAGACAGGATAGTCTCATGTTCTCCACCACTGTTCAAGGAATCCCCTTAACTATCACACCAACATTACTCAACCGGTTTCTAGGACTACGACTCTCGCAATCCACCTTCTGTTGTTACCCTCCTAGGGAGCCTCCCTTTGATGCTCCTTACTCTCACATTACCTTAGATACATTACACTCATACTTCTTTAGGCGACCCCTGGCCAGACGATTTCAGTCTGTCGAATTAGAGGTCCAGGACTACGCTCTATATAGGGTCATAGTCCGATGTATTCTGCCATTATCCACCAGGGACGTCACCACTATGCGACCATTCCACGCCTTTCTCCTGTACGCCTTGATTCACCAGCTAGACATCGACATAGGACTTCACATGTTTCATACTATCCTACACGCATCCAGTGTTACCACGCAAGGGCGGGTACGCACACCCTACTGCCACATCATCACGTCCATATTACATCACCACGGTAGAAACATTACCGAGGGAGAGATGGCCGCTTTGACCGATTACGATGAAATAGGCTATAGAAACTTCGCCCTAGCCGGGATAGAGGTGTCCGGTACCGGGGTTCTGAGTTGGAGACGACAGCAGGCCGGAGCTCCGATCGACTCAGACGAGGAGGTAGACGTGGATGTTGGAGACATAGCGGCAGCAGCCCGAGCGCACATAGACGAGCCCGCTCCACCGACACTCTACGAGAGAGTGACACACTTAGAGACACAGGTCCAGAGTCTCCGAGAGGAGGTCGAGGCCTATCACATAGAGCAGATGGACGCTCGTAGAGCCGATCGAGAAGTGGCTGATGCACGATTCATTGAGATGATGGCACGCTTCGATTCATGGCAGCCGGGCCCATCTGATCATCCCGGTCCCTCGTCCTAGATTTGCTTAGCATTGTACCAGTAACTATCTGACTGCCCCTACTCAGTAGGGTTGACTTATGTTTGACTGTATGACTGTGTTGACTTTCCTATGTTGACTAGCTTATGAGTACTTGGTTCCTTTCTATTCGGCAGTTAGGATTGTGCTTAGTAGAATAGATTTAGCTCATTATTGGTTTTTTTTTCTTTCAAAATGCTTTCAAAATCAGCTCTTACTTAATTTTGAAAAAGTTTTAAAAATAAATTCTTTTATTTTTCGACTTAGTTTTATTTCAAAACTACCCCTTTTCAAAATTAGGGCTTCTTCGCAAATGGACTTAGCCTAGGCCCTAACCCTAGAACTGCATGCACCTATAGACTTAGAAGCCAGCATCTCACAAGCACTTTAGGATACTTTTTGATTGATAACCTAGAAAGGGTTGAGATGCTTAGGTCTTTGCCTTAATTCAAGATGCTTTAAGTCAGTGCATCTGCAGCAATTGGGGCACTAAATACAACTTACACAGCAATCAAGTTAAGTGTCAAGTTTAGAAAATCTAACTTGAACAGAAACACTTAACTTGACTAACCCTAGCGAAAACTACTGCTTATAACAGTTAGTAAGTAGCTAAATGGGTTAGACAGGTCCCTACAAGAGAAAACTAACTGATTTGGTCTAAGTCTTGGTTCAGTACAGCAAAATCATACTAATATTTTCCCTTACAAAAGTTAATTCTTTTATGCAATTTAATTTCTGCTATATCTATCTGTTTTTTTTATATATGGCAAAGGGGGAGAGATAGGAAAGGAGAAAGTTCAAATGTTTTCAAAATCTCAAACTCTCTCTTTTCAAAAAGTTAGCTACTTTTCAAAGCTTCTCAAAAACCTTTTAGAAGTACTTAAGTGTTTTAAGTTTTTCAAAATTTACTAAGTACTTAAGTTTTTCAAAATTTACTAAGTACTTAAGTTTTTCAAAATTTACTAAGTACTTAAGTTTTTTCAAAATTTACTAAGTACTTAAAGTTTTTCAAAAGTTAGTAAGTACTTAACTTAAAGTTTTCAAAACTTTTGAGTACTCTAAAACTTAAGGCTTCAAAATTTACTAAGTACTTAAAGTTTTTCAAAAGTTACTAAGTACTTAACTTAAAGTTTTCAAAACTCATGCTTTCGAAAACTCCTCTATGTACTTTTAAAACTTAAGTTATCAAAAGATTTCCAAGTACTTAAAACTTAAGTTTTCAAAGTGGAAAATCATTCTAAGTAAAGTTTTAGAACCCCACGTATTTTTGAAAAATCTAGGGGGAGATTCCTTCCAGGGGGAGGGAACAAAAGTTAATGGTTTTATGCTTTGATTAAACTTAACTTTTTGAACTAGGGTTGCCATAAATCAAAAAGTGGGAGATTGTTGGTGCAGAAAGCACCAAAGTCAAACCTGTGTTTTGATAATGGCAACAGGGTTCAAAAGTTAAGTCTTAGTTGTTATCTAACATGTTACTCTAGTGGCAGGAAAAAAGTCCTAGCGAAGGCTGCTAGGCACTGGCGAAGGAATGCCAGGGTGAAAAGCCCTAGCGAAGGACTGCTAGGCCCAGGCGAAGGACTGCAGGAATGAAGCCCTAGCGAAGGACTGCTAGGCACCGGGCGAAGGACAGCTCGGTATCCAAGACCTGGCGAAGGACCGCGAGGCAAAAGTCCAACCAGAGGAACGGTTGGCATCAGGTACATTCTCCCGAGAGGAGTAGGTGAGGACGCGTTCCCCGTCGAGGGAACAGTAGGCGTCGGTTCGACCTAGGGTTCCATTTTGGAGACCCAAAGTCAGAACCAAGACAGCTAAGGCTGTATAAAAACTAACCACTTACTGCTTTATGTTGTTTTCGGACTAACCCTGGATGCAGGACCAAAGGAACGTGTGTCTGCAGCTCAGAGAGCCTCAAAGGAGTGAGGCAGCAGCTGAGTAGGGCGCCCTGAGTGTCCAGGGCGCCCCCAAGGTGAACAAGAAACAAATGAAGCAAAAAGGAGCTTCGGCTGACTACTGGCCGGGGCGCCCTCAGCAGCCAGGGCGCCCCAGCAGCCAGGGCGCCCTCAGCAGCCAAGGCGCCCCGCGCCTATGCCAGCGAAGCCAATCACCCTTATCCAGCCGAGAAGCCCGCGCGGAAGGAGTCAAGCAGGGCGCCCCCAGCGTCCAGGGCGCCCCCAGGGTCAAACCTCATCCCTATTCGAGTGGGATAAAGGTTGACCGAGAGAATCTCGGATCACGTGACACGTGGGGGGGCGCCCCCGACGTCCAGGGCGCCCCGAGGTGCTATAAATAGCACCCAACGCCCAGGCTTCAAGGAACATCTCGAACACAACGCTTCTACGCTCTTCTGCTCTCACGCCTCGCTCCGGAAACTGCCCAACTCGAGCCGACGACGTCCTGCTGCTCCGAAAAAGTCAATCTACTTCGGACGTCGGTAAAGAAGAGTGATTTTCAATTTACTGCACTTACTCTGTAATCAATATTTGTAAATTATTTTTGCGCCTATATAGAATTGCCCAAAGTAAACGGTCAACGACCGTGGGCCTTGGAGTAGGAGTCGACCTAGGCTCCGAACCAAGTAAAACCTCCCGTGTTTGCGTTGTGTGTTTTTAACTTCCGCTGTGCAACTTCTCTTAGTTTACAAATCCGAAAGTTTTCCGATATTCACCCCCCCCCTCTATCAGTTCTCTCGATCCAAGAAGTGGTATCAGAGCCGAGCCGCTCTTCACCGGACTAACCGCCGACGGAGCAACGACGCCAGGAGTTGAGGGGGAGCCCAGGGGTGAATCAGGTACAATTTTTATGCCCAGTTTTAAATTGCATATTATTTGTTTCACATGCAGGGAGAGAGGGCACTACAAAAATCAGTGCCCTACTCGTAAGACTCGATCTACACCACCGGTGGCGAAGGAGGCACCAGCGCCAGAAAATCGGAGGGACAAAAGTCACGTACAATGCTTCAAATGCAAGAAATACGGACATTACAAAAATAAATGTCCGGCGAAGGTACACAAGATTTATGTTCCAAAAATTTTACAAGTTCCTGCACTGCAATGTGATAAAGTAGTTAATTTTTCTGATAAAGTAGATTTACTGCATAGTAAAATTAACTTATTGCATGTTAAATTACAAAACGTGAATATGACCAAAATATCAGAAATTAATTGTTTAATTCAGAATATCAATTCAGAAATTTATAAAATTAATTATGATAGTTTATCTGATAAAATTAATTCTGATAATTTATCTGATAAAATTAACTTTGATAATTTATTTGATAAAATTAATTCTGATAATTTATTTGATAAAATTAACTCTGATAATTTTTCTGATAAAAATAATTCTGATAAAATTAGTTCTGATAATTTTAATTCAGACAAAATTAATCTTAAGGATAATTTGGAATTCAAATTTGAAAATCCTAAGGATAATTCGGAATTCAAATTTGAAAATCCTAAGGATAACTCCGAATTCAAATTTGAAAACCTTAAAGATAATTCTAAAGATAACCCCGAAATTATTGGAAATCTTGAGGATAAAGAAGATTTTATTGAAAATATTCTTGAGGATAATAAAGATAAAATCTTCCTAGATGATAACCTAATTATAGATAATATTGAATATTATTATAAAACCATAACTACTGGCCCATTCCACTCCACCTACTGTGAGGATATAGAAAGATCTAATCTTAAGGAGGATATGGAACTATCTAAGATAAAGGCCATAATCAATAAAAATTACAAAAATTCAAATAAATTAAAATTATTAGAAAAACTTGAAAAGAAAGAGAAAAATGAAAAAGACATTTTCGAAATAATGAAAATGATGAATTTAAACCCACAATTATTAATTTATCATTAAATTAAATCTTAATCAAATTCAAATTTTATCTTAATTAAATTCAAATGAAATCTTAATTAAATCTAAATTAAATTTCAAATTAAATCTTAACTAATTTCAAATTAAATCTTAATTAAAATTCAAATTAAAACTTAATTAAAATTCAAATTTAAATTAAATTCGAAATTCAAATTTAAATTAAATTCAAAATTCAAATTTAAATTAAATTCAAAATTCAAATTTAATTCGAAATTCAAATTTAAATTAAATTCCAAATTCAAACCTAAATTAAATTCAAATTAAATTAAATTCAAATTCAAACTTAAATCAAATTAAAATTAAATTTAAATTAAATTCAAAATTCAAATTTAATTCGAAATTCAAATTTAAATTAAATTCCAAATTCAAACCTAAATTAAATTAAAATTCAAAATTAAATTAAATTCGAAATTCAAACTTAAATTAAATTAAAATTCAAAATTAAATTAAATTCGAAATTCAAACTTAAATTAAATTAAAATTAAAATTTAAATTAAATTCAAATTCAAAATTAAATTAAATTCGAAATTCAAACTTAAATTAAAATAAAATTCAAATTTAAATTAAATTCGAAATTCAAATTTAAATTAAATTCAAATTTAAATTTAAATTAAATTCAAATTCAAATTTAACTACTAATTAAATTCAAATTTAGTTTAATCCAAATTAATTGAAACTTAAATTCATTTATTCTCTATTGATTAATAAATTTTCTAAACCAATCAATTCTTAATTAACCTGAACTCAACTAAAATCTTAAATGACTTAAACTCAAACTAAAATAAAATTCTACCCAAACTATAACAATTAAAATTAATAACATTAAATATGTCAAAGTGGGTTGACATATTCGCGGGTTCACTCGACATGTATCAAATCGGGAATTTGATACATTCTTAGAAACATAAATAAAATGACTTGAATTGTTTGACTCATGCATAATTGCCATGCCATGCATTTGCTATTCCTATTTGACATGTCATTCATAGTTAAACCTTTTTTTTGCAAATATTAGAACGGCTATAGGAAAAAGAATAATTGAAACTTGATCAATCTTGTATTGGGTGGCGGTGAGATGATAGTACGTTAGGGAAGCTAATTCTAATAAGATCAAGTATACATGGTCCCTTTAGACTGGTGAAACTAGCCGAAGCTACCGATCCAAGACCCAAACTAGTTAGACTAGAATTTTTCAAAAAGTAATTTTGAAAATGAAATTTCATTAAAAGGCTTTGTCAAGGAAAGGGTTGATGATCCAATAAGGCTATGGCCAAAGAAGGCCTAGTGCCTCGCCAAGACCTGGAAGCCAATTTTTGAAATTCAAATTCAAGTTACTTATTGTCAAATTCAAATCTAACACAAGCTTCAATTAAATCTTAGAGTGAATAAATTAAGAAAAATGATTCAAGCATCTCACAATACACCTATAAGGCAACCATGCTTGTTGTATTGATACATCTAAAATGGATGAGATGTTAAGGACTAATGAATTGAAAAATATTTTTCAAAATTCTTTTTCAAAATTGTTAGAATATTTTCCTAAAAATATATTTTCAAAATAGTGCTTCAACATAATAATATTTTTATGGAATTCATGCTTGCCTGATTGAATATACATATTATACGTTTTTCAAAAATTATATCTTTTCAAAAATTGTTTGACTCACACAATTAGACACAAGCCTCTTAGGACAACACTAAAGTTCCTTAAGGCACTTAGATAGAGTCAAACGGTGTTGGATGCAGGGGGAGTGTTTTGTTCTTTTCGTTAAAAATTATTTTCCGAAAACTGCACCTTAATTTATATCGCATATGTTTTCCAATTTATCTTCCTTCTAAATTATATTTTCAAAATCTATCTTCCTGAAAGTTGGTGTTCATTTGAGTTTTATAAACCCTAAAGACACAGAGGAAGGTCCACTTCTTGATCTAAAAAAGGACTCCTAGGACGTGTCAGATTTAGGGGGAGTCTGAGTCAACTTTCTGACAAGTTTTAAATTATTTTGAAAATTATTAGTTTATTCTTTTGATCTGAATTAACCTTAAAACTCAGAGGAAGAGTACTTGTGATCAACAAGCTTCCCAGGACTGGGTCAAGTTTAGGGGGAGGTCAAATTAAAAGAATTATTGAATATTTCAAATATTTTCATGCGCAGTATTTTCAAATCCTGTTAAAAACATAAGTATTATTTTTTTTAAAAAAAATTACTATTATCTGATTTTGATCAATTTGAAATAATATCTTGAGTTTGAACAATCTTCCAAGACACTTAGGAAAATGTCCTTGTAGTCAACAAGGTTTCCTATGATTGTGTCAGACTGGAAGATAAACCAAATCAAGTATTATGACTTTAAAATTTTACAAAATTTTTCAAAATTAACTTACATCCTATTATTTTGTGACTTATGAAATTTTTTAAATAATATTTACTTGGGTTGGAAAATTTCCAGGACACTTAGGAAAATGTCCTTGTAGTCAACAAGGTTTCCCAGGATGGTGTCAGACTGAAAAATAAACCAAGTGAAGTCAAATATTATGTTTTCAAAAGTACTTATATCTTTCAAAGCCAAAAATTCTTTCAAAAGTACTTAATTTAAAAAAATATATATATATTCAATGTATTTTAAAAAAAAAATACCTATTTTTTAAAAAAAAAAACTCAATACACTTTTCAAAGGCACTTATATTTTTCAAAATTTACTTATTATTTTTCTGATCCTTCTTCAAAAATATGTATTTTTCAAAACTGCTCAATCTATTCTCTCAAAAGTACTTGCATGCTTCAAAGATCATCTTTCAAAATATTTGTAATTTCAAAAATCTGGCATTTTCTCAAAAATATTGTCTAAGTTTTGTGAGTTCAAAATACTTAAGCATTAGTTTTATGTTATGCTTTCAAAATTCTATACTAAGTATTTTCAAAAATACTCTCATTGTTGGCACAAGTATTTCTGTGTTTTTTGATGTATGACAAAGGGGGAGAGGTATGCTTAAGTTAGAAATTTTTTTTCTTATTGTTCCTAGAGGATCAAAAATATGTTCAAAAACTAAAGTCAATTTTTCCCCAAGGATAGTAAGTTAGCCCCTTAAACCAATCTAACTTAAGTTATTGTCAAACATCAAAAAAGGGGAGATTGTTGGTGCAAGTTGCATCAATGATATTCCTCTTTAAGTGTTTTAATGTTTGACAATACACTTAAGTCAGTGATAAATTGAACAGACAAAGGGGAACAAAGGAGATGTAAACAAAGCTGAAGAAAAGTCCTAGTTAATCTAGGCATCGAAACCCTAAGTCCCAGCGAAGGGATGCTGGGCACCTAGCGAAGGGCTGCTAGGTATCGAAACCTTAAGACCTAGCGAAGGGCTGCTAGGCACCTAGTGAAGGGATGCTAGGTATCGAAACCCTAAGACCTAGCGAAGGGATGCTAGGCACCAAGCGAAGGGCTGCTAGGCATAGAAGACCTAGCGAAGGGTTGCTAGGCACCTAGCGAAGGAATGCTAGGCATAGAAGACCTAGCGAAGGGTTGCTAGGCACCTAGCGAAGGAATGCTAGGCATAGAAGACCTAGCGAAGGGCTGCTAGGCACCTGGCGAAGGACTGCTAGGGAATGAAGACCTGGCGATGGACTGCCAGGGAATGAGCAACTTAGCTGAGCGATGACTAAGGACAGAAGTAGAGACGGGTCAGGGTTTGGGCGTTTCGAGGTTCGGAAGTATCAGAAGCTAAGCAAAAGTCCACCCGAAGGGCTGGGTGGCAACCGTCTCCTGAAAGGAGTAGGTGAAGAGCGAGTTCTCGGGGATAGGAACTCGTGCCGGTTCGACCTAGGGTTTCGTGCAAATCCAAAGTCTGAACCAAGTCCTTAAGCTTAATATTCTATGCATATATGCTTTGTGTTTGTGTATCTTGCAGGTAACAGGAACCAGAGACAAAGCAAGTAGAAAAACCAGCTGTGCAGTCTTTATGCAGGGCGCCCCCATCAAGGAGGGCACCCCCATCATCTAGGGCGCCCTCAACAGCCAGGGTGCCCTGAGCCAAAGGTAAAAATGCAGTAAACGTGAAGCAGGCAGAACAGGTGTCAAGCGGGGCGCCCGGAGCGTCCGGGGCGCCCTGGTTCAAAGCTGTATTTGCAGTTTCGAACCCAAAACACAGATAAGCCATCATGAGGGCGCCCGGGAGGTCCGCGGCACCCTGGTCAATGATCTTATCACCTGCGGCGAGGTAGGCGCAAGGATAAGGTTTGACCGAGTCTTCCGGGGCGCCCCCAATGTCCAGGGCGCCCCCAGGAGGCCTATATAAGGGGCCCCTCTGCTTCAGAAACAACATTCCAGAGCCATTCTGATCATTCCTACCGACGACAACGTGCTAAAGATGAGGCTCTACGACCGGGAGGCTCCAGGAGGAAGTGCGCGGCACTTCGGAGGTCCAGATCGGCTGACGCTTCGACATAAGTTGTTTTGGTTTGATTTACATTCTGCAATTAAGTTCATTTATCCTTTTGCTTGTAAATCAAACTGTAAGATGGGTTTTCTCCGCCTCCGGAAATTCCGGAAAGGAGACCAATAGTGGACTAACGCCGAGTACATAGGCCTTGGACGTACTGACCTAGGGGGGTCGGGAACCAAGTAAATAAATCTCGCGTGTCCTTCTGTATTGCATTTATTTTTCTATTTTTACTTTTCCGCTGTGCTACTAATATTCTAAGTCTAGAACGAACGAAAGCTTTACGAAGATTTCCGAAAGATTTTTGAATGGTCGATATTCACCCCCCCCCCTCTATCGACGGCACCGGTCCTACAGAAAGTGCCCAAAATTACGAGCTTTCCATAAATGGAAAGTTTCCAAAATTAAAAGGTTTTCAGATTTATTGTAAGTTTCTGATACAAAGAAAACTTATGTATTTCCAAAATTAAAATTTTTCCAAAATTAGGAAATTTTCAAAATTGGAAAGTTTCCAAAAATGGAATGTTTTCACAATTATCATAAAATTTCAGAAACAGAGATATTTCAAAAGTTTGCGAAATTTCATGTGGATTTCCAAACTTTGAAATTCCTAAATTTAAAATTTACCATAATTGGAAAGTTTCCATAATTGGAAAATTTTCCAAAATTGAGATCATGACAAAGTTTTCCGTAAAATAATTATATGATTATGTCGAACACTAACCGGCTCTGATACCACTGTTGGGACCGGGTGCATGCAAACGCGGACACGTATTGTAATTGTTACATAATTACATGCAGCGGAAACAAAAGCATAAATAATTTCTTAAATTATTCTAACACATATCCTAAGCATGCAATGTGTTCACATAATCATAATATAAAATTTTTGCAGAAAAGGAAATTACTCTACGAAATACCATGCGTAACTTGGAAGAAGGAATGAGATTCAACCGTTAGCATCCCTTGAAAGCTCCGCCTCTATTCGTTTCCACGCCGAGTATCGTCGGGATGACTTCGCTAAGCCACGAGTTTCATGTTCACGAGAACTACTAGATTCTCCGTGAACACGACGAAAACCGAGAGAGTAATCAAATCGAAAGACTCACCACCAAGGTTGGTCGAAGAGGAAGATCGTCGCAAGGAAGTGCTTCGTCGCCTTGATGCTTCTCCTTGTGCTCACGGCAAGAAGAAAGAAGGAAGGCCTATGGCCGGCCAAGAGAGAGGGAGAGAAGAAGAGGAGAGAGCCCAAGCAATTCTTGGATGGATCATCTTCCATGGCACCCCTTGGGTCCTTTATATAGGGAGAGGTTTCTTAATTCCCAAGCAAACCTCTCCTTGATTATGGAATAATTTCTCAATCAATCCATAATCAAGGCTCTCATGATCAAGCTTCTTCTTCTTGATTATGGAATAATTTCTCAATCAATCCATAATCAAGGCTCTCTTTCTTTTGGCATGATTATATAAAATTTTATAAAACAAACCAACCATTGGTTCATTATATAAATTTTATTAAACAAACCAACTCATGGTTCATTATATAAAAATTTATATAAAATTTATATAAACTTTTATAAAATAAACCAACCTTTGGTCTATTTTATAAAACAAACCAAAATAGCCTTATCCTCTTATGGTGGGGGCCGACCATGACAAGAAGAGAGTGTAGGACCGGTGCCGTCGATAGAGGGGGGGTGAATATCGACCGTTGAAAACTTTCATGAAACCTTCGTAAAACTTTCGAATCTTCGTTCTAGACTCAGAGTTAGTAGCAGCGGAAGGCAAACAGAACGAAGAAAACAATACAAGGACACAGCGGGATTTTTATTTGGTTCCCGACCCCCCAGGGTCAGTACATCCAAGCCTATGCACGGGAACGCCCATCCACTATTGGTCTCCTTCCCAGACATTCCGGAGGCGGAGAAACTCGACTTACAGTGCAAGATTTACAAGCAATAATATAGAAAAATTATGTGCGGAATTAAATAAAATCAAACCAACAAGACAAAGTCTGAAGCTCGGCCGATCTGGACCTCCTGGAGCCTCCTGGTCGTAGAGCCTCGTCTCTAGCGCGTTGTCATCGGTCAGAATTCTTGGAATGGTGCTTGGCAGTTGTTGTTGAAGCAAAGGGGTCGAAGCCCCTTATATAGGCCTCCTGGGGGCGCCCTGGACGCTGGGGGCGCCCCGAAAAACCCGATCAAACTTTATCCTTGCGCCTACCTCACCGCAGGTGATAAAATCTTTGACCAGGGTACCCCGGACCTTCCGGGCGCCCTCATGAAGGCTTATCTATGGTTCGCACTCGAAACAGCATAAACAGGTTCGAACCCAGGCACCCCGGACGCTCTGGGCGCCCCGCTTGACACCTGTTCTGCCTGCTTACTTAAACTGCTCTTTTTAGCTTTGTCTGGGGGCGCCCCCACTGTTGGGGGCGCCCTGGATGCATGGGGGCGCCCCCACTGCTGGGGGCGCCCTGCTTCAAGGCTGGCAGCACAGTTTTTGCCTGGTTTACCTGCTTTGTCTCCGGTTCTTGATGTTGGGACCGGGTGCATGTTGACAAGGATACGGGTTCGTAAATTTTTAATATTTACGTGCAGCGGAAGAATTAGCATAAATAATTTTTCAAATTATTTTTAACCACATATCTAGCATGCGACCTTATGATGTGTGGACATGATCATAAATTAAAATTTTGCGGAAAAGTAAACTAATTTACTTAGTACCTCGCGTAACTCGAAGTAAGGGACGAGTACCTCCCTTGGAAGCTCCGCCTCTATTCGCGTCCACGCCGAGTTCTCTTCGGGATGACTTCGCAAAGTCACGAGTTTTGTGCCGACGAGAACTACTAGATTCTCCAAAGGCACAACTAGAATAACAAGAGAGAAAAGATGGAAACTAACCACCAAGTAACGGAATTAAAATTCCGGGAAAGGAAGGAAGGAGTCGTGATCCGCTTCTTCTTCTTCGGCACCTTCTTGGTGGATGAAGCTCTCGGCCACCCTTGGGATGTGCGCCAGCCCTAGGGGAGGAGAGAGAGCCGACCCTAGAGAGAGAGAGGGGCGCCGGCCCTAGAGAGAGAGAGAGTTAGAGAGAGAGAGAGAGCTACTAATCTCTTGATTAATTGATTCAAGGCTTGCCTTGGTTCCTTTATATAGTAGCCTCTCCATTGCCAAGTCTCCTCTTAACGGAATTTTCATAAGAAATTTATCCTATAAATTTTCTTATGAATTATTCCGTTATGCCAAGTTTTATTATAACTAAATTTATAATAAAACAAACTCATCTCTCCTTTTATTATGGGATAAAATTTGTATAAAATTTTCTTATCATGGAAAAATCAATTCATAATTGATTTTATAAATTAAAATTAAACCAATTCATGGTTCATTTTAATTTCCATAAAAAGAATAAATTTCTACAATTTTCTTTATATAAATTTCTTTATATTAATTTATTTATCCATAATTTTATAAAACAAATCGCGCTTGATTTATTTTATAATTTAAACCAATTAAATTGGTTTCTCACTTTTATTGTGGCCGGCCAAACCAAAGAGGGTGGGCACCCTCTTTGGCCGGCCACACCAAGCCCTTCTCTCGCGAATTAAACGTATTTAATTCGCCCAATAAGCCTTCAAAAGACTTAGCCATTTTAAGCTTCTGATGCGCCTCTGATAAATTCAGATTCGACTTATTTCTCTTGATTGGAAAATCCAATTTTCAACTCGTTTTAAATCCCTCGGATTACTTGTAGTGCGTGTGACTAAATAGGCTTTCGATTTATGTTGGCCGTCTATAATCAACCAATTATAGAACGATCATGAGTGGCACCTAGTAATACATCATGACCCCCAATTAATAGAAAGATCAACGGTTGACCTCAGATATAATTCTGAAACCCTTCAGCAGCTCTAATGAATTGTGCCTCATTCCCTTCACCATCTTATACCCACTTGGTTCAGGACATGGTCTATGTGTGTCAGTCCCCACTAGGCTGACTACGTCACACCTAGCCCAAGTAACGTTCTCTCATCCTTTGGATTTCTAATTACTCTCATGTATTTAAGAGACTCATACTCTAAACTTGACATGCTCTGGCCAGAGGCTTTGAGTAACAATCCGACGATAGGCCTGGGTATACATCTCCTCACAAGGAGTGATGAATCCTTTGTAGGCTGTTCAAACATCTTCGGGCACTTCGGCTTATACCCAACCATCCTGGGTCCACACCTCCTTGGAGATGCTTGCTTAAGATGTTAAAGTATAAGTCTCCATGACCAAGATGACTTGAACACCGTAAGTCAAAGGAACATCGCACTTAAGCTGCAGTAAGAACTTCACTGACATGTCTATATATAGACTACCATGTGATGTTTTACAGTCAGTCACTCCAATGAACTAGTTTCCTTAACTAGCATTCATGTTTATCTCCGGACATCCCAATGTCACCAGCCAGTGAGAATCAGCTGATTAGAGAATAACCCATGCTAGTCTCAACAGAATTGATAGTGTCCGTATTTATCAATTTATCAACTAGGGACAATTTCAATACTTCACAATTGCACATGTAGAGATAATCACTAGTTGTGAATTCATCACAAATTCTCTCATGCTGTGAATTGTATTGCGGACATTCAGTAAATGAGTTTAAGATCCCAATCAAATACACAAACATGTATACTCAAATAGTGAATTTTCATTTATTAAAATAAATGTTTACAATCATAAGGCGATTGCCTTAGAACACTTCTCTCACATTACTAACAAACTCCCACTTGGCCTAATGCCAATCGCTACGGTATCCAATACCACAGGCTCTAACATGACCCTCAAACTTGCTTTGAGGCAAGGCCTTAGTTAAAGGATCCGCTAAATTCCTTTCAGTGAGAATTTTCTCAATTTGTATATCGTTCCTACTTATAATCTCTCTGATCAGATGATAGCGGCGAAGCACGTGTTTGGATCGCTGATGAGACCTTGGTTCCTTTGCTTGTGCAATAGCTCCATTGTTGTCGTAGTAAACCGGCACTGCTTCATCAATGGTTGGAACCACACCAAGTTCGGAGATAAACTTCTTGATCCAGACTGCTTCCTTTGCTGCTTCCGAAGCTGCGATATATTCCGCTTCCGTGGTATAATCCGCTACGGTGTCTTGTTTGGAACTCTTCCAACTTATTGCGCCTCCATTCAAAGTAAATACGTATCCAGACTAGGATTTGGAGTCATCCTTATCTGTCTGGAAACTGGCATCTGTATACCCACGTATTACCATATCTCCTTCTCCATATATTAGGAACACATCCTTAGTTCTTCTTAAGTACTTAAGGATTGTCTTGACAGCCGCCCAATGATCCATTCCTGGATCCGACTGGTATCTGCTCATGATGCTCAGAGCATATAATACATCGGGCCTAGTACATAACATAGCATACATGATAGATCGTATCGCGGATGCATAAGGAATCTTATTCATGCATATCCTCTCGTCTTCTGTGCGCGGACACATAGACTTTGAAAGGTTGATCCCATGCCTGATGGGAAGGTAACCTTTCTTGGATTCCGACATGCTAAACCTTTTTAGCACTCGGTCTATATATGTAGACTGTGAAAGACCAAGCAGCCGTTTTGATCTATCTCTATAAATTCTAATCCCAAGGATATAGGTTGCTTCTCCCAGGTCTTCATGGAGAACCAAATTTTAACTGATTGTAAGACTGATATATCGTTTCCTATAAGTAATATGTCATCGACATATAGCACTAGGAATACGACTGCACTCCCACTAACCTTCTTGTACACACAAGGTTCGTCAGGATTTTGTGAGAAATCAACCTCTTTGATTGTCTCATCAAAACGGATGTTCCAGCTCCTGGATGCTTGCTTCAGTCCATATATGGATCGTCGAAGCTTGCATACTTTAGTTTTATCAACCGATGTGAAACCTTCAGGTTGTATCATGTATACATCCTCAAGCAGGTTTCCATTAAGGAAAGCTGTTTTCACATCCATTTGCCATATCTCATAATCATAATGAGCTGCTATGGCTAGGAGCATCCGAATGGATTTAAGCATAGCTACTGGCGAATAGGTTTCGTCATAATCAATTCCTTGCTTTTGACAGTATCCTTTTGCCACTAATCTAGCCTTAAAGGTAACAACATTACCTTCCATGTCGGTTTTCTTCTTGAAAATCCACTTGCACCCTATGGGCTTAATCCCTTCAGGTGGGTTAACCAAGTCCCATACTTGATTTTCGTACATGAAATCCATTTCCGACTTCATGGCTTCAAGCCATTTGTCCCTTTCTGAACATTTCAGAACATCTTCATAACTGATAGGTTCGTCATCGCTTATGAGTAACACGTCGTTCGATTCACTTATGAGAAATCCGTATCTCTCTGGAATATTGTGTGTCCTATCAGACCTACGAAGGGGTGGTGTTGTTTTAGGTTCAACTGATAGCTCATCATTATGAGTTATTAGTTGTGGGTCTTGACTAGGTGTCTCTGTAATGTCTATTGGAGTTTCTTGAACTCCATCAAGTTCAATGCTACTCCCACTATTTTCTTGTAAAAGAAATTCTTTTTCTAGAAATACAGCATGCCTTGAAACAAACACCTTTTGTTCCAAGGGATGATAGAATTGGTAACCCTTCGTTTCCTTAGGGTATCCAATAAATAGACATTTATCAGACTTAGCATCCAATTTGTCTGATATAGTCCGCTTCACATAAGCAGGACAACCCCATATCTTAAGGTGAGTTAAGTGAGGTTTCTTACTATTCCATGTCTCATATGGAGTAGTAGAGACTACCTTGGTCGGGACTCTTTTAGCAAGTAAACGGCTGTCTTAAGTGCATAGCCCCAAAAGGATTTTGGAAGAGTTGCATGATTCATCATCGACCTAACCATGTCCATCAAGGTTCGGTTGCGCCTCTCAGATACACCATTATGCTGTGGTGTATACGGCAGAGTCCATTGGGACAATATCCCATTGTCCCTAAGATAATCTTGAAACTCTTGACTTAAGTATTCAGCACCCCGATCGGATCGAAGTATCTTAATACTTTTGCCAAGCTATTTCTCTACTTCATTTCTGAACTCTTTGAATTTCTCAAAAGCTTCAGATTTGTGTTTCATCAAGAACACATACCCGAATCGTGAGTGATCATCGATAAAGGTGATGAAGTAGCTATAGCCTCCTTGTGCAAGAGTTGACATTGGTCNAAAACATGTAGAGTAGTCCTATTCCACTAAGCATAAGGTTCATTTAGTAGTTGGTAACAGATAACTCATCAAGTAAACAGCTAGCAACTAGATATGATAAGTGCATAAAAAGTCAACTGGTCGAAGCAAGTACCAACACAGTCAAACATGAGTCAAGCACAAGTCAATAGTACAATAAGGTGGTTGAAGTTATCTGGAGTCTAAGAAGGGGGCCCGGAGGTAAGAATGGACCGGGCTGCCAAGATTGGAACATGGTGTTGGTGCAGAAAGCACCAAAGTCAAACCTGTGTTTTGATAATGGCAACAGGGTTCAAAAGTTAAGTCCTAGTTGTTATCTAACATGTTACTCTAGTGTACAGGACAAAAGCCCTAGCGAAGGAATGCTAGGCACTGGCGAAGGAATGCCAGGACAGAAGCCCTAGCGAAGGAATGCTAGGCCCTGGCGAAGGAATGCCAGGACAGAAGCCCTAGCGAAGGAATGCTAGGCCCTGGCGAAGGAATGCCAGAACAGAAGCCCTAGCGAAGGAATGCTAGGCACCGGGCGAAGGACAGCTCGGCATCCAAGACCTGGCAAAGGACCGTCAGGCAAAAGTCCAACCAGAGGAACGGTTGGCATCAGGTAAACTCTCCCGAGAGGAGTAGGTGAGGACGCGTTCCCCGTCGAGGGAACAGTAGGCGTCGGTTCGACCTAGGGTTCCATATTGGAAACCCAAAGTCAGAACCAAGACAGCTAAGGCTGTATAATCATATGTTTTACTGCTTTATGTTGTTTTCGGACTAACCCTGGATGCAGGACCAAAAGGAACGAGTGTCTGCAGCTCAGAAAGCCTCAATGGAGTGAGGCAGCAGCTGAGTAGGGCGCCCTGAGTGTCCAGGGCGCCCCCAAGGTGAAGATGAAACAAACGAAGCAAAAAGGAGCCTCGGCTGTATACTGGCCGGGGCGCCCTCAGCAGTCAGGGCGCCCTCAGCAGCCAGGGCGCCCTCAGCAGCCAGGGCGCCCTCAGCACCCAAGGCGCCCCGCGCCTAAGCCAGCGAAGCCAATCATCCTTATCCAGCCGAGATGCCCGCGAGGAAGGAGTCAAGCAGGGCGCCCCCTGCGTCCAGGGCGCCCCCAGTGTCAAAACTCATCCCTATTCGAGTGGGATAGAGTTGGACCGAGCGAAGCTCGGATCGCGTGACACGTGGGGGGGGCGCCCCCGACGTCCAGGGCGCCCCTAGGTGCTATAAATAGCACCCAACGCCCAGGCTTCAAAGCAACTCTCGAACACAACGCTTCTACGCTCTTCTGCTCTCACGCCTCGCTCCGGAAACTGCCCAACTCGAGCCGACGACGTCCTGCTGCTCCGGAAAAAGTCAATCTACTTCGGACGTCGGTAAAGAAGAGTGATTTTCAATTTACTGCACTTACTCTGTAATCAATATTTGTAAATTGTTTTTGCGCCTATATAGAATTGCCCAAAGTAAACGGTCAACGACCGTGGGCCTTGGAGTAGGAGTCGACCTAGGCTCCGAACCAAGTAAAACCTCCCGTGTTTGCGTTGTGTGTTTTTAACTTCCGCTGTGCAATTTCTCTTAGTTTTCAAATCCGAAAGTTTACCGATATTCACCCCCCCTCTATCGGTTTTCTCGATCCAACAAGTGGTATCAGAGCGGGGAAGTTCAAACTTGGTGCAACCACCAGTTTGAAATTTTTTTTCGGATTTTTTTTTTCTCTCGTTCGAATTCTCTTTAAATATTTCGTTCGAATTTTCTGTTTCTCGCTAATCGAGGTTGGTGCAACACCCCTCGTTATTTCATTTTATTTCATCCCACACTACTAATCCAAGACCTAGTCTTGGGAAATTTTTTTTTGTTAGTTTTCTTATTCTACAGAGTAAATGGCCATGCAAGAAGGTTTTAGCACCGCCAGACCTCCACTTTTCAGTGGAGAAGACTTTTCCTACTGGAAAAGTCGAATGGAGGTCCACCTGAAAACTCAGGTGGACATGTGGATCATCATCCAGTCCGGACTGGAGATCCCCAAAAACGCCGAAGGAGTACCGCAGACCTACTCAGAATGGGACAACACCCTAAAGCGCAAAATAGAAGCCGACGCAAAAGCAACTCAGACTCTCCAATGCGGATTGACAAAAGAGGAGCTGAACCGGGTGGGCCCCTTCAACAGTGCCAAGGAGCTTTGGGCAAAACTGATCGAGCTGCACGAAGGGACATCAGATACTCGGATCAGTAAAAGGGATCTGCTCCTGAACAAATTGTACACCATCAAGATGGCCGACAACGAAACAGCAGCCCAACTCCACGCACGAATCCAAGAGTTGATGAACGGTCTTCACACTATAGGTCACAAGGTAGAAAACCGTGACCTAATAAGGTATGCCCTAAACGCCTTCCCTAGAAATACCTTGTGGGCATCTATGGTAGATGCATACAAGGTTTCAAGGGATCTTTCTAAAATAAAGTTAGACGAATTATTTTCCGAATTAGAACTGCACGAACAAACTAACTCCAATATGGTCGAGAAAGGGATTGCCTTCTTTGCAGGAAAATCTGGAAGATCAACAAAGAAGAAACCGCAAACTGAACCTGAGTCTAACTCAGACTCAGACACAGAAGATGAAGGAGAACAAACTAAGCTGGTCCGACTGGCCCGAAGCTATTACAAAGAGCTGAAGAACCAAACCAACAGACGGAAAGCCGGCCGAAGAAAGGACGAACCAGCTGAACCCGCAAACGACAAAAACAAGCCCAACGTAACCTGCTACGAGTGCAAGAAAAAGGGCCATTACAAGTCAGAGTGTCCTAACCTAAAGGAAACTAAAAAGACGAGAAGAAAGAAAGCACTGCAAGCAACCTGGGACGAATCCTCCTCCTCAGAAGAAGAAGAGGCACCCCAGTCCAACCTTCTAGCCCTGACCGCCTCAGAAGAAGTCGGAACCGAGTCAGAGTCAGAACAGGACGACGGCAAACTGACCTTCTCAGAGGATGGCGAAATCAAGGTAAGTGGTTTCAATAGAAGTCAGTTAAACGATTTAATTTCATATCTTTCTCGAGATTTGGCAAAAGCCAAACTCCGAATCGAATCCCTCCGACAGGAAGTAAAACTCCTGAAAGAGGGAGCTGAATCTAAACCCTCAACCGAGAAAGTTCAAGAAGGAACTCCTACTCAAGTTGAAAAACTTGAGAAAGAGAACTCCTCCCTGAAATCTCAGGTTAAGGATCTTAGATCAGCTTTAGAACGATTTACCTCTGGTTCCAAGGGTCTAGACATGATTCTTGGAAAACAGAAGTCCGTTCTAAATCGATCTGGACTTGGCTATAGAACCAAATCCCGACAAAGATCTTACCTTGCTGTACTGAATCAGTCAAGAGGTAAAATTCAGGCATGGGTACCCAAACTGTGCCTGAACAAACCGACTGGATCAAATCAGTATTGGATCCCCAAGGACAAGATTCACATCTTGCCTAATCATTACCGTGGCTTTAGTCCAGGGGGAGCCAAACTGAAAACTATATTCATTGTTAGATAAAATCCAACATTCTTTATTTTGCATGTTTGCTTGTTTATTTAATTTCTGCAATTTATTATGCTTAGACTTAGGTTAGTTTAAGGATTGAACAAACTTAACTGAAACTTGAAAACATAGTATTGGGTGGAGGTGAGATGATAGTACGTTAGGGAAACCAATTCTAATAAGATCAAGTTTACTTGGTCTCTTTAGACTGGTGAAACTAGCCGAAGCTACCGATCCAAAATCCAAACTAGTTAGACCAGAACTTTTTCAAAAATTAATTTTGAAAATGAAACTTCATTAAACGGCTTTGTCAAGGAAAGGGTTGATGATCCAATAAGGCTACGGCCAAAGAAGGCCTAGTGCCTCGCCAAGACCTGGAAGCCAATTTTTGAGTTTCAAATTCAAATTACTTTTTGTTAAATTCAAATCTAACACATTTTTCAGTTAAGTATAGATTCAAACAAAATAAATTGAAATGCTTTCAAAAATTAATTAAGATTTTCAAAATAAATTTTATGTTTCAAAATCTGTCTCACAAAACCTATAAGGCTAACGTGATTGACAACCCTAGATTGGGTGAGACAGTAAACTTAAACTCAATTATGATTCCCTTAAATACCTGTATTGTAGTTTAATCCTATATTTCAAACCATGGTCAACTTGGTCAAACCATGGTCAACGTAGTCAAACTACGGTCAAAGCAGTCAAACCACGGACAATGTAGACGAACCTTGGTCAAAACACTCAAATCGGGTCAAATCTGGTCAAAAACACTCCTCTAGGGTCAAAACCAGTCCTTAGGGCGCCCAATCCCTTGAGGGCGCCCCGAGGTTGGTCAAAAGCTGCCAAAAGGCAGCTGCAGCCCTGGCTAGGGCGCCCTCGTCAGGCGGGGCGCCCTCCTATAGTCCTTCAACGGCAGAAAGCTGCCGAAAGGTAACTGCAGCTCTGGTCAGGGCGCCCTCAACAGCCGGGGCGCCCTCTGCAGACAGGGCGCCCTCCCGATAAAGGGCGCCCGAAACTGCCTATAAAAGGGCTTCCATTCTCCTTCTTCTCTTCACACTCAAACCACTCCTTCTCCTCAACTCTCTACTTTCCAAGAGATCTTGCAACCCTCTCAAGCTCTCATCTTCAACAATGCCTCCCCGAGCAACCCGGTATAATTTCTTAATTAAGTTAATTTCTTTTCAATTTTTCATTAAATGCATACTTTCTTTAAATACACATTCTTTCTCTTAGAAGACGCCGACCAAACCAGGCAGAACCCGGTACCCAACCTAGTCCTGATCCTAGGTTTCCGAATTTAGAATTGTGTAATAAGTTCGCTCGTACCACCTATAAACCTATGAAGACGAGCTACTTGAATAGACAATTTTTTACCCAATCCTGTCCCTTAGCAATGAACATCATAAACTTTTACCAACTTGACAATCTCGTATTCTGCACCCACTCAATCAATACTTCCTTATGTGCAGAATTTTACAATAACATAATTAGACAGGATAATCTCATGTTCTCCACCACTGTTCAAGGAATCCCCTTAACTATCACACCAGCATTCCTCAACCGATTTCTAGGACTACGACTCTCGCAGTCCACCTTCTGTTGTTACCCTCCTAGGGAGCCTCCCTTTGATGCTCCCTACTCTGAGATTACCTTAGATACATTGCACTCATATTTCTTTAGGCGACCCGTGGCCAGACGATTTCAGTCTGTCGAATTAGAAGTCCAGGACTACGCTCTATATAGGGTCATAGTCCGATGTATTTTGCCATTATCCACCAGGGACGTCACCACTATGCGACCATTCCACACCTTTCTCCTGTACGCCCTGATTCACCAGCTAGACATCGACATAGGACTTCACATGTTTCATGCTATCCTTCACGCATCTAGTGTTACCACGCAAGGGCGGGTACGCACACCCTACTGCCACATCATTACGTCCATATTACATCACCACGGTAGAAACATTACCGAGGGAGAGATAGCCGCTTTGACCGATTACGATGAAATAGGCTATAGAAACTTCGCCCTAGCTGGTATAGAGGTGTCCGGTACCGGGGTCTATCCTGGAGACGTCAGAGAGCAGCTCCCCGATCGACTCAGACGAGGAGGTCGACGTCGACGTTGGAGACATTGCTGCAGCAGCCCGAGCACACATAAACGAGCCGGCCCCACCGACACTCTACGATCGAGTGACACAGCTGGAGACACATGTCCAGAGCCTCCGAGAGGAAGTGGAGGCCAATCATGCCGAAGACTTGGAGACAAATCGGGGCTACTACACCGAGTATATGAGCGCTCTTAGAGCTGAGAGGGAGGCCAGAGATGCACAGTATCACGAGATGATGACACTATTTCGATCCTGGCAGCCAGGCTCCTCTGATCATCCCGGTCCCTCGTCCTAGATTTGCTCAGTATTGTACCAGTACCTATTTGACTGCCCCTACTCAGTAGGGTTTGACTTATGTTTGAATGTATGACTGTGTTGACTATTCTATGTTGACTAGCTCATGAGCACTTGTTTCTTGTCTAATTAGGCAGTTAGGATTGTGTTCTGTAGAATAGATTAACTCTACTGTGATTCGTTTTTGTTTTTATGTAAAATCAGTTTCTAAAATTAGAATTTTGAAAAACTGTTTTACTAATTTCAAAATCAGTTTGTCTTAAATCTTTTTCGACTTAGTTTTATTTCAAAACTACCCCTTTTCAAAACTAGGGCTTTTTCGCAAATGGACTTAGCTTAGGCCCTAACCCTAGAACTGCATGCACCTATAGATTTAGAAGCCAGCATCTCACAAGCACCTTAGGATACTTTTGGTTGATAACCTAGAAAGGGTTGAGATGCTTAGGTCTCTGCCTTAATTCAAGATGCTTTAAGTCAGTGCATCTGCAGTAATTGGGGCACTAAATACAAATTTCACAGCAATCAAGTTAAGTGTCAAGTTTAGAAAATCTAACTTGAACAGATACACTTAACTTGACTAACTCTAGCAAAAACTACTGTTTATAACAGTTAGTAAGTAGCTAAATGGGTTAGACAGGTCCCTACAAGAGAAAATTAACTGATTTGGTCCAAGTCTTGGTTCAGTACAGCAAAATCATATGAATATGTTTTCTTTATGAAAATATTTTTTAAAAAGTCATTCCTTTTATGCAAATTAAACTCTGCAATATCTATCTGTTTATCTATCTGTTTTTGATATATGGCAAAGGGGGAGAGATAGAAAGCAGAGAGGTCAAATTTTTAAAATTTTTATAGAAAGCAGAGAGGTCAAATTTTTAAATTTTTTTTCAAACTCTCAATATCTTTTTCAAAAAGTTAGCTACTTTTCAAAGCTTTTCAAAACCTTTCTAGAAATACTTAAGTTTTTTTTTTAAAGAAAATCCTACTAAGTACTTTAAACTTAAGTTTTTCAAAAACTTTTATAAGTACTTTAAGCTTAAGTTTTTCAAAACTTCCATAAGTACTTAAAACTTAATTTACTAAGTACTTAGATTATTTCAAAAGTTTACTAAGTGCTTAAGTTTTTCAAATCCTACTAAGTACTTAACTTAAAAGTTTTCAAAACTTTTGAGTACTCTAAAACTTAAGGCTTCAAAGTTTACTAAGTACTTAAAGCTCTTCAAAAGTTAGTAAGTACTTAACTTAAAGTTTTCAAAACTCATGCCTTCAAAATGTACTTTTAAAACTTAAGTTTTCAAAGTGGAAAATCATTCTAAGTAAAGTTTTAGAACCCCACGTATTTTTGAAAAATCTAGGGGGAGATTCCTTCCAGGGGGAGGGAACAAAAGTTAATGGTTTTTTGCTTTGATTAAACTTAACTTTTTGAACTAGGGTTGCCATAAATCAAAAAGGGGGAGATTGTTGGTGCAGAAAGCACCAAAGTCAAACCTGTGTTTTGATAATGGCAACAGGGTTCAAAAGTTAAGTCCTAGTTGTTATCTAACATGTTACTCTAGTGTACAGGACAAAAGCCCTAGCGAAGGAATGCCAGGACAGAAGCCCTAGCGAAGGAATGCTAGGCACTGGCGAAGGAATGCCAGGACAGAAGCCCTAGCGAAGGAACGCTAGGCACTGGCGAAGGAATGCCAGAACAGAAGCCCTAGCGAAGGAATGCTAGGCACCGGGCGAAGGACAGCTCGGCATCCAAGACCTGGCAAAGGACCGTCAGGCAAAAGTCCAACCAGAGGAACGGTTGGCATCAGGTAAACTCTCCCGAGAGGAGTAGGTGAGGACGCGTTCCCCGTCGAGGGAACAGTAGGCGTCGGTTCGACCTAGGGTTCCATATTGGAAACCCAAAGTCAGAACCAAGACAGCTAAGGCTGTATAATCATATGTTTTACTGCTTTATGTTGTTTTCGGACTAACCCTAGATGCAGGACCAAAAGGAACGAGTGTCTGCAGCTCAGAAAGCCTCAATGGAGTGAGGCAGCAGCTGAGTAGGGCGCCCTGAGTGTCCAGGGCGCCCCCAAGGTGAAGATGAAACAAACGAAGCAAAAAGGAGCCTCGACTGTATACTGGCCGGGGCGCCCTCAGCAGTCAGGGCGCCCTCAGCAGCCAGGGCGCCTTCAGCACCCAAGGCGCCCCGCGCCTAAGCCAGCGAAGCCAATCATCCTTATCCAGCCGAGATGCCCGCGAGGAAGGAGTCAAGCAGGGCGCCCCCTGCGTCCAGGGCGCCCCCAATGTCAAAACTCATCCCTATTCAAGTGGGATAGAGTTGGACCGAGCGAAGCTCGGATCACGTGACACGTGGGGGGGCGCCCCCGACGTCCAGGGCGCCCCTAAGTGCTATAAATAGCACCCAACGCCTAGGCTTCAAAGCATCTCTCGAACACAACGCTTCTACGCTCTTCTGCTCTCACGCCTCGCTCCGGAAACTGCCCAACTCGAGCCGACGACATCCTGCTGCTCCGGAAAAAGTCAATCTACTTCGGACGTCGGTAAAGAAGAGTGATTTTCAATTTACTGCACTTACTCTGTAATCAATATTTGTAAATTGTTTTTGCGCCTATATAGAATTGCCCAAAGTAAACGGTCAACGACCGTGGTCCTTGGAGTAGGAGTCGACCTAGGCTCCGAACCAAGTAAAACCTACCGTGTTTGCGTTGTGTGTTTTTAACTTCCGCTGTGCAATTTCTCTTAGTTTTCAAATCCGAAAGTTTACCGATATTCACCCCCCCTCTATCGGTTTTCTCGATCCAACACGTGGACATTATCTCACTATGTCGGGCCTGATTTGCCTCACGTTCGGCTCGGAAGGCATCCATGTGCTCAGTGTGATGTGCCTCATTTGCCTGGCGATCAGCTCGAATAGCTTCCATGTGCTCGTTATGGTAGGCTCGGTTTACATCGTGCTCTGCTTGCATCGCGTCGACCAACTCGATGTGGTGGGCCTCCATCTCCTCTTGGAGGCTATAGACCTCTGTCCGAAGTAGTGTCAGTCTCTCGTCGATCGTCGGAGGTGGGGGCTCATCCATGTGCTCCCGAATCTCGGCAGCGAGATCAGCGACGTCGACCTCTATCTCCTCATCGGAATTGATCTGGGCTCCGACTCTCTGGCGTCTCCATGATAGAGCCCCGGTAACCGAGACCTCTATGCTCACTAGGGAGAAATTTCTATACCCAATTTCGTCAAATTCGGTCATCGTGGTCATCTCTCCAACGGTAATATCGCGACCATGATGGTGATGAAGGGAATGTTGGTGCAGAAAGAACCAAAGTCGAACATGTGTTTTGATAAATGGCAAAAGGGTTCAAAAGTTAAGATATAATGTTTATCTAACATGTTACTCAAGTGTGCAGGAAATGTGTTGGTGCAAAAAGCACCCAAGTCAAACCTGAGTTTTGATAATGGCAAAAGGGTTCAAAAGTTAAGTCTTATTTGTTATCTAACATGTTACACAAGTGTGCAGGCAAAGCCCTAGCGAAGGATTGCTAGGCACTGGCGAAGGAATGCCAGGATACAAAGTCCTAGCGAAGGACTGCTAGGCACTGGCGAAGGAATGCCAGGGTAAAAAGTCCTAGCGAAGGACTGCTAGGCACTGGCGAAGGAATGTCAGGGTACTGAAGCCCTAGCGAAGGACTGCTAGGCACCAGGCGAAGGACAGCTTGAGACTGAAGACCTGGCGAAGGAATGCTAGGCACCAGGCGAAGGACAGCTTGGTATCCAAGACCTGGCAAAGGACCGCTAGGCAAAAGTCCAACCGGAGGAGCCGATTGGCATCAGGTACATTCTCCCGAGAGGAGTAGGTGAGGACGCATTCCCCGTCGAGAGGGAACAGTAGGCGTCGGTTCGACCTAGGGCTCCATTTTGGAGGCCCAAAGTCAGAACCAAGACAGCTAAGGCTGTATAAACTAACATCTAATTGCTTTATGGTGTTTTGGACTAACCCTGGATGCAGGACCGAAGGAACGAGTGTCTGCAGCTCAGAGAGCCTCAAAGGAGTGAGGCAGCAGCTGACCAAGGCGCCCGGAGTGTCCCGGGCGCCCACAAGGTGAACACAAAATAAAGCAAAGCAAAGTGAGCTTCGGCAGCTTATGGGCTGGGCGCCCCCGTGCTCCCGGGCGCCCCCGCTGCTCCCGGGCGCCCCGGATGGTCCGGGCGCCCCCAGTTGAAGCTAACGAAGCCGACCCCAGAGAAGTCAGCGGATAAGAGGAGACCCGGTCAACCCGGGCGCCCCCAGTGTCCCGGGCGCCCCCGTCAAGATCTGATCCCGAGTTTGAAGGGATAAGAAGCTGACCGAGTGAAATTCGGATCGGCCGACACGTGGGGGGGTGCCCCCGACGTTCCGGGCGCCCCCAGGTGCTATAAAAGGGCCCTCGACCCCAAGGCTTCAAACAAACAATTCATTCAACGCAATCACGCTCTTCTGCTCCCGCGCTCTGCTCCGGAAACCTCCCGACTCGAGACTCAAGCACCGACGACGTCCCGTTGCTCCGAAAATTCAATCTACATCGGACGTCGGTAAAAGAAGAGTTACTTTTAAGTTTACTATACTGCTTTTGTAATATCTCTCTGTAAACGTTTTTCGCACTTATAGAATTGCCCGCAGAAAACGGTCAACGACCGTGGGCCTTGGAGTAGGAGTCGACCGAGGCTCTGAACCAAGTAAAACTACCTGTGTTTGTGATTGATTTTATTCCGCTGCGTACTTGCTCTAGTTTTCATCCGAAAAGCGTTTAACGATATTCACCCCCCCCCTCTATCGTTTCTCTCGATCCAACAAAATGTCCTAGGAAAGAACTGCTAGGCACCTGGTGAAGGACTGCTAGGATACAAAGCCCTAGCGAAGGAATGCTAGGCACCTGGCGAAGGAATGCCAGGATACAAAGACCTAGCAAAGGACCGCTGGGCACCTAGCGAAGGACTGCTAGGGGACAAAGACCTAGCGAAGGACTGCTAGGCACCAGGCGAAGGACAGCTTGGTACTGAAGACCTGGCGAAGGACAGCTAGGCACCTGGCGAAGGACTGCTGGGCAAAAATCCAACCGGAGGAGCCGGTTGGCATCAGGTAAATTCTCCCGAGAGGAGTAGGTGAGGACTCGTTCCCCGTCGAGGGAACAGTAGGCGTTGGTTCGACCTAGGGCTCCATTTTGGAGACCCAAAGTCAGAACCAAGACAGCTAAGGCTGTATAAAACTAACATATTAAAGCTTTATATTGTTTTGGACTAACCCAGGATGCAGGACCGAAGGAACGAGTGTCTGTAGCTCAAAGAGCCTCAAAGGAGTGAGGCAGAAGCTGAGCAGGGAGCCCGGAGTGTCCCGGGCGCCCCCAAGGTGAATACAAAATAGATGAAGCAAAAGAAGTGCTTCGGCAGCTCATGGGCGGGGCGCCCCCTGCGTCCCGGGCGCCCCCAGTGCCCAGGGCACCCCGCGCCTAAGCCAGCGAAGTCGATTAACCTTATCCAGCCGAGAAGCCCGCTGAAGGAGTCAACCAGGGCGCCCCCAGCGTCCCGGGCACCCCCAGTGTCAAACCTCAGCCCTATTCGAGTGGGATAGAGGCTGACCGAGACAAGCTCGGATCGGGTGACACGTGGGGGGGCACCCCCAACGTTCAGGGCGCCCTGAAGTGCTATAAATAGCACCCAACACCAACGCTTCTCAACAATCACTTCTTCCAACGCTATTACGCTCTTCTGCTCCAGCGCTCTGCTTCGGAAACCTCCCAACTTGAGATACAAGCGCCGACTACATCCCCCTGCTCCAAAATACAATCCACACCGGACTTCGGTAACGAAGAGCTGTTTTTAAAGTTTACTGTACTACTCTTGTAACATCCTTCTGTAAACTGTTTTGCGTTTATAGAATTGCCCGCAGTAAACGGTCAACGACCGTGGGCCTTGGAGTAGGAGCCGACCGCGACTCCGAACCAAGTAAAAGATCTTGTGTTCGCGTTTTGTGTTTATTTCTTCCGCTGCGTAATTTCTCTAACTCTAATCCGAATGATTTACGATATTCACCCCCCCCCTCTATCGTTTCTCTCGATCCATCAAGTGGTATCAGAGTGGGGAAGCTCAAATTTGGTGCAACCACCAGTTTGAGAATTTTTTTCGGATTTTTTTTCTTTTACTTTTTTGAAGTTTTCTCGTTAATCGAGGTTGGTGCAACACCCCTCGATAATTATTTCTCTTCATCCCGCACTACTAATCCAAGACCAAGTCTTGGGATATTTTCTTTCCTTTTAGTTTACTTTTCAGTTAAATGGCCATGCAAGAAGGATTCAGCACAGCCAGACCTCCACATTTCAGTGGAGAAGACTTTTCCTATTGGAAAAGTCGAATGGAGGTCCACCTGAAAACTCAGGTGGACATGTGGATAATCATCCAGTCTGGGCTGGAGATTCCAAAGAATGCTGAAGGAGTACCTCAGACCTACACAGAGAGGGACACCGCTCTGAAACGGAAGATTGAAGCTAATGCAAAGGCGTCCCAGACCCTTCAATGCGGCTTAACAAAAGAGGAGCTGAACCGGGTGGGTCCATTCAACAGTGCCAAGGAGCTCTGGGGGAAACTGATCGAGCTGCACGAAGGAACTTCAGACACTCGAATCAGCAAAAGAGATCTCCTTCTGAACAAGCTGTACACGATCAAGATGAACGACAACGAAACAGCAGCTCAACTCCACACACGAATTCTGGAACTAATGAACGGACTACACACCATCGGTCACAAGGTAGAAAATCGTGACCTAATAAGGTACGCTTTAAATGCTTTCCCGAGAAACACCTTGTGGGCATCTATGGTAGATGCATACAAGGTTTCAAGGGACCTGTCAAAAATTAAAATAGACGAACTGTTTTCTGTACTCGAATTACATGAACAGACTAACTGCAATCTGGCCGAGAAAGGTATTACCTTTGTTGCAGGTAAAACTGGAAGGGCAACCAAGAAGAAGCCTCAACCTGCACCCGAGTCTGATTCAGACTCAGACTCAGAAGACGAAGAAGGAGATCGACCTAAGCTAGTCCGACTGGCCCGGAACTACTACAAGGAATTGAAGAACCAAACCAATAGAAGGAAAGCCAGTCGAAGAAAGGATGAACCAGCTGAACTCTCAAATGAAAAGAACAAGCCCAACGTAACCTGTTACGAGTGCAAGAAGAAGGGCCACTACAAGACCGAATGCCCCAACCTGAAGGAAACAAAGAAGACGAGGAAGAAGAAGGCACTTCAAGCAACGTGGGACGAGTCCTCCTCCTCCGAAGAAGAAGAGGTCCCACAGTCGAACCTGCTCGCGCTAACCGCCTCAGAAGAAATCGAGACCGAGTCAGAATCGGAACAGGACGACGGTAAACTAACATTTTCAGACGACGGCGAAATCAAGGTAAGTGGTTTTTCTAGAAGTCAGTTAAATGAGTTAATTTCTTATCTTTCTCGAGATTTGGCGAAAGCTATACTCCGAGACGAATCCCTCCGACAGGAAGTAAAACTCCTGAAAGAGGGAGCTGACTCTAGATCCTTAACCGAGAATGTTCACGAAGGAACCTCTAATCAAGTTGAAAAACTTGAGAAAGAGAACTCCTCCCTGAAAACTCAGGTTAAGGACCTTAGATTAGCTTTAGAACGATTCACCTCTGGTTCCAAGGGTCTTGACATGATTCTTGGAAAGCAGAAGTCGGTTCTAAATCGATCCGGACTAGGCTATAGAACCAAATCTAGACAAAGATCATACTATGTTGTACTGAACCAGTCCAGACCTAAAGTTGAGGCATGGGTACCTAAACTGTGCTTGAACAAACAAACTGGATCAAATCAGTATTGGATCCCCAAGGACAAGATTCACATCTTGCCAAACCATTATTGTGACTTTAGTCCAGGGGGAGCCAAATTAAAAACTATATTTATTGTTATATAAAATTCAATTCTTGTTTTCAAATTCCATGATTGTTTGTTTATTTAATTCCTGTAATTTACCATGCTTAGACTTAGGAATGGTTAGTTAAGGACTGAACTAATTTAACTGAAATTTGAACAACATAGTATTGGGTGGCGGTGAGATGATAGTACGTTAGGGAAACCAATTCTAATAAGGTCAAGTATTCTCTACTTGGTCTCTTTAGACTGGTGAAACTAGCCGAAGCTACCGATCCAAGGCCCAAACTAGTTAGACCAGAATTTTTCAAGAAATAGTTTTGAAAATGAAATTTCATTAAAAGGCTTTGTCAAGGAAAGGGTTGATGATCCAATAAGGCTGCGGCCAAAGAAGGCCTAGTGCCTCACCAAGATGGTATCAGAGCCGATTTTTGAAATTCAAATTCAAATTATTCTTTGTCAAATTCGAATCTAACACAAATTTTCAGTTAATTGTAGATTCAAACATTTTTTAAAAATAAAATCAAAATCAACTGTTTTCAAAATTAATTCAATTGTTTTAAAATAAATCATAAGTTTTCAAAATAATTCTATCTACCAAAATCTGTCTCACAAACCCATAAGGCAAACGTGATTGATAACCTTAGATTGGGTGAGACAGCAAACTTAATCAAAATTCGTTTAATAACTGCATTATTGTTTAAATACAAACATTTAAGTCTAGAACGGCATTAACCTAACACTAGTTCAACTATGGTCAAAGTAGTCAAACCATGGTCAAGATGGTCAAACCATGTTTAAACCAGTCAAACCTGGTCAAACAGGTCAAATCCGGTCAAAAGCAGTCAAACAAGTCTATCAAAACAAATTTAGACAAAAAATGTTGGGACCGGGTGCATGTTGACATTGATGCGGGTTCGTAATTTTAAAATTAATTACGTGCAGCGGAAGGTTTAGCATAAATAATTTCCCAAATTATTTAACCACACATCTAAGCATGCAACCTTATATTGTGTAGACATGATCATACATTTAAAATTTTACAGAAAGTAAACTAATTTACTTATTACCTCGCGTAACTCGAAGGAAGGGACGAGATCCAACCATAAGCGTCCCTTGGAAGCTCCGCCTCTATTCGCGTCCACACCGAGTTTTCTTCGGGATGACTTCGCAAAGCCACGAGTTTCATGCCGACAAGAACTACTAGATTCTCCAAAGGCACGACAAGAATACCAAGAGAGTGATGGGAAGACTAACCACCAAACGAAGAACGGAATCTAGATTCCGGGAGGAAGGAAGGAGTTGCGCCCGCTTCTTCTTCTTCTTCGGCAGCTGCTTGAAGCTCACGGCAAAAGGGGAGGTCTTCTAGGGCCGGTGGCACTAGAGGAGGAAGAGGGAGAGAAGGAGAGAGAGAGAGGGCTTATTTCTAGATCTCTTAGATTAAATTCCAAGCCTTGCCTTGGTTCCTTTATATAGTAGCCTCTCAATCGCCAAGTCTCCTTTTTATGGAATAAATTTTCATAAGAAATTTATCATATAAATTTTTCTATGAATTATTCCATCATGCCAAGTTTTATCATAATTTAATTTATGATAAAAACAACCATGTCTCCCTTTTTTTAAGGAAAGAAATTTCTTTATATAAATTTCTTTATATAAATTTCTTTTATCATGGTAAATCAATCCATTATTGATTTTATAAAATAAAATAAACCAATCCATGGTTCATTTTAATTTCCATGAAAATAAATCTCTTTATATAAATTTCTTTATATAAATTTCTTTATATAAATTTCTTTTATCATGGTAAATCAATCCATTATTGATTTTATAAAATAAAATAAACCAATCCATGGTTCATTTTAATTTCCATGAAAATAAATCTCTTTATATAAATTTCTTTATATAAATTTCTTTATCCATAATTTTATAAAACAAACCACGCTCGGTTTATTTTATAATTTGAACCAAAAATTCGGTTCTCCCCTTTTGTTGTGGTCGGCCAAACAAAGAGGGTGGGGACCCTCTTTGGCCGGCCAAACCCAAGCTAAAACCATACGAATTAAACTCATTTAATTCGTCCAATAAGTCTTCAAAAGAATTAGCCATTTTATGCTTCCGATGCGTCTTTGAAAAATTCAGATTCGACTTATCTCTCTTGATCGGAAAATCCAATTTTCAACTCGTTTTAAATCCCTCGGATTACTCGTAGTGCGTGTGACTAAATAGGCTTTCGATTTATGTTGGCCGTCTATAATTAACCAATTATAGAACGATCATGAGTGGCACCTAGTTGTACATCATGATCCCCAATTAATCGAAAGATCAACGGTTGACCTCAGAAATAATTCTGAACCCCTTCAGTAGCTATAATGAGTCGTGCCCCATTCCCTTCACCATCTTATACCCACTTGGTTCAAGACACGGTCTATGTGTGTCAGTCCCCACTAGGCTGACTACGTCACACCTAGCCCAAGCAATGTTTTTCTCGTCCTACGGATTCTAGTTACTCTCATGTATCTGAGAGATTCATACTCTGAACATGTGATGCTCTGGCCAGAGGCTTCGAGTAACAATCCGACGATTGGCCTTGGGTATACATCTCCACGCAAGGAGTGGTGAATCCTTTGTAGGATGTTCAAACATCTTCGGGCACTTCGGCTTATACCCAACCATCCTGGGTCCACACCTCCTTAGAGATGCTTGCATAAGATGTCAAAGTATAAGTCTCCATGACCAAGATGACTTGAATACCGCAAGTCAAAGGAACATCGCACTTAAGCTGCAGTAAGAACTTCATTGACATATCTATATGTAGATTACCATATGAAGTTTTACAGCCAGTCACTCCAATGAACTAGTTCCCTTAACTAGCATTCATGTTTATCTCCGGACATCCCAATGTCACCAGCTAGTGAGAATCAGCTGATTAGAGAATAACCCATGCTAGTCTCAACAGAATTGATAGTGTCCGTATTTATCAATTCATCGACTAGGGACAATTTCAATACTTCACAATTGCACATGTTGAGATAATCACTAGTTGTGAATTCATCACAAATTCTCTCATGCTGTGAATTGTATTGCGGACATTCAGTAAATGAGTTTAAGATCTCAATCAAATACACAAACATGTATACTCAAATAGTGAATATTCATTTATTAAAATAAATGATTACAATCATAAGGCGATTGTCTTAGGACACTTCTCTCACAATACTAACAAAAAAGCTGTCTCAGGGGCGCCCGTGACCCTTCGGGCGCCCCCCTCCCCTCTCTTTTCCATCCTTCAAGACAAAAAGCTGCAAAAGTAGCTATTGAGGGCGCCCAGACCGTTGCGGGCGCCCCGAGACTCACCAAATGGCAAAAAATCTGCCACTTCACGCTGACCAGGGCGCCCGGGTCCTCACGGGCGCCCCCATAGCTGCGGTCAAAGGCAGAAAGCTGCCAAAAGGCAGCAGCAGGCCTGCGCGGGGCGCCTTCGCCATCCGGGGCGCCCTCGCTATCCGGGGCGCCCTCACACACCAGGGCGCCCGGCCGAGCCCTATAAAAAGCCTTCAAGCCTCATTCACTTCCCACACCAAAAACTCCTCTCTTCTTCAACTCTCTTCCTTCCAAGAGTCCTTGCAACCTTCTCGAGCTCTCATCCTCGACAATGCCTCCCCGAGCTGCCACCCGGTATAATTTTGCATTTAAGTTAATTCTAACTTTCTTTAATGCAATTCCTTCATACTTTCTTTAATGCAATTCCTTAGAAAACGACAAGCAAACCAAGCAAACCCCGGTACCGAACCTAGTCCCGATCCTAGGTTCCCAACTTTAGCACTTTGTAACAAGTTTGCTCAAACAACCTATAAGCCCATAAAAACTAGTTATCTCAACAGATAATTCTTTACCCAATCTTGTCCCTTAGCAATGAATGCTATAAATTTTTACCAACTCGACAATCTCGTATTCTGCACTCATTCAATTAACACATCTTTATGTGCAGAATTCTATAATAACATAATTAGACAGGATGGACTTATGTTCGTCACCACTGTCCAAGGGATTCTCCTGACAATCACACCTACACTACTCAACCGGTTTCTTGGACTACGACCCTCACAGTCCAACTTTTGTTGTTACCCTCCTAGGGAGCCTCCCTTTGATGCTCCCTACTCTCACATCACCCTAGACACCCTACACTCTTACTTCTATACGCATGTTAGAAACCCCCTGGCCAGACGATTTCAGTCTGTTGACCTTCAAGTCCAGGACTACGCTCTATATAGAGTTATAGTTCGATGCATTCTGTCGTTATCCACTAGAGACGTCGCTACCATGCGACCATTTCACACCTTCCTCCTATACGCACTGACTCATCAGCTTGATATCGACATAGGACTACACATGTTCCATGCGATCCTACATGCATCCAGTGTTACCACGCAGGGGCGGGTACGCACTCCCTATTGCCACATCATCACTTCCATTCTGCATCACCACGGTCGTAACATTACCGAGGGAGAGATGGCCGCATTAACCGACTTCGATGAGATAGGCTATAGGAACTTCTCCCTAGCGGGTATAGAGATTTCGGGTACCGGGGTTTTGTCCTGGAGACGTCAGAGAGCTGGACCCCAGATTGACTCAGATGAGGAGGTTGACGTCGATATGGTCGATCTGGCAGCCGAGGCTCGTGCGCACATAGACGAGCCACCACTGTTAGGACCAAAACGAAATTAGGATATCTCCACAATGACATGATATTGTCCACTTCGGGCCTAAGCCCTCATGGTTTTGCTCTTGGGCTCTCCCAAAAGGCCTCATGCCAATGGAGATACCATATTCCTTATAAACCTATGATCTTTCCATGTGTTTCTCAATGTGGGACTAAGTTTGCACCCTTGCAACCCCTAACAACCACCACTGACCGTCGACCAGCAAGTTCGCACAGATGCGGACGGAGATCCACAGTCTCCGAGAGGAGGTCGAGGCTTACCACTTCGAGCAGATGGACGATGCATGATACAGTGAGATGATGTCCCTACTCAAAGCATGGCAGCCTGGCTCATCTGACCACCCTGGCCCTTCTTCATAGTTAGACTATTTCAGCATTGTACTAGTAACTAAAGCTTGACTCATGTTCAACTCTACTGGACCTCTGTTTGACCAGTTAACTTATTTGGTTTGACTAGTTATTTATCTTGAGTATCTGATCTTTATTATGCTTGCTAGAATAGGCTTACTCTACTTTTTGCTTTTTTTACTGCTTTACTCATTTTAGAATCAGTTTCTAAAGTAGTTTTTAACTGCTTTCAAAATCAACTTTTACTTAATTTAGAAAAGTTTTTAAAAATAAATTTTTTCGACTTAGTTTTATTTTAAAACTACCCCCTTCAAAACTAGGGCTTTTTCGCAAATGGACATAGCCTAGGCCCTAACCCTAGAACTGCATGCACCTATAGATCTAGAAGCCAGCATCTCACAAGCACCTTAGGGTACTTTTGATTGATAACCTAGAATGGGTTGAGATGTTTAGGTCTTTACCTTAATTCAAGATACTTTAAGTCAGTGCATCTGCAGTAATTGGGGCACTAAATACATCTTAAACAGTAATCAAGTCAAGTGTCAAGTTTAGAAAATCTAACTTGAACAGAACACTTAACTTGACTAACCCTAGCAAAAACTACTATTTATAACAGTTAGTAAGTAGCTAATTGGGTTAGACAGGACCCTAAAAGAAATAATTAAAACTGATTTAGCTTAGTTCAAATCCTGAATTGGTTCAGTACAGCAAATTATGCAATTTGGTTATTTTTTTTGCAATTATACAATTTATTTAGTTTTTCTGCAATATTGCTTTATCTTTTGATATATGGCAAAGGTGGAGAGATAGGAAAGGAGAGAAGCTTTAAATTTTTTTTAAAAATTCAAAACTTTATCCTTTATTCAAAAAGTCCCTAATCTATCTGTTTTTCAAAAGTACTTAATATATTTTCAAAAGTACAAAGTTTTTATTCAAAGTTTTAAGTACTTAAAACTAAGCTGCCTTCAAAAACATTTTTAAGTAGTTAAAACTTAAGTTTTCAAAAATCTTTTAAGTACTTAAAACTTAAGTTTTCAAAAATCTTCTAAGTACTTAAACTTATGTTTTCAAAAATTTTCTAAGTACTTTAAACTTAAGTTTTCAAAATTTTTCTAAGTAAACTTAAGTTTTCAAAATTTTTCTAGTACGTTAAACTTAAGTTTTCAAATTTTACTAAGTACTTAAACTTAAGTTTTCAAAATTTTCCTATAAGTATAAATTTTCCAAAGTGCACAACCAAAATTATTTTGGAAAATATGTCTTTAAAGTTCTATTGAAAATTGTTCTAAGTAAAATTAAATCCATCTTTAGACTTAGAATTTATTTTCAAAACCCCACGATCTTTTGAAAAATCTAGGGGGAGATTCCTTCCAGGGGGAGGAAACAAAATTTCATTTTATATGTTCTGATTAACTTAACTTTTTGAACCAGGGTTGTCATAAATCAAAAAGGGGGAGATTGTTGGTGCAGAAAGCACCAAAGTCGAACCTGTGTTTTGATAAATGGCAAAAGGGTTCAAAAGTTAAGATATAATGTTTATCTAACATGATACTCAAGTGTGCAGGAAATGTCTTAGCAAAGGACTGCTAAGCACCTGGCGAAGGACTGCCAGGATACAAAGCCCTAGCGAAGGAATGCTAGGCACCTGGCGAAGGACTGCCAGGATATAAAGCCCAAGCAAAGGACTGCTAGGCACCTGGCGAAGGACTGCCAAGCAACAAAGCCCTAGCGAAGGAATGCTAGGCACCTGGCAAAGGAATGCCAGGATACAAAGCCCTAGCAAAGGACCGCTGGGCACCTAGCAAAGGGCTGCTAGGGGACAAAGACCTAGCGAAGGACTGCTAGGCACCAGGCGAAGGACAGCTTGGTACTGAAGACCTGGCAAAGGACAGCTAGGCACCTGGCGAAGGACTGCAGGGTAAAAGTCCAACCGGAGGAGTCAGTTGGCATCAGGTAAATTCTCCCGAGAGTAGTAGGTGAGGACGCGTTCCCCGTCGAGGGAACAGTAGGCGTCGGTTCAACCTAGGGCTCCATTTTGGAGACCCAAAGTTAGAACCAAGACAGCTAAGGTTGTATAAAACTAACATATTATTGCTTTATATTGTTTTGGACTAACCCTGGATGCAGGATCGAAGGAACGAGCGTCTGCAGCTCAAAGAGCCTCAAAGGAGTGAGGCAGAAGCTGAGCAGGGCGCCCGGAGTGTCCCGGGCGCCCCCAAGGTGAATACAAAACAGATGAAGCAAAAGAAGTGCTTCGGCAGCTCATGGGCGGGGCACCCCCATGCTCCCGGGCGCCCCGTGCTCCCGGGCGCCCCCAGTGCCCAGGGCACCCCGCGCCTAAGCCAGCGAAGTCGATTAACCTTATCCAGCCGAGAAGCCCGCTGAAGGAGTCAACCAGGGCGCCCCCAGCGTCCCGGGCGCCCCCAGTGTCAAACCGCAGCCCTATTCGAGTGGGATAGAGGCTGACCGAGACAAGCTCGGATCGGGTGACACGTGGGGGGGCACCCCCAACGTTCAGGGTGCCCCGAATTGCTATAAATAACACCCAACGCCAAGGCTTCTCAACAATCACTTCTTCCAACGCTATTACACTCTTCTGCTCCAGCGCTCTGCTTCGGAAAGCTCCCAACTCGAGATACAAGCGCCGATGACGTCCCCCTACTCCAAAATACAATCCACACCGGATGTCGGTAACGAAGAGCTGTTTTTAAAGTTTACTGTACTACTCTTGTAACATCCTTCTGTAAACTATTTTGCGTTTATAGAATTGCCCGCAGTAAACGGTCAACGTCCGTGGGCCTTGGAGTAGGAGCCGACCGCGACTCCGAACCAAGTAAAAGATCTTGTGTACGCGTTTTGTGTTTATTTCTTCCGCTGCGTAATTTCTCTAACTCTAATCCGAACGATTTACGATATTCACCCCCCCCTCTATCGTTTCTCTCGATCCAACAAGTGGTATCAGAGCGGGGAAGCTCAAATTTGGTGCAACCACCAGTTTGAGAATTTTTTTCGGATTTTTTTTCTTTTACTTTTTTGAAGTTTTCTCGTTAATCGAGGTTGGTGCAACACCCCTCGATAATTATTTCTCTTCATCCCGCACTACTAATCCAAGACCAAGTCTTGGGATATTTTCTTTCCTTTTAGTTTACTTTTCAGTTAAATGGTCATGCAAGAAGGATTCAGCACAGCCAGACCTCCACATTTCAGTGCAGAAGACTTTTCCTACTGGAAAAGTCGAATGGAGGTCCACCTGAAAACTCAGGTGGACATGTGGATAATCATCTAGTCTGGGCTGGAGATTCCAAAGAACGCTGAAGGAGTACCTCAGACCTACACTGAGTGGGACACCGCCCTGAAACGGAAGATTGAAGCTGATGCAAAGACGACCCAGACCCTCCAATGCGGCTTAACAAAAAAGGAGCTGAACCGGGTGGGTCCATTCAACAGTGCCAAGGAGCTCTGGGGGAAACTGATCGAGATGCACGAAGGAACTTCAAACACTCGAATCAGCAAAAGAGATCTCCTTCTGAACAAGCTGTACACGATTAAGATGAACGACAATGAAACAGCAGCTCAACTCCATGCCCGAATTCAAGAACTAATGAACGGAGTACACACCATCGGTCACAAAGTAGAAAATCATGACCTAATAAGGTACGCTTTAAATGCTTTCCCAAGAAACACCTTGTGGGCATCTATGGTAGATGCATACAAGGTTTCAAAGGACCTGTCAAAAATTAAATTAGACGAACTGTTTTCTAAACTCGAATTACATGAACAGACTAACTGCAATCTGGCCGAGAAAGTTATTGCCTTTGTTGCAGGTAAAACTGGAAGGACAACCAAGAAGAAGCCTCAACCTGCACCCGAGTCTGATTCAGACTCAGACTCAGAAGACGAAGAAGGAGATCGACCTAAGCTGGTCCGATTGGCCCGGAACTACTACAAGGAATTGTAGAATCAAACCAACAGAAGGAAAGCCAGCCAAAGAAAGGATGAACCAGCTGAACCCTCAAATGAAAAGAACAAGTCCAACGTGACCTGTTACGAGTGCAAGAAGAAGGGCCACTACAAGACCGAATGCCCCAACCTGAAGGAAACAAAGAAGACGAGGAAGAAGAAGGCACTTCAAGCAACGTGGGATGAGTCCTCCTCCGAAGAAGAAGAAGAGGTCCCACAGTCGAACCTGCTCGCGCTAACCACCTCAGAAGAAATCGAGACTGAGTCAGAATCGGAACAGGATGACGGCAGACTAACATTTTCAGACGACGGCGAAATCAAGGTATGTGGTTTTTCTAGAAGTCAGTTAAATGAGTTAATTTCTTATCTTTCTCGAGATTTGGCGAAAGCTAAACTCCGAGTCGAATCCCTCCGATAGGAAGTAAAACTCCTGAAAGAGGGAGCTGACTCTAGATCCTTAACCGAGAAAGTTCACGAAGGAACCTCTAATCAAGTTGAAAAACTTGAGAAAGAGAACTCCTCCCTGAAAACTCAAGTTAAGGACCTTAGATCAGCTTTAGAACGATTCACCTCTAGTTCCAAGGCTCTTGACATGATTCTTGGAAAGCAGAAGTCGGTTCTAAATCGATCCGGACTAGGCTATAGAACCAAATCTAGACAAAGATCCTACTATGTTGTACTGAACCAGTCCAGACCTAAAGTTCAGGCATGGGTACCTAAACTGTGCTTGAACAAACAAACTGGATCAAATCAGTATTGGATCCCCAAGGACAAGATTCACATCTTGCCAAACCATTATCGTGGCTTTAGTCCAGGGGGAGCCAAATTAAAAACTATATTTATTGTTAGATAAAATTCAATTCTTGTTTTCAAATTTCATGATTGTTTGTTTATTTAATTCCTGCAATTTACAATGCTTAGACTTAGGAATGGTTAGTTAAGGACTGAACCAATTTAACTGAAATTTGAACAACATAGTATTGGATGGCGGTGAGATGATAATACGTTAGGGAAACCAATTCTAATAAGGTCAAGTATTCTCTACTTGGTCTCTTTAGACTGGTGAAACTAGCCGAAGCTACCGATCCAAGAGCCAAACTAGTTAGACCAGAATTTTTCAAAAAATAGTTTTGAAAATGAAATTTCATTAAAAGGCTTTGTCAAGGAAAGGGTTGATGATCCAATAAAGTTGCGGCCAAAGAAGGCCTAGTGCCTCGCCAAGATGGTATCAGAGCCGATTTTTGAAATTCAAATTCAAATTATTCTTTGTCAAATTCGAATCTAACACAAATTTTCAGTTAATTGTAGATTCAAACATTTTTTTAAAATAAAATCAAAATCAACTGTTTTCAAAATTAATTCAATTGTTTTAAAATAAATCATAAGTTTTCAAAATAATTCTATCTATCAAAACCTGTCTCACAAAACCCATAAGGCAAACGTGATTGATAACCTTAGATTGGGTGAGACAACAAACTTAATCAAAATTCGTTTAATAACTGCATTATTGTTTAAATACAAACATTTAAGTCTAGAACGACATTAACCTAACACTAGTTCAACTATGGTCAAAGTAGTCAAACCATGGTCAAGATGGTCAAACCATGTTTAAACCAGTCAAACTTGGTCAAACAGGTCAAATCTGGTCAAAAGCAGTCAAACAAGTTTATCAAAACAAATTTAGACAAAAAAGTTGTCACCGGGGCACCCGTGACCCTTCGGCCGCCCCCGCCCCTCTCTTTTCCATCCTTCAAGACAAAAAGCTGCAAAAGTAGCTATTGAGGGCGCCCAGACCGTTGCGGGCGCCCCGAGACTCACCAAATGGCAGAAAATCTACCACTTCACGCTGACCAGGGCGCCCGGGTCCTCACGGGCGCCCCCACAGCTGCGGTCAAAGGCAGAAAGCTGCCAAAAGGCAGCAGCAGGCCTGCGCGGGGCGCCCTCGCCCTCCGGGGCACCCTCACACACCAGGGCGCCCCGCCGAGCCCTATAAAAAGCCTTCAAGCCTCATTCACTTCCCACACCAAAAACTCCTCTCTTCTTCAACTCTCTTCCTTCCAAGAGTCCTTGCAACCATCTCGAGCTCTCATCCTCGACAATGCCTCCCCGAGCTGCCACCCGGTATAATTTTGCATTTAAGTTAATTCTAACTTTCTTTAATGCAATTCCTTCATACTTTCTTTAATGCAATTCCTTAGAAAACGACGAGCAAACCAAGCAAACCCCGGTACCGAACCTAGTCCCGATCCTAGGTTCCCAACTTTAGCACTTTGTAACAAGTTTGCTCAAACAACCTATAAGCCCATAAAAACTAGTTATCTCAATAGACAATTCTTTACACAAACTTGTCCCTTAGCAATGAATGCTATAAATTTTTACCAACTCGACAATCTCGTATTCTGCACTCATTCAATTAACACATCTTTATGTGCAGAATTCTATAATAACATAATTAGACAGGATGGACTTATGTTCGTCACCACTGTCCAAGGGATTCTCCTGACAATCACACCTACACTACTCAACCGGTTTCTTGGACTACGACCCTCACAGTCCAACTTTTGTTGTTACCCTCCTAGGGAGCCTCCCTTTGATGCTCCCTACTCTCACATCACCCTAGACACCCTACACTCCTACTTCAATATGCATGTTAGAAACCCCCTGGCCAGACGATTTCAGTCTGTTGACCTTCAAGTCCAGGACTACGCTCTATATAGAGTTATAGTTCGATGCATTCTGTCGTTATCCACTAGAGACATCGCTACCATGCGACCATTTCACACCTTCCTCCTATACGCACTGACTCATCAGCTTGATATCGACATAGGACTACACATGTTCCATGCGATCCTACATGCATCCAGTGTTACCACGCAGGGGCGGGTACGCACTCCCTATTGCCACATCATCACTTCCATTCTGCATCACCACGGTCGTAACATTACCGAGGGAGAGATGGCCGCATTAACCGACTTCGATGAGATAGGCTATAGGAACTTCTCCCTAGCGGGTATAGAGATTTCGGGTACCGGGGTTTTGTCCTGGAGACGTCAGAGAGCCGAACCCCAGATTGACTCAGATGAGGAGGTTGACGTCGATGTGGTCGATCTGGCAGCCGAGGCTCGTGCGCACATAGACGAGCCACCACCACTGACCGTCGACCAGCAAGTTCGCAGAGATGCGGACAGAGATCCACAGTCTCCGAGAGGAGGTCGAGGCTTACCACTTCGAGCAGATGGACGATGCATGATATAGTGAGATGATGTCCCTACTCAGAGCATGGCAGCCTGGCTCATCTGACCACCCTGGCCCTTCTTCATAGTTAGACTATTTCAGCATTGTACTATTAACTAAAGCTTGACTCATGTTCAACTCTACTAGACCTCTGTTTGACCAATTAACTTATTTGATTTGACTAGTTATTTATCTTGAGTATCTGATCTTTATTATGCTTGGTAGAATAGACTTACTCTACTTTTTGGTTTTTTTACTACTTTACTCATTTTAGAATCAGTTTCTAAAGTAGTTTTTAACTGCTTTCAAAATCAACTTTTACTTAATTTTGAAAAGTTTTTAAAAATAAATTTTTTCGACTTAGTTTTATTTTAAAACTATCCCCTTCAAAACTAGGGCTTTTTCGTAAATGGACAAGCCTAGGCCCTAACCCTAGAACTGCATGCACCTATAGATCTAGAAGCCAGCATCTCACAAGAACTTTAGGGTACTTTTGATTGATAACCTAGAATGGGTTGAGATGTTTAGGTCTTTGTCTTAATTCAAGATGCTTTAAGTCAGTGCATCTGCAGTAATTGGGGCACTAAATACATCTTAAACAGTAATCAAGTCAAGTGTCAAGTTTAGAAAATCTAACTTGAACAGAACACTTAACTTGACTAACCCTAGCAAAAATTACTGTTTATAACAGTTAGTAAGTAGCTAATTGGGTTAGACAGGACCCTAAAAGAAATAATTAAAACTGATTTAGCTTAGTTCAAATCCTGAATTGGTTCAGTACAGCAAATTATGTAATTTGGTTATTTTTTTTGCAATTATACAATTTATTTAGTTTTTCTGCAATATTGCTTTATCTTTTGATATATGGCAAAGGGGGAGAGATAGGAAAGGAGAGAAGCTTTAAAAAAAATTTTCAAAATTCAAAACTTTATCCTTTATTTAAAAAGTCTCTAATCTATCTGTTTTTCAAAAGTACTTAATATATTTTCAAAAGTACAAAGTTTTTATTCAAAGTTGTAAGTACTTAAAACTAACCTGCCTTCAAAAACATTTTTAAGTACTTAAAACTTAAGTTTTCAAAAATCTTTTAAGTACTTAAAACTTAAGTTTTCAAAAATCTTCTAAGTACTTAAACTTAAGTTTTCAAAATTTTTCTAAGTACTTTAAACTTAAGTTTTCAAAATTTTTCTAAGTAAACTTAAGTTTTCAAAATTTTTCTAGTACGTTAAACTTAAGTTTTCAAATTTTACTAAGTACTTAAACTTAAGTTTTCAAAATTTTCCTATAAGTATAAATTTTCCAAAGTGCACAACCAAAATTATTTTGGAAAAAATGTCTTTAAAGTTCTGTTGAAAATTGTTCTAAGTAAAATTAAATCCATCTTTAGACTTAGAATTTATTTTCAAAACCCAATAAACTTTTGAAAAATCTAGGGGGAGATTCCTTCCAGGGGGAGGTAACAAAATTTCGTTTTATATGTTCTGATTAACTTAACTTTTTGAACCAGGGTTGTAATAAATCAAAAAGGGGGAGATTGTTGGTGCAGAAAGCACCAAAGTCAAACCTGTGTTTTGATAAATGGCAAAAGGGTTCAAAAGTTAAGATATAATATTTATCTAACATGTTACTCAAGTATGCAGGAAATGTCCTAGCAAAGGACTGCTAGGCACCTGACGAAAGACTGCTAGGATACAAAGCCCTAGCGAAGGAATGCTAGGCACCTGGCGAAGGACTGCCAGGATACAAAGCCCTAGCAAAGGACTGCTAGGCACCTGGCGAAGGACTGCCAGGATACAAAGTCCTAGCGAAGGAATGCTAGGCACCTGGCGAAGGAATGCCAGGATACAAAGACCTAGCAAAGGTCCGCTGGGCACCTAGCGAAGGGTTGCTAGGGGACAAAGACCTAGCGAAGGACTGTTGGGCACCAGGCGAAGGATAGCTTGGTATTGAAGACCTAGCGAAGGACAGCTAGGCACCTGGCGAAGGACTGCTAGGCAAAAGTCCAACCGGAGGAGCCGATTGGCATCAGGTAAATTCTCTCGAGAGGAGTAGGTGAGGACGCGTTCCCCGTCGAGGGAACAGTAGGCGTCGGTTCGACCAAGGGCTCCATTTTGGAGACCCAAAGTCAGAACCAAGACAGCTAAGGCTGTATAAAACTAACATATTATTGCTTTATATTGTTTTGGACTAACCCAGGATGCAGGACCGAAGGAACGAGCGTCTGCAGCTCAAAGAGCCTCAAAGGAGTGAGGCAGAAGCTGAGCAGGGCGCCCGGAGTGTCCCGGGCGCCCCCAAGGTGAATACAAAATAGATGAAGCAAAAGAAGTGCTTCGGCAGCTCATGGGCGGGGCGCCCCCATGCTCCCGGGCGCCCCCTGCGTCCCAAGCGCCCCCAGTGCCCAGGGCGCCCCGCGCCTAAGCCAGCGAAGTCGATTAACCTTATCCAGCCGAGAAGCCCGCTGAAGGAGTCAACCAGGGCGCCCCCAGCGTCCCAGGTACCCCCAGTGTCAAACCTCAGCCCTATTCGAGTGGGATAGAGGCTGACCGAGACAAGCTCGGATCGGGTGACACGTGGGGGGGGTGCCCCGAAGTGCTATAAATAGCACCCAATGCCAAGGCTTCTCAACAATCACTTCTTCCAACGCTATTACGCTCTTCTGCTCCAGCGCTCTGCTCCGGAAACCTCCCAACTCGAGATACAAGCACCGACGACGTCCCCCTGCTCCAAAATACAATCCACACCGGACGTCGGTAACGAAGAGCTGTTTTTAAAGTTTACTGTACTACTCTTGTAACATCCTTCTGTAAACTGTTTTACGTTTATAGAATTGCCCGCAGTAAACCGTCAACGACCGTGGGCCTTGGTGTAGGAGCCGACCGCGACTCCGAACCAAGTAAAAGATCTTGTGTTCGCGTTTTGTGTTTATTTCTTCTGCTGCGTAATTTCTCTAACTCTAATCCGAACGATTAACGATATTCACCCCCCCTCTATCGTTTCTCTCGATCCAACAGGGAAGTGATGATGTGGCAGTAAGGAGTGCGTACTCGACCCTGAGTCATAACACTGGACGCATAGAGAATGGTTTGGAACATGTGAAGTCCAATATCTATGTCTAAATGATGGATCATAGCGTACAACAAGAAGGTATGGAATGGTCGTATGGTCGCGACATCTCTAGTGGTCAAGGGGAGAATGCAACGGACCAGAACTCTATAAAGAGCGTAGTCCTGGACCCGGAGATCTACTGACTGAAACCATCTAACCAATGGGTTTCGGGCATCTCTATAGAAATATGAGTAAAAGGTGTCCAGATCAATATGGGAGTAGGGAGGAGCAATGGCAGGGTCTCTCGGAGGGTAACAACAGAAAGTGGATTGGGAAGGTCGTAGTCCAAGGAATCTATTAAACAACGAGGGTGAGATAGTCAGAGGCATCCCTTGTACTGTGGAGATATAGCTAAGGTCATCTTGTTTGACTAGGTTGTTGTAAAACTCTGCACATAGGGTCGTGTTCACAGGATGGGTGCAGAAGACAAGCTGGTCAAGTTGATAGAAATTGATGACGTCCATAGCTACTGGACAGGACTGAGTAAAAAATTTTCTATTTAAGAAACTTGTTTTGATAGGTTTGTAGGTCGTCCGAGCGAACTTATTAAATAGTTCTAAGGTAGAGAACCTAAGGTCAGGGCTAGGCTTGGTCCCGGGGTTGGGTTGATTAGCACGACTTTTTCTAAACCAATAAGGAAAATACATTTAAGAAGCGAAATAATTAAAACAAGTTTATCATAAATGCATAAAAATGATACCGGGGAGCCATGGTTGAAGTCGGGCATTCGAGGACACGAGAAGGGCTTTCGGGCGCTTAAGGAAGAGGAGAGTTAGGGAGGAGGTTTGTTTTTGGGGTGGCAAATGGAGGGGGAATGGGTGGCCTTATATAGGAGTTGGCCGGGCGCCCGGGAGGTCTCAGGTGCCTGGGTCAGGTGACAGCTACCTTTGGCAGCTTTTGCTGTCTTGACCATGGCCTTGGGGGCGCCCGTGAGGACCCGGGCACCTATAGTTAGCTGTCACTTGCGGCAGCTTTTTGGCAGGCTTGACTGCCTTGGATAAAAACAAAGACCTAGGCGCCCGATAGGTCGTGGGCGCCCGGGTCAGGTGAGTAGGGATTGACAGCTTTAGCTGTCTTGGTCGAAGAGAAAGTCGGGGGCGCTCGACAGGTCACGGGCGCCCGTGTTGACCAGGGTTGGACTATTGACCAGTTTGACTTTCTTGACCCGGTTTGACTCTTTTGACCAACTAATAATTAAATCAATTAAGCTCTAAATTGCATGATTCAATATTTTTGCTTGACAAAAAATATAAAACCAGATGAATTTGAGTTAAGTTAGGTCCTAACCATCTCACCCAGTCTATAGTTATCAATCACGTTAATCTTATGAGTTTTGTGAGACAAGTTTTAACAGAAATAGAGATTTTATTTTGAAATCATAGTTAATTTTGAAAGGTTGAATTAATTTTGAAAAATTAATTTAGTTTATTTTGAAAAATTGCATGAATCTAAGATTAATTGAGATTTGTGTTAGATCCGAATTTGACAAGAAGTAAATTGAATTTGAATTTCAAAAATTGGCTTCCAGGTCTTGGCGAGGCACAAGACCTTCTTTGGTCGTAGCCTTATTGGATCATCAACCCTTTCCTTAACAAAGCCTTTTAGTGAAATTTCATTTTCAAAATTACTTTTTGAGAAATTCTGGTCTAACTAGTTTGGATCTTGGATCGGTAGCTTCGGCTAGTTTCACCAGTCTAAACAGACCAAGTAGAGTATACTTGACCTTATTAGAAAAGGCTTCCCTAGCGTACTATCATCTCACCGCCACCCAATACTAGGTTTTCAAATTTCAATTAAACTAGTTTGTCCTTATTCTAACCAGTCCTAGTTCTAAACATAATAATTTGCAGAAATAAATAAACAATCAAGCATGCAATAAAATTGAGGGAATAAAGCAAAAATTATCTAGTTATAAAAATTATTTTTAGATTGGTTCCCCCTGGACTATAACCTCGATAATGATTAGGCAAGATGTGAATCTTGTCCTTGAGGATCCAATACTAGTTTGGTCCAGCTTGGTTGTTCAGGCAAAGCTTGGGAACCCATGCTTGAACCTTGGCTCTTGATTGGTTCAATACACCATAATATGACCTTTGTCTCAACTTGGTTTGATACCCTAATCCAGATCGATTTAGAACGGACTTTTGTTTTCCAAGGATCATGTCAAGACCCTTGGAACCCAAAGTGAATCGTTCTAAAGCCGCTCTGAGGTCCTTGACTTGAGTTTTCAAGGAGGAGTTCTCTTTCTCAAGCTTTTCAACTTGAGTAGAGATTCCTTCTTGAACCTTCTCGGTCAAGGATCTAGAGTCAGCTTCCTCTTTCAGGAGTTTTACTTCCTGTCGGAGAGACTCGACTCGGATTTTGGCTTTCGCAAAGTTATGAGATAAGTAAGCTATTAACTTAGATAGTTCGACTTCGGAATAACCTCTTACCATTATTTGGCCATTTTCCGAGATGGTGATCCTTCCGTCGTCCGGCTCCGACTCTGATCCGGTGTCGATATCTTCCGAAGCAGTCAAGGCGAGAAGATTTGACTGAGGGGCCTCTTCTTCTTCTTCGGAGGAAGATTCGTCCCACGTGGCTTGAAGAGCCTTCTTCCTTCGAGTCTTCTTGGCTTCCTTTAGATTGGGGCACTCCGATTTGTAGTGTCCTTTCTTGTTGCACTCGTAGCAGGTAACGTTTGGTTTGGTTTTTGATGTTGAAGGTTCAGCTGGATCTTCCTTTCGTCGGCTTGTTTTCCTTCTATTGGTTTGATGCTTCAACTCCTTGTAGTAGTCCCGAGCTAGCCGCACCAACTTGGGTCGATCCCCTTCACTGTCTTCTGAGTCTGAGTCTGAGTCAGACTCGGGTGCAGGTTGAGGCTTTTTCTTGGATACCTTTCCTTGGGGTTTACCTACAAGAAAAGCAATATCTTTCTCGGCCAAAGTGCAGTTAGTCTGTTCGTGTAACTCTAATTCTGAAAATAATTCATCTAATTTAATTTTTGAGAGATCCCTAGAAACTTTGTAAGCATCTACCATAGATGCCCACAGAGTATTTCTTGGGAAAGCATTTAAGGTATACCTGATAAGGTCACGGTTTTCTACCTTGTGACCGATTGTGTGTAGGTCGTTCATTAGCTCCTGGATTCTGGCGTGGAGCTGTGCTGCTGACTCGCCTTCGTTTATTTTGATTGTGTACAATCTGTTCAGTAGTAGGTCCCTTTTGCTGATTCTGGTGTCGGAGGTACCTTCGTGCAGTTCAATCAGTTTACTCCAAAGTTCCTTGGCACTGTTGAAGGGACCCACCCGGTTCATCTCTTCCTTGGTTAATCCACACTACAACGTCTGAATTGCCTTTGCATCAGCCTCGATCTTTTTCTTCAGCGAGGCGTCCCATTCGAAGTAGTGTTGTGCCACTCCTTCTGCGTTCTTGGGGATTTCAAGGCCAGATTGGATAATTATTCATATATCCACCTGAGTTTTCAGGTGGACTTCCATCCGACTTTTCCAGTAGGGAAAATCTTCTCCACTGAAGAGCGGTGGTCTGGCTGTGCTGAAACCCTCTTGCATGGTCATAATAATTTCTGAAAAAAAAATAGAGAAACTTATCCCAAGACTTGGTCTTGGATTAGTAGTGCGGAAGAAAGATTAATAGAAGAAGAACAATCGAGTGGTGTTGCACCAATCTCGATTAACGAGAAAAATTCAAGAAGAAAAAAAACTTCGTAAAATCCAAAAAAAATACTCTCAAATTGGTGGTTGCACCAAATTTGAGCCACCCGCTCTGATACCACTTGTTGGATCGAAGAAAACGATAGAGGGGGGGGTGAATATCGTTATCAAAATTTTTCGGACAGTTAGAGAATATATGCAGCGGAAAGAAATAAAGTACACAAGAACACAAGTCAATTTTTTACTTGGTTCGGAGTCGCGGTCGGCTCCTACTCCAAGGCCCAGGTCCTTGACCGTTTACTTTGGGCAATTCTATATTCGAAAAGGTTTTTACAGATTGATAGTACAGATATAGAATTTGAAAAACTAAATCACAACACTTTCGTAAACTGAAATTTTACCGACGCCCGAGGTGGATCGATTTTTGGAGCAGAGGGTCGTCGTCGGCATTGGAATCTAGAAATCGAACTTTGCCGGGGCGCAGCGCTTGAGTGAAAGTGTTTGGAGCGTTGGAAGGAATGGATGTTGAAGCCTTGGGGGTGCAACCCCTTTTATAGTGCCCATGGGGGCGCCTAATCCATTGGGGGCGCCTGCCATGTGCCTCCACCTGCGAGAACCTCAATTCGTAGGCTCGGTCAGCGCTTATCCCTTTCGACTCGGCACCTGGGCTGACTGGGGCGCCCGGGACCTCTCGGGCACCTGGGTTGACTTGGTCCATTAGCTTCGTGGTAGATTTGCTTCGATGACAGCTTTTGCTTTGATCTTGGGTGCCCGGGACCTCCTGGGCGCCTAGCCTAGTGTGATTCGAAGCAGTCTTGCTTCTTAGTAGCTTTTGGCCTTGACCTTGGGCGCCCGAGACCTCCCGGGCGCCTAGCCCAGTGAACCACCCCACTCCTTTGGGGCGTCTGAGCTGTAGAAACGCAATCCTTCAGTCCCTGCAACCAAGGTTAATTCCAAAACAAAACTAAGCAAGAATGTTAGTCACTATTTACAGCCGTAGCTGTCTTAGTTCTGACTTTGGGTCTCCCAAATGGAACCATAGGTCGAAACGACGCCTACTGTTCCCTCGACGGGGAACGCGTCCTCACCTACTCCTCTCAGGAGAGTTTACCTTTTGCCAACCGGCTCCTCTGGTTGGACTTTTGCCCAATCCACCTGACCAGGTCTTCGTGCTCAACTTCCGGTCAGGTCTTCTTGCCCAACTTCCGGCCAGGTCTTCGGTGCCCAGCCTAGGGCCAGGACTTCTTGCCCAGTCCTTGACCAGGACTTCTTTGCCCAGCCCTTTGCCAGGACTTCTTGTCTAGTGCACCTAGGACTTTTCCAGCACACTCAGTAAACACGTTAGATCACAAAAACATCTTAACTTCTGAACCCTTTTCCATTATCAAAACTCAGGTTTGACTTCGGTGCTACCTGCACCTACACATTAAACCCACTAGAGTTCCCAAAACCTCCTTGATTAGTATGAGACTTTTGTTGGCCTTGAAATGAAGCATTAGGTTGCTGAAATCCTTGAATAGGCTGTGAACTTTGAAAATTCGGTTGTTGGGGCTGATTAAATGGTTGAATGGGCTGTTGAAATTGCTAAAAATTGGGTTGAGAACTTGGTGGAAATTGTTGGAAATTATGGCTCTGAAAATTCTGATTTTGAGGCTGAAATTGTTGGTTTGAAAGCTGAAATTGTTGGGGCTGAAATTGTTGACTTTGAAATTGAAAATTCTGATTATATGGTTGAAACCCTTGCTGATTTTGCTGAAATTGAGGCTGAAATTGCTGATTTTGTTGGTAGGGTTGCTGGAATGTTTGAAAATGCTGCTGAAATTGCTGATTTTGTGGCTGATTTTGTTGTAGGGGTTGTTGTGAAGTGTTTTGTTGATAGAATGAATTACCATACTTCAAATTAGGATGATCCCTCCAACCCGGATTGTAGGTAGATGAAAAAGGGTTGTTTCTTTGTTAGAATTGGCCTCCTCTAGTCAAAACAGCTAAAGATTCATCTTGTTGAAGATTAGGACACAAATCTGAATTATGCTCTTGGCTTGAACATATACTACACACTCCCATAACCGGATTTTGAAAAGAAGCTACTGGAGGGTTTTGAGGTTGGTTCACATTATTCAAAGTCATTTGCTTCACCAAAGAGGTTAACTCCAGCAATGAAGTCTTGATCTCTTTTTGTTCATTTGAAACAATTTGAACTTCATTCACCCCTCTAGTAGAAAGAGCCCTACTTCCAAATTGTTGAGAGTTCTCCGCCATATTTTGAATCAATTCTCTAGCTTGTTCAAGGGTCTTGTTCACTAGAGCTCCTCCAGCTGCAGCATCAATCATAATTCTATTCATTTGAAGTAGATCTTCATAGAAATACTGAATAAGAAGTTGCTCACTTATTTGATGTTGTGGACAACTTGAGCATAACTTGTTGAATCTCTCCCAATAGTCATATAAGGTCTCTCCCACCACTTGTTGAATACCACAAATGCTCTTCCTGATAATAGCAGTTCTTGAAGCTGGAAAATACTTCTCTAAAAATGTCTTCTTCATGGCAATCCAACTTGCAACATGTCCAGTAGGAAAATAATAAAACCAATCCTTAGCTACTCCAGTCAAAGAAAATGGAAATGCCCTTAATTTGATGTCCTCTTCAGAAATCCCTTGAGGCTTCATAGTGGAGCATACTATATGGAACTCATGCAAATGTCTATTAGGATCTTCTCCTGATTGTCCCTGAAACTTAGGAAGTAGATGAATTAGGCCTGATCTCAGCTTAAAATCTCCAGCTAATTCTGGATAAGCAATGCAAGAATACTGAAATGCATCATCAGGGGCTGCAAGCTCCTTCATAGTCTTCTGATGTTCTGCCATGGGACTGTTTGAATGAGTAGGAATATTTTCAATAACTTCTGAAACTCTTCCTTGATTTCTCCTAGCTCTGAATGTCCTCTCAATCTCAGGATCAAACTCTACAATATCACCACCTGCAGTCTTGGTCATAAATCAAACAAAATGGCAGCAAATATATATAGATAGCTAAAGCAAATGAAATAGAGTCAAAAAAATATAAAACTAAGCACAAGCTCAAATCAAACAAACTCAACTAGTATGCTCCCCGGCAACGGCGCCAAAAATTTGATGTGACCCACAATCAGTGTCACGATGAGCCTCAAATTTGAATTTATAAGTTGAAAACCCTTTAGCTCACAAATCTAAGTGTAGTATAGGGGCCTCAAGTCATATTTTTTCAAGGACTAGTTAAGATTGCTTAATTCAAGCTAGATCTTGTCGTTTTCTATGTTTTGGGTTTTCAAGTAAGATGGGGGTTTTTGCGATAATAGATGAAATAATAGACGGAAACAGAATGAATGGAACTAACTATTCCTATTTGAAAACTGAAACAAGGATACTACACTTATCCCTATTTGAAACTGAGCAATACAATGCAAAACTATAAGATTGAAATTCTAGAACAAATATTGAATGTAGGAAAGCAATAGATCTGTAGCTAAATTGCAGAATTATGAAACTAGAACAAAGCTTGCTTAAGAAACAGGATTGCATAGCTGAAACCTTACTGATCGGTCAACAGACCGATCAGATGCTTCCTTGATCGGTCGACAGACCGATCAGATACTGTAATAGAAACTGATACAAACTGAAACAGCGAAGTAAATAAGAATTCAGAACAAAATTTTGCAGAAAATTAACACCAGATCAATCCCTTCATCCAAGATTCTTCTTGCCGTCACACAAGAATCGGCTAGAAACCCTCTAGCTCGACAAATCAGCAAAGAAACAATTCCCGTGAGCAATTTGCGTTGGCTTGATGCGTAGCTGAAATCTTCTTCCGATCTCTTCTCTCTTGATGAACTGAATGGCAAAATCGCTCAGACACCCTCACAAGCCTTCAGAGAACCCCTCCAAATGCTCTGATTGCTCCACTCGATGAAGACAGCAGCGATCAAACAAAATCAATCAGTGGGAACATAACTCCGGGTGAAACCCTCACCCGAGCCCACTTCAGCTACGAGATTGAGTTGCAAACTTCACAGAGAATCGACCTCTATGATTTGAAATCTGGAAATGAGATTGGATCAGATGTGGCCGCGCGATGAAATGGAGAAGAAAGCTGAAGAACTCGAAGAACAGATGAAGAACTCACGACCCTCGAGCTCGGTGGAGAAGTTTCTATTTTAACTAATTTCACTTAAAATTGAACGGTTGTGATCATCCTCGCTTCATCCAATGGTCAGATCATCTCGGATTGAAACTAAACCTTCCGGATCTCCATCAATGGTCAGGATCTGCTTCTTCTCAATTTGGATCGATCAGATCTGTAACAGATGGCTCAGATAACCCTTCCTTTTGAATGGATGGCTTAGATTCCTCTCGAACTTGATCCAACGACTAGATGACTTCTGATTTGGACCAAAACTTTAGATCTTGATCTATCGTCTAGATTAACTCTACCTTGAGCTCAGATTGATCAGCAGATGAAAGATGGCTCAGATCTCCCCATGTCTTGATTGGACAGCCCACGTTTCTCCAGTGCTTGATCATCTTGATTAAAGCCAAATCTGACTCAAATTTGATCCAATCTAATCTAGGTCCATGATCATTCAAAGCCTACAAAATTATATTCAAATTTTAATGTCAAAATATCTCAAATATTGAAAGAATTACATCCAAAGCCAAAATAGAAATAATTCATGGAACCTAGTGTAAATACAAGATCAAGCATACAAAAAGGAATCAAAACATGGGTTTGAGAACCTAACATGATTAACAAAATGGTAATTATCAGTCGTCTGTAGGGAGGTTGTACAGTTCTGAAGTACGACACAAAATTCAACCATTTGGCTGAGTTTTACCCATAGCTGACGCAAATGATAGTTAGTGCATGCTCTAGTTTACCCAAGGATTGGTTGGCTACATTCAAATCTATTTGCCGGGTCTTGCTCTCACGTCTTACCAGGAGGCACTAGATCGGGCGTTACTTATTAAGATGACTCAGCAGTGAGTGTATGGTGACAAGGAGAAAGAGAGGTAGGCAAATCAAGACTCATTGTCAGACCAAGAGTGGCAGAGTGCAGGACAGAAGAGAGGCAGTACGGATCAGAGTGTGCAGGGCACTATTGGGGTAGCCTCTCGGCCTCAAAGTATGGGTGTTCATTAGCAGGATCTTTTCGGTCATCACAGCAGGATCGAAAGGGTGATTTTACTATATTCCATTATTTTCAATGTGGGGCTAAGGATCATGGTAAGTCAGGCTGTCCCCTGAGCCAGAACGTATGTTACTTCTGCAAACACCCAAGGCATTAGAGCTGGGAGTTTGTTCAAAGGGCATAGCAAGAATCCGCAGGGGTTCTCGCTCAAGGTAGTCGATCAAACAGTAGAGTACATAGAGGGGGGGGGGGGGGGGTTGGGGCTCAGACCCCTTCACGACAGCAGTAGGCAGTACCCCCACCAGTATATATCTATTGTATACATGGGCATGAGCATGCCTCCGCACCAACGACAGCTCAGTATTTTGCGACAGGCATTATGATAGACATGTCCACTACATCCACCTTAACAGCCAGCCGTAGCTCCGATGATCCTGCCTCAAGCTGTTTCGAGGATGCCACCACCGAGTTTGGAGATGGGACGAGTCCATGCGGTCACACGGGAGGAAGCTTAGCGGACCGAGGGATCGACCTATCGTGGTAAGGTTTTCATTTATGCATTTTCCTACTGAATTATTAATAGATCCTGATAGTTCTTGTGTATTNACAGCTTAATTTTGCTAAAAGATAATTTGATTGTTTACTTGTGACATGATTGGAGATTTACTTCCAATTGTCACCAAATTCTGATGTAATGGAAGCAATATATTTTCTTTTAGTTGGAATTTATGGTTTAGACAATAGATCTAGGTTTGTTTGACTAATGGACTCAACCAGCTTGATGTTTGGGTCTATATGCAGTTCGGCCAGTTGGCTCGCCAATCTGATCACTAAACAAATGGCTCGAAACTGATCTGGTTCAACTTTTATAACCAGAGATCAAAATGATGTTAACACATTTTGAGGGAAACATACAATTTGCCAACATGACGGCCTTTTTTACTTTGCCACCTGAGAAGCAAATTTCATATTTTCAACCCTCTAGTTTTTCTTTCAGTCGTTCAGATTTCATATTAAAGTTCTTATTGTTGTGATAATTTTTTCTTTCAAATTCATATTTTTGATTCCCTGTTTTATTTTAAAGAAAATGCTTCCTTTTGAAAAATTTAATGCCTTATTTTTTCTCAAATTATCTCTCTAGTTATAAGTTCATTCAATTGTCCTCCTCCCCTGCCAAAAAAAATAAACTCATTTTTCTTCAGAAAAAAAATATATATATGTCACACACACACACACGGTAGTAAGGTATCACCACCTAGGCCCTTCACACATTAGACCAAGATTGGATCAAAAGAAACAGTGAAGATGCAGGGGGATCATCGATCACCCCTAGTCAATCTAGGCATGAACTTGTAGCAGAAACAAATAGATCTAATGACATTGTGAGTAGATTTATAGGACCTTCCTTTCTTGGTCCTTTTGTGCAGAGGGCAAGAGATCTTGGATAATTGACTTGTAGAGGACACCAAATTAGCATCATTTCAACGGAGTAAAAAGTGAAGGCATTGACGATTGTTCTCAAAGATGGAGGGATGGGGTGGAAACCACAGTTGTCAGCATTGGATGTGGGAATGTTGCTGAGATGTGGAGAGAAGAGGCATAGGGATAGGGGGTGGAGGGAAGGGTGTCTAATCATATCAATCTTACATCCTCTCTCCAAGGGAGTGAGTTTCTTTCCAAATAAACTTTTGAGGGAGCAAGAGTACAAATTCTCATATGCGGAAAAGTGTAGTGAATAGTATTAATTAAAAGGAAAACTTAAGATATATGTGCTCCATAGAAAGAGGATAAACCATGATAAATTTTGAATAAGGAACCATATCTCATCCTCCATAGATTTGGAAAATGGGATAAAATTTAAAAGGAGTTTCCACCTTTTATCTTTCCTTTAAAAAAAATTGCAAAAGGTGTAATTGGCTTATATCTCATTAGACTATAAACTAGTGATCCCATATGAATCATCTCCACAATTGGCAAGGAACCCATTATAAAGGCAACTCTGGAAAAGTTTCATGTTTATAACTTCAAGCAACAACCAAAATAATATAAATACTCAAATAGAAGCTATCTAATATTCATTTTTAACAAAAAAAATGCTGTGTTCATAGGATTTAACCAATGTTCAAAATCATAAGCTGTACTGGAGTTTTGGTCTTTGACTTGTATTTGTCGGCATTCCAATGTATAGTGCCGTTGATAAATTGGAGGAAGGGGATGAAAGAGAAAAAAGAAGATAAGGCATCCATATACTTCAATTTTGACTGTGTTTCATAAAGTAGTATAACTTTGATTTTTTTTGTATGAGAACGACCTATAAAAAAATATTATCACAATTTATCTTGATCTCTGTTATAGCATGCCAAGGAACATCACTTATGAACACAATTGACACAGCGTCATAGGAGACATTATGTGTATCAATGTCAAGTAGTATTGAGTTTCAGTTATTTATTGGAATGACAGATTTCAATCGTACCACCCAACACAATACAAGATTTCAAACCATGGATTTAATGCTTCATAAATTATTATCACACAGCTAACAAATGGATCCACCATATGTTGTCAATACCTGTGGATCATGATTATGAGCCCTAAGCAATTACTTAACAGAAATAGACAATATAACTGGAATTCTTATACTGTATAAGGAAAAACCAGTAGACTAGACTTCAATCTACGCCCTATCATTTGGATAAATTTAACATAAAAAAGTAAGCCCGCATAGAATAAAAAAAGCATTGGAGAAAAAAAATACTGGATAAAAAAATAAACAACCTATAGGACAATAAACTACTTACGACTTGGTAACTGACATAAGCCCCTGGAAAATACCAGATGTGCCACCCAAAATGGGAAGCAGCGCAAACAGCAAGCCAACAGCACAATCCTAGAATAAGTTTGAACCATCGCAAACATAAATTGAATGGTCTCAAGAAATGAGTGTAGCACTACTGAAAAGTTTCTTAAAATTTTATTAATATCCCAGTTCATACAAACAGCAATTTCGATATGGAGCACTTATCACAAAAGGACTAGAAGAAACTCTTTGTAGTACCTGGAGTATGAGTGTCCCAACAGTAACTTGACCATGAAGAGCACTGATACTGTTCCTTTCCATCAAAAACTTCAAAACCTGCATCACTAGGTTCCCTATTATCAAATGCTACTTGATGTGACTCATGATGCAACTGTCTATATGGATGTATAATACTAATGTTCAGAACATTGAACATCTAAAATAATCAAAATAAAGGAATTATTTCACCATGCTGCAAAGAAGCATATTATGAAAAGATACCTATTCAACACATAGGAAAATGAAACTGCTATTAGAACTATACATTGGAACAAATTATTTCCTCACTAAGCCAAAATTTTACATGAGAATATCAGTTGATCATCAGAAGTTTCTGCTTGCTCATTGCAAATTGTAAGCCCTCTATACCTACCAAGTTTGAAACAAAAGAACACAATAAAAGATAAACCTGAACAATACATAGTTCAACAAAAATATTTTCATCTGTTGAACTCTTTTCACCAATATGATTTGACACATGTAAAGGGTGTAACAAGAATTCAAAGGTTCCAACCCAAGCACAATGAAACATGCCATGTTTGTGGGCCTTTAAACCAACCAGTGGGCAATCGTGCAAACACAACCAAGCAGAGCCTGTTTTTAGTATTAGCTTATGAAATATATATAATTATATTCACCTAGAGGAGAAAAAAAAGCAATTAACATCTTGACCTACAGTAAATGGAAACTAACCACAGCAGTTGAAGACATAGACAAAAAGGCACCAACAAATATCCCTTCTGAAATTTTGCCTCCACATAACTGAAAAACAGCACATATTAAGATTATACCACTAACCATTAGTGTGTGTAGCAAAGCATTATATATAGTACTATTACATGTACCATGAATTTTTTGTTCCAATTTTTGTTAATTAGATATTCATATAGTTTCAACCCAGTAATTTAACATCTACAAAACAAACAACATATACAGAAAAAATAGGATAGACAGGGCTACATAAACATTAAACTATTAAATTAATATTTTCATCAATTACAGGGACAGAAAAAGGCAGCTAATAGTTAAATTATATGTTTATGACAATATACCAAGCCATATTGCAAAGGTGCCGTGCATAGAAAGAAGAAATAAAATCATTGGGATTCTAAGAATCCACTTTGTTGATAACATCAAAAATTTGTTACAGAACTAAGCACAGAAAAATTCTTCTGCTCAAGTATAAATCACATGGTATAAACTAATGAACTTACCGCATGCTGCTGGTAGATTCTTAAGATTGAACTTTTTTTTTTATACTCACCAGGCTCCTCAAACAGATCTAATCCATATTTAAATGAAGATCCCATAGGAGTGTGGCAAATAGACAGCAGGATTGTGATGAATGAAATACACAAAAGAATATAATCCAGTCTAGAGGCTTTATTTTGCTTTTTTATTTTTTAGTGTTTACACATTTTTATTTTTGTGATAAATTTAAGTCAGTATGGTATCAAAAATTATGAATATATCGACTTTTAGCATGGTGTTAAGAATATAAAGTTATAGATTGAGCCTTTTCTAACATAGCTTTATACTTTCTGAAAGCAAAAGGAATGAAATGACTTTCCTTTGGCAGTTACTGTGAATAAGAAGCTAATGTAGGTCAAATTGTAAAAGTAGTATGAAGCATATTTGATAGTAGAAAGGATGATTCCAACAAAAAATAGTGCATGAGACTTGTGAACATACTGATGCAATTACGCCACATAAGCACATGAATAGTAGAATTTCGAGAAATCCTCCACCAATAGCCACAGCACGGACAACTCTAATCTGTAAATCAATGGAAGAACAACTATAATAGCATCAAAATCTATGACTTCCAAGTGCCTTCTAGGTCAAGTAAAAAAGATTTTGACAAAATACCTTACTTATGGAGAATTCCAGGCCCAAAGCAAAAAGAAGAAAGATTACACCAAACTGAGCTACTGTTTCAACCTAGATACAGCAATGCCAAAGATTATTTCTAAAAAGTACAAACAACATAAAATAATAGTCAATGTCCTAATAAAAGCTCCACGAGTAGGATAAAATCATATAACATAACAAAAAATATTAATATTAATTACTACCACAAGATGTTTGCAAATTTCTCTTTAAGTTGCTTCAAAGCAATGTTTGTTGGGTTTCATCATAAGCTAATTTCACAGTCAAGGGTAAAGTTTGCCCAAGAAAAAAATATATAAGAGCAGAGTTTGTTTCTTTTAATATATGGAAGTGAATTATCATAGTTAGATATCAATAGCATTGGTGAACAAACAAGATAAGTTTTTGGATACAATATTGAGTCATGATACAATATTGAGTCATCAAAGTAAATCAACATTGTTTGCTTAATTTCAGTTGCTTTACAAGAAAAGTAAAAGTAACTTACTTGCACCATTTCACTAATAAAGCGAAAGCCACCAGGTCCAATTATAGATCCAGCAAGCAAGTAGCCGGTTATTACCTGAAATACTTCATGAATTAGTAGATATCAAACACATAGTAATAAGAACTGCAAACGGAGTGCACAATTGAAGATAATATAGATGGCTAAATTTTATTAATTATTCAAAGTAAAGGAAGATGATCCCAATAAAAGAACACTATTTTCTAATATTTTCAATACTCACTGGCTGCCCAGCACAGGCAAATGCAATTCCACCACATGTTGCAGACACGATAACCACCACAAGATCAGAAATCAACCTGCACAGCTTGTCTATAGTATGTAAGACAAACAAATCATTCTACTGAAACCTTCACAGTCATAATCTTGTGAATTTACCTTAGGTCTAATTGTAGCACTGGATATTTTGACTTTGGATTTGATATGATGAAAACATTATCCTATCATAAAAAGGTTCATTGAGTATCCTTAATGATAAAAAATCAAAATAAGAATAGGAAGATTTGATAACTGAAAAGATTCACAAGTTTCGTGTGTATACAAAAAAATTTCTAACATTCACACTTTGGAGAGTTGGACAGGTATTTCTCATACCTTACGATCTATTAAGGTAGGAATGTCTTCAACTCGGTTCTCGTTATCCAGATTAAAAACATCATGAAATTGAAATGACCTAGAAAGCACATAAGATGGTTTAAGGGAATCACTTAATTATAATTTCTGTAAAGTCACTTTAAAATACAAGCCATGATGGTCCCAACTCCCAAGTATTTGGAGTCGGCTACCTTCATTTTTTCATCATGTCCCTCCATTGAACTTTATAAAAGCCATAAAAAAATTTAGAAAAAAAAGATAAATGTAAATAAGATATATATTAAAAGAAAGGAGCACATACTTTTCCTCTTTGGTCTCATTCTTCTTTGTAGTGACTCTAGCTACAGTCTCCAGAACTGCCTAGTATACAAAAGAAGAATAATCATGAGTTGCTCAATTATCACCGCCATTAAGTTCTAATAACCAAAAAAAATATTGCTAGTGCTTTAGTTAAAGAAGTTAGGTAAAGAATAAAAATGAAAAGTTATATCTGTTTGAACTTCATGTAGTAATCTACAGTGCATTTAGTATCAGAATCAATACAATTGTTAAGAAACATAGCAATGATGAGAACAATTACCAAGAAAAACTTGAGAAATTTTAATTCTTTTGAAAGGATGAACAATTATGAATATAGTCAAAAGGTACAATAATCTACATCCAAGAAATTCCTGACAGATATAAGCATCATAATGGGAGCTATAGCAAATAACTAAATAGGGACAAAATAGCTTTAAACGATGAAATAGTTTTATTCTTGTCGATGATTATCAGAGATAATTATCCATGTTTTGTCCAAAATAGTTGTATACACAAATCAATTGTTTAACAAGGTTTCTGTCATCATTTATTCTTTATTGCACACACAATCAGACAAAGGCATGTTAAAAATTCCCATCAGTATTTCCAAGCTTGTTATGTTCAACTTAGGCAGCCCAAACAGTTGCAATATAAATCAGAATCACTAGGCACAGAACTTTCAATATTAACACCTATCTGCACTGTGTTTCTACACAGATTTAGCTCCACCTTCAAGATATAGCTGACAAGATAAGATAGTTGACTCGTAAGGTACAATATGCTATCCGCACAACTTAAACTTCAGCTTGGTAACATGCCTCCCATAAAACAAAGTTCACTCCAGTTGAAAAATACTTAGAATAGCAAATTGCATGGATAAGATCATCATCCAACACCTACAACTACCTTGACTGAACCTTAAACTCTCATGAAAGCATGTTGACGTGCTTCATACTTTTCAGGAAGACTGGCAAAGAACAAAGACGCAGGAAAAAAGCTAATTCATTTATAACTGAAATAAACAAGTTTAAAAACAGAAAATCTAATGCATAAAGCTCATTTTTTATGAAATCACTCAAATTTCTAATTTTTTTTATAAACTATACCTGATTTTCAGCAACACTATTGTTGAAGCCACCAGGGTCAGTTTCTACAGGATAAATAAAATCGTTGGTAGATTGATCAACTTTTCCTTTGCAATATAAAATTTCAGTTCTAGTAGAAGTCAGTATTTACAGTATATCTCAGAGAAATAAATAGGCAAACGGATGTTATGGCTGCAAGGATTAAAAAATTCATATCATGAACTACTAAAGCCAGAGTTACAAGGAAGATAAATTGACTGAATTAACATATACCAATTGAGATAAGCTTAAATCTGAACCAAACTCACAGAACCCACCCTAATTTGGAGGCCAATTAATCAGATCCCGTAAATTAGCCACAAAATGAGCTTGGAAAGCAACTCCTAAAGCAGCCGGACAACCGGACTGTCCAACACAAGGACCATAGCACGCTCAATTGTACAATTTCAGCATCGAACATAGTGGAACTTATAACCCGAAAATAGGAGCAAAAGAGAAGAGAAGACGCAAGGGACCTTAAAAAACCTAAAATGGGCGTTTCTGAATTCATTGCTATATCAGGACCAAGCAACCAAGAAATAGCGAGGTCCAGCCTCCAAAAACCCTAACGATCTACCTCCCATATCACATCTCCACACGTCACCAAACCCATCCGTAGAATAAAGAGCGAGAGACCGAGAACTCAGATCTGCACAAACCTCCACCATTCTGCTCGTTCTCGGGAAACTCCTTCTCGAGCGCGCGGTCGATCATGTCAGCGAAGCTGCCCTCCTTGGCGGAATCCCCCTTGATCACCTCCGTCGCATTGACTGCCTCCGAGTCATCGGCTCCGGCCAAGCAGGCCAGGCCGGAGAAGCAGACGGCGACGAGGAGGACCGACGTGAGGAGCCACCCGGCGGCGTGGAGGGCCCCCATCGACGCCCTCGGATCAGGTACAGGCCAGAAGGTCAGAAAGCGAGAAGGAAGAGTTGGGGGACGGCGAGGTACGGTCACCACCCCGTCTCTTCTTCTTCTCCCCTTTGCGGTCTTTGACTCCTCCGCGGGATCTCTCTCATTATTTTACTGGGATTCGGGTGGTGGGCGGAGCACCGGAAAGACACCGACGGATGAAATGACCTCGAGAAATATCTTCGGCTGTTCGGAGCCGTACGATGGAACCAAATAAAAATAAGAAAATTAATAGGGAGAGTGAAAATAGGAGAGTGAAAAGTATAATGAATGATGTGATATTTTATATGCAGCGATCTCCGACAGATTCATCGTATCTCCTAGAGTATAGTTTGATTCAGGACGACGGCCGAAGACCACCGATGGTATCTAAACGATAATCAAACGTGTGCATATAAAATGTCACATCATGTCATATCATGTCACATCATTCACTATGTTTTTCTAAATTATGCTTATGTTACTCACCCATGTAACAATAAATATTTATCCTTCCTCTCGGATCAGGATATCAATTCGAGTTGATCGGATCGGGTTCGGATTGTATTAAAAAAAAAATTAACTTCTAACTCGAACTTGACTCGATCCCGAATTCAACCTGAAACACACAAACCCGAATCCGAACCGACCAACCCGACCAATCCGAATCCGACCCGAAAAATTTGAAAAATCGATTCAAAATATATTTTTTACTATTTTACAAATAATTCTTTACTTTTATCTTAATATTTTATCATGATCATACTAATATTGATATTAATATACATAAAAATATCTTAATTTTTAAAATAAAATTTTATTTAATTCCAAAAATCCACTAAACATTAAATTTGGATAGACCCGAATTCGACTCGAAAATTTTCAATCCGAAATCCTCCAACCCGAACCCGACTTGAACTCAAAATTTTTTAACTCAAACTTGATTTTTTTGGATCGATTCAAGTTGGATCGTCGGGTCGAATTTATTTTTGACATCTCTATCTCAAACTACGATGCTGCTAAAATATATCAAATTATTATCAAATATTTATAATTCAATCTTAATTATGATATATTTTATTAAAAAACTAAATAAAATAGATAATTATAAAATATTAAATTTCTAAATTATTAGATAAATTTGTTTAGGTGATTAAATTGATCATCTCAAATTCTACAATCTCTAATTCATAATTTTTTTTTACATATTTATCCTTACGAGTTTGATTCGAATTAACGATATTTATAAGATATTTTGTAATAATAAATTATATTTGCTTATCTTTTCATTATATAGGAAATTTTTATTTAATAGCTTTGTTAGTACCGCAAGAAATCCAATAAAATTTGAATAATTTTTTTTATAGACAAACAAAAAAATTAACTAAATTTTTTTAACCTCGGACAACCGATCCATCGATCGCCAGAGTAAATCGGATCGTCAGGATAAATCAAGAAGCGCTCACAGTGAGCGATCTAGAAGCTCAACGTCCCAAGATTTACGTCTTATTTAGAGGAAAAATTTTTATAAATACGTTATAGTTATGGATCGAATCATGAATATTTAAAATAGTAATTAATCGTCTTATCACTGTACTGTAATTCGGAGGCTGTTTTTTTTTTTGGGTTGAAAAAGGTGGAATCGAGTTGAGAAAATAAATTGAGATATAATTTTTTATTCTCGATGGAAGATAGATCACGCTATTCGGTTGGATAATCGAGGTATTCTGAGTCTTAGCTGATGGTCTGGTTTACGTGGATGATAAATTTATTAGGTTGGTAAGGATGATAAATTTATTATAACGAATAAAGATTAATTCTTAATAGAGATATATCTTTAAAGAATTTTGTTTTCATACTTAAATTTAAATCTTAATTAATTTAATATAATTAAATTAAAATTAAATTATATGGGCCATCGAGTACCGATATTATCAATGGTGAAGTCGTCACGTGTATCCGTCTCGTAATTCATCCTCGTTGACTGATGAGGATTCTCGTTAAAGGTTGTGAGATATGACCAGTCAATCAAATGAATTAGTCGGGTGTAAACTTGGATATCCTTTATAAATCCAAAAAAAATGATTAATAATTTTAAATTTTATCCTTCTCAAATCATAGACACATCACTCGAAACTTATAGAATTGGATCGGATCGGATCAATTAGGTCCACTTACTTGGACCAGTTAGTCCGGTCCCGGTTTCATAAACATCCAAAGGAAGCAACATGGGTCTAATACACCGTGATAAACGTGCGGGCGTGGGGATTGCATGGATGGGAGGATTAGGACGTCTGAAATTAGGAAATCCTTACAATTTCCACAAATGTTGATCAGACAGAGTTTAGGCTTTCTGCAAAATCTTAGAAAATTTTCTTTCACTTGTACGCACTCGACTATATCACTATCCCATATACAAGTACACATGGGCCTGTATAGATTTTTTCCTATCTAAGATTAGGATAAATAATCAATTATGTCCTCCCGACCATAGTGCAAAGCAGAGTTAGAATAACACCGGGGTGTGTTGGGGGCCGCATGGACTGCGCTGGTAAATTATATATCGAACAAAGGAGAGTTAGAATGGCACGGATTCAACATTCAGGACAAGGGGATGGTGCTCCTTATGTTTTAGCATAAAGTAGTATGAGTATGCTATCTAATGGGCCTACCTTCTTTTGGTTGTGTCGGCCTCTGAGCCTTTGAGATGGTTGGGCTCATGGGATTGAAAGAGACCCACAAATGTATTGCATCTTTGGGGTTTTAATATGAGGCTTGTTGTCCGATCATTCAAGGGTCTCTGCGTCTCCATTCAAGAGACTTGGTATGTCTGCCCGGTAGTAGCAAGCTGCTTCCGATCGGGGGGCTTAGTGTCTCAACTCGGGAGATTCTACGCATTCGCTGGGGAGCGACTTTATGTTTCGTTCAGAGGTTTTAATTAGTATCTCTACTCGGGAGACTCTATGCGTCCGTTCAGGAGTAACTTTTTGCTCCCCTCGGGAGCCACCTTCTTCTCTAATCAGGAGATTCTATCGGTAGGAGTGTTGTGTTCCTCTCACGAGTTCCTCCGTCTTCGATATTGACTTCCACATAGAAATTTGTTAGAATCAAAAGGAATTTAGATATCTTCACAATGACATGATATTATCCACTTTGGGCCTAAGCTCTCATGATTTTGTTCTTGAGCTCTCCCAAAAAATCTCATATCAATGGAGATACCATTATTCCTTGTAAGTCTATGATCTTTTCCCATGTGTTTAGATGTTGGACTATGTTTGCAACCTTGTAACCCTAACAATTCCCCCTCAAACAAAGGACCACAAGCCCCCCCTCAAGCGGAAACTCTTTCCGTTTAATGTCTGATCCTCAACCCACCAGGACATTATTCCTTATAAGCCTATGATCTTTTACCATGTGTTTAGATGTGGGACTATGTTTGCAACTTTATAACCCTAACAATCCCCTCTCAAACAAAGGACCACAAGCCCCCCTCAAGCGGAAACTCTTTCCGTTTAATGTCCGATCCTCAACCCACCAGGACTTTCTGCCCCTCAGTCCACCTGTCCTACTAGGACTTCACCACCTAGTCGCAACTAGAACTTCTCTGCATGGTGTTTGGTCCTCTTGATCAAGACACAAGAGCTCACACATCCTTTATTTAATGTTTAACGCACATGGTTAGATCTGGATCACGAAGAGCGACTTGGCTCTGATACCAATTATTAGGACCAAAAGGAATTTATATATCTCCACAATGACATGATATTGTCCACTTTGGGCCTAAGCCCTCATGGTTTTGTTCTTGGACTCTCCCAAAAAGTCTCATACCAATGGAGATATCATTATTCCTTATAAGCTTATGATCTTTTTTAATGTGTTTAAATATGAGATTATGTTTGCAACCTTATAACCCTAACAAAATCAACCCTACTCACCATATTATCCGGTATTAATAAGCTTCTAAACATTCACGATTCAAATTAGAAGAAGCCAGCCTATTGTCATTCATCATTACACTCAAATTAATCAAAGAGAGAAGGTTTTTTTTACCGATTAAAATTGAAACATAATTTATGCACGTCTACCAATAGACACCCATGCAATTGTTTTGCCCTTAAGCAATAGTGTTCGATTTTTCCACGAACAACTAAGAAAAATAAGAGTTAAATCTCGTATTATAAGAGATTTTTCTTTCTAGTAATAAATGAATTTAAACATGTTAACTATGAATGGGCTCCATGAACATATCTCAGTGATTAATTATCTCAAAATTAATCAATTTGAAAAATTAAATATCCGATATGAGCGGGTTATTTAATAGATCGTTAGTTAATCCTAGTACATCTGTAATATTTAATGGGTCATCTGACCTATATAAAAAATTATGTGCGAGATAAAATCTTTCATAATTTATCATTCTTCTAGATGGTATGAGATAATCTTAGAGAAGTACTAAGTAAGGATTGTAATTTTTTTACTATAATTGTGTCCCTTCGCTAATCTCAATTAAGGTCTATATTATATATTTTTATAAATGGGACATGAATCCTGGGACGTTGGGCTTCTAGACCGCCCATCTTAAGTTAGCACTTTCTGATTTATCCTGACGACCGATGAAAAATTTTCGTAGGATCAGATCGATCGTCCGAGATTGAAAAAACTTAATTAATTATTTTTTCGATTAAGATCTGTATATTGACTTCCTTTTTTCAAGAGACCATGCGGTGTTGGAGTTACATGAAGAGGGCAACTCTTCCTCTTCCTCTTCCAACCCTTCAAATCCTCCATTGATGGAGGTAGAGGAAGAGTTTTCTGCCTCTTATAAATTGGGCGTCCAACTTCAATCCAGGGGAGGAGAAGAAGTTAGAGCATTGTTCTTAAGGATTTGGTTTGTGGCTGAAAGAGAGATCGGTCTGCTCTGTGATCGTTCTCTTGACAACAAGAAGAAGAAAAGAGGAGAAGATCGTCCAATTCACTCACTGTAAGTTTGATTTATATGCGAATAAATTTCTTGCTTAAGATCTAATATTGGTATCAGAGCGATTTAGATTGTATAAGCATTTTTTTACTTCTCTCCATCGATCACTGTCGGAGTTCTTTTTTTCTCCGTCGTTCTCTTCTCCGATCACTAGCGAGAATCCAACGCTAGTCGGCGGGTGACTATGTGTCGTGAACCCGCGGAAGCCTCTGCGGCGTGGAGAAGCCTCTGTGGTGTGAAGAAATCGCAGAGGCGGCGGGTCCTAACAACGGACAGCCGTGGAGTAGGAGCCGTGGAATAGGAGCTTAATTAACCCCCCTCTAGTTTAACCGTCACGGTCCTAACAATGGACAGCCGTGGAGTAGGAGCTTTATCTCCGAGCTACGTTAAACGGTTTGTATCTTTGTTAGTGTTTTAATTTAAGTATATCTCCGTTGCGCACACTAACATTGTAGGAAGCAAACCAATAGAATAGAATGTGATGAGCTATTCATCCCCTCTAACCGGTCCTTCGATCTCATCAGACTGATCTCACACAAGTTGACTGGTAAAATCATAAACCTAGGGTTTCCTTCCCAAGTATAGTTTACTCGCAGTCGGATTTTCACGACTCACTTGACTCTTCCTTTAAAACCTTGACTCTTGCCTTCAAGCCTTCTTTACTTTGGCTCTCGTCGCTCGAATGCATACAAGCCCGCGGCTCGTCTCCCCATGTCATCTTTCGTGTATGCCTTGAAGTGCATGTGCTTTCTTCGATTTATCGTTGTTATCTTGTCCACGGTCCCTCGAATATCTCTCCATCCTTCATCGAATCTGAAACCATCATGCTGAGTTTATGTGTCCTGTAAATTTACATACTCAAATACACATATTAAATAAAAAAATGATCCTAACTTAAATTCTTTGTCTAAATATTAAAATATATGATTCTATGAATCATACATTACCTTAACAATTTGTTAGTAGAAAATTCATATCGAAACTGGAAGTAAGACTAAGGAGAATAAAAAAGGTAAAGAAAAGATAGGGAATGGTGAATACCGAAACTAGAAATAAGACATAGGAGAATAAAAAAGGCATAGAAAAGATAAAGAATGGTGAGTAAGGAGGAGGTGACGATATATATATATATATATATATATATATATATATATATATATATATATATATATATATATATATATATATATATATATATATATATATATATATATATAAAATCAAATAAACTGTATACAGTGAAAAGAGAAAATAGTTTTAAAAAAATAAAGAAGGATTGACTGTAATATTTTCTCGAGTAAAATATGTCTTGTAGATCCTAAGATAGAATTATAGGTGATAAAAAAATAATTTGTTTATTTTAATATCTCGTTAGTTCGTCACAGGATTAATATGATTGAAAGAGATAAATCATAAATGTTACTAGCTCGGATACATACTGTGACCAATACATAAAGAGAGTGGACATAGCCAAATTTTAACTCTCAGATTTCGAAATGATAATACTCACGTATTAACTATAAATCCATTCCGTAGAAACAAACTTAAGCCAAAATTATAGAAATTATAGCAGGCATTTTTATGATAAATAACATCATAAAATAAGTAAACTTTAACTGGAATACATATCTAAATCCAACGTATGAAAGGGACAAAGAGGGTTCCTATTATGTGGGAGTAGGAAAGAGAAAGAAAAGAAAAAGATACAGAAAAGATGGATCCGTCACTCTAACGGTCCCCTGGTCTCTGTCCCATAAGTGTCCAGAAGGAGTAAATCACGGTGAATGCTGGGCAGGTGAGGCACCCAGGCGCGAGGGATATTTTTTAAACAGCAGTCGAGGTTTTACCCACCACGTATACCGTCGACCCTCGAATCCATGCTCTCCGATGCAAACGATGAGTACCTCATCAGCTGATCCAGTCCGTGGGAGCAAAAGAAAAGAAAAAGATGCGATTGCTATTGAGAGAGAGAGAGAGAGAGAGAGAGAGAAAAGGAAATAAAAAAGATTGGCACGAGAAGCACGACTTCAAGTGGAAAAAAAGGAAATTAATAATAATAAAAAGGAAGATAGCTGTTACACTGATAGGGAGAGCAAGGAAAGCGAGAAAAAAAAAGGCACAGAAGAGGAGGACAACAAGGAAAATCTTCTATGGTGTTACTTTAGAGGAGGAGGAGGAAGAAACTATAGTAGCAATTTGGATGAACAATTGTAGATTTCTGTTATTGATTTTTGCTATGGTGTCGCTATTATATATTGATTTGGCTACTACAACAAATTACTCTGATTTGCAAATTTGTTGAAGGAGAGTGATCCTGTCGTGAAGTGAGGTGGCGGTTTTAATGGTCGGATGGTCTCCCCGGTGTCACGAACAGGTGAGGTGGCGTCGCCCTGACTTCGAGTTGGCTCCTGCCTGCAAGACGAGGACTGTTAGCAAATCCGTCGGGGGATTTCCCCGGTCAAGCACTCCGACGGTCAAGTCAGTATCCGTAGGAAATATAGTGGAGCTGAATTGAAATGCAGTAGTAGGGAGAGCTCGCGTGCATACCTGCGGTAGGAGGAGTGAAGAGTTTATATAGCCGGGGGAGCTGACAACCTTTGTCCGTGTTGACGAGACAGGGGTGTGATACCTGTCAGCTCGTATGAGAGCACTCAGTAGCGGCACAGCATGGCGCGGGGTGCTCGAGCAGTACGAAAGTACTTGATTGACGGACTGCCCGTGAGATGTGTCAGAGATGAGTAAGGTGTGCAGTACCCCGATAGCAAGGTTGTACCCTGGATATAATGACATAGGAGGTATAGGGCGAGATAGCCCGTACCCCAAGCACTGACCGGTGGGTCCGAGTTAAGGGTCAGGTCGGGTAATGGCCAGTGAGCGTGGGCAACCACGCGTCCGACTGGGAGAGTTGAGGCGCAGGGTACGCCCTAAGTCGAGGGTTCATTGAGTTATGTCTAGCTAATTCTGTTAGATATTTGGTCTTTGTGATACTGCTGGAGTGTGGGTCGCCACGCGTCCGACTGACTTATCCGACCCAGATTGGGATCGAGGAATGGGTTGAGGTGACCGAGCCTGGTAGAGTTGGAGGTCGACCAGATCCGACCCCGCCCATTGCTGACCGCATAGTACATCGGGGGGCTTCCGGTCTTAGGGACCCCCGGGTGAGGTCTTTGTTGGTCCACCTACTGGCTTTCCATGACGCCAAGCTGTCTGGCGGAGCGAATCGATCCACCCGTAAGTAAGGCCGGATCAAAGAGCAATTTCAAGCAGTTGGTTTTGTGTGAAGATTCCTAATTGCTGCTGGTTTTGGGTGAAGAAGCATTGGTTTTAAATAAGAGGAATTAAGTTGATGGTGAGAAAAAATAGGAGGAAGAGAAATTGATGGGAGAAAAATTAGGAAGAAGGGGAGTCGCTGGAATAGAACAACAACTACTGAAACTTGCTTCTACGAAGACGAGACAAACAGAACCATGACAAAGACACTGAAGAAGAAGAGCTTCGATTCTTAATAAAGACAAAGAAGTCGTTGTGTGGTGGAAGAGAGGAGAATAAAAAATAGAAGACAAAGAATGAGGTTTTTTTTAAAAAAAAAAAAAATGGCCAAATTAAAACAGAAATAAAAGAGGTCAACAAGTAAGAAAAAACACTAAAGAAAAAATATTCAAGAAAGATGATGGCTCTGAGAAGAAAATTTCGGAGGAGCTTGAAAGAGACCATGAAAGCCGTTAGAAATAATGCCAAGGTGAGAGCCGTGATGACAAGGGAAGTAGCAGAAGGGCAACCGGAAAGAAAGCTGAGAGAAGACAGCGTTAGTAAAGAAGGCGTCGCAGCGTAAGAGTCGACGAAGCAGAAGTTGACGTCGCTGGCAAAGGGAAATACCGCTGGTGTTTTTATTGTTTTGAAGAAAAAAGAAAAAAAATAAATGTGAAATATCATGACTCTGATATTTGTTGAAATATTGAACACACGGATACCAAGATATAAAAAAGAATATAATAATAATAAATATAGAAATAATTATATATATGATTTGAATTGCAATTCAAATATGATAAATTATTAATAATTAAAAATAATTTTTGAATCTACTGAATTATTATCTTTCTTTATCATCGTTACTCCTTTCATTTGGTTGACCGGGTGTCAAATGGATTTACCCCAGGCACCGAGCCTGCACAACTATTAGTTAGAGCCCACCTTCATAATAGTGGCTGAGAGCCTATTCGATATGAATTTCGATATCAATTTCAAAAAGGTTGGAACCGCCAACCCAGCGGCCTCCTGGTCTCTGCCCCACAAGTGTCCAGAGGGGGTAAATCACGGTGAATGCTGGGCAGGCCAAGACACCCAGGCGCGAGGGATTTTTTTAAACAGCAGCCGAGGTTTCACACCTCGTTCATACTGTCGACCCTCGAACCCACGACCTCCATTTCAAGTGCGAGTGTCTTAACCAGCTGATCCAGCCCGTGGGGGCATGAATTTCGATATCAAGCTTCTTCTTGAGGAGGACATTCTTTTTCACTTCGGCATGAGTCTGATTGACGTCGAGCTACAATTTACCTTTGGTAACAATTTTATCATCGGCTTGTAGGATAGCTAACTAACTGAGGTTTCTTCCCTTCTTTGCATGGTTCAAACTATGTGGAAGGCATCGGTAAACAAAACTTTAAAAATGGACAAAGGCAAGCTACTGACGTCATCGCTAGGGAGGTTGAAGAAAGTGATGTTGCAACCAGTACAGAAGAGTTACCTTGCCTCGGCCTTCAATGAGGTCATTACAAGTTTCTTCGGAGGAGTCAGAATAACCCTTATGGATATCCTGAAAGAGACCTTGAGCAACAGAGCCCCCAACTGAACCTATAGTGCTATGACCCCAGCACTTCACCCGAGCAGAATCTCCGACGGTGGTGCTGAGCGAGCAACAAACAGACTAGGTTGTTTGACCGCTCTCCGGATAAACCCATTTTTAGTGTAAGTATCCCGGGGTTGGTTTCGATGTGATCAAATAAATTAAGTTAGGTCTTGATGTATTTTGATCCTTGTGTTTAAGTTACAGGACTTTAACAGTACAGGAAGTCGAGCGGAAGATACATCGAATGTCATATCCTAGGCAATTTATTTGAACCACGTATTCTTTCAGGGTTTTCTTTTACCTCTATTTGAGAGCTAATAAATTAAGCACAGTTTTGTGGTACCTTTGACTATACTAGCATAATGATGAAGGAAGGTAGTTTTGAAGTCTTCAAAAGACTAGATAGAAGATGTAATGCCCGTAAAATTCTCTCAATATTTTTCTTTAAAATATTGATCATGCCTATATGGATTCTTGAGTAACATATGAATACTAGCATGAACCTTAGCATGATTTCTTATATAGATTAAAAAGCTAAGTACTAATGGGCCTTACATGGGCTCTTCTAGTACCATGACTATTAGTGGACCTTGGGTAGAATTTTAACATAGATAGAAATGAATTCCAATTAGGAATATTAGCATAACTCTTGATGGACTCTTATGTGGGCCTTGCCAAAAATAAGAGTAAATGAAATAAAAATAAAGTGCATGCACCAAAGATTGAACCTTGGACCTAGAACTTCATCATGCATGTACTAACTAATTCACCTAGCAAGGGAGTGCTAGTGGAAAAGGAAGAAGATTTTAGTTGAGGTTAAACAAGGTGAAAAGGCACCATGTGAAGAGACACCATGCTCCTTCACTTAGTATAAAAAGGTTGGATGAGAAGTGAAGAGACTTAAGTTACTTTTCTTCCACCAAGGCTCTTCCTCTCCTCTCTTCTTCCTCCTCCTTGCCTCCTTCTTGCCGTGAGCCACAAAGGGGTTTTCCCTTTGGGAAACTTCACAAGGGGACTCTCTCTTGAAGATTCAAGTTTTTCTACAAGGCTACAAGGGCAAGAAGTGATCTAAAGTCAAGAAAGTTTTCATTTCTTCTCTATTCAAGGTTTATAACCAAGATAAAGAGAGGTAAGACTCCCTCACCTGTGGTATAATAATTTTTATGTTGTCTATCATGATTTAAGTTTTGTTTGGGATCTATGTTGAGAAAACTATGGACTTAGAGTTCCTACAACTTTCGGCCAAGCACCCTTTTTGGGTTTAGGATGATGTTAAAACCTAACTTATGCTTCCTAATGTTTTCTCATGATAAATAAAGAATGAATTATGAGTTGTGGAATTTTTGTAGCACCCTAAGACCCTCATAAAGTTTCGGCCACCTCTTCCTTTCCATGGTTAGGATTAGATCTAACCCTCCAAGCATGCTTATTATGATTCCCTATGATATAATGGAGGTTAATTGTGAATTATATGAATTTTTCATGAATTTAAGACCCCTCTAGGGTTTCGTCCAAGACCAAATTATAGGGCTAGGAATTAGGGTTAGCCCCAATCATGTGTTCTAATGGCTTCTTATGATATTGTATGTATTGTATGGACTTTACTTTACTTATGGTACCTCACATGTTGCTAGAATAATGGGACTTTTATCTATAACTTTTGGTCAAGCACCAAGTCTAGGGTTTGGGTTAGTCTAAGGTTTCAAGTGTACTTATTTATGACTTATTATGATGTTGATATATGTTCAAGCATGTTGTATGAATTGTATGATGCCTAAACCCTAACTTTATGTACTATGCATCATGGCCTTGTATGCTTATATTATGTGTCATGTTTTAGTAGGTTTTATTTATGGATGTTTTAAACCATATACCATGAACACATGTGTTGTGAAGTATGTATCATGTTTATGTTGAATTATACATGCATTAGGTTAAATGCCTTGAACATATGTATATTATGGTTATGTGGGCTTATGCATGTTTATGTTGAATGTCATGAACCTATGTAGTATGTATCATGTTCATATGGATCCTACCCATGCATGCTTTATGATAGATATCATGATCATGTATGCTATGTGATATGTACCATGATCATGTAAGTTTTATGAACTAAGATGATGTTTATGCCTTAAGGTATAATTATGTATGTATGTCATGCCTTATGAATGAAGATGATGTTCATGCCTCTAAGGCATAATGATGTGTGCATGACATATCTTATGAATGAAGATGATGTTCATGCCTTTAAGGCATAATGATGTTATGCATTAACTATGAATGATGAAATGCTAAGTATGCTTTATACCATGTTTCATGTACTAAGATCATGTATATGTCTTTAAATATGCTATGTAAGTTTTATGAATGATGTAAAAAGAAGCATGTGAAACTATTTTACTTTATGGATGAGCTTGTACCGGACCCAAGTAAGGTATAAGGGATGGGCTCCTCATGAAAGCCTCGGTGTGGGACTACCGTAGCTGTCCCCGATTCTGGGACTACCGCAGTTGTCCAATAGGGATGAGCTCCTCATGAAAGCCTCGGTGATGGACTACCGCAGCTGTCCCTAGGTTGAAGATAACCTAGTACTCTAGTAGGTCGAGACTAGTTACCTCGCATCTACTTAGGGATGCGCACAAATGATGAATGTATGTATGTGGTACAAGCCGGGGCCCCCCATGATGTTATGATTTATATTGAAGTATTTATAATTATGGTTTTCAATTAAGCATCCTTATGTTATGTGCATTTAACTCATGCATTCATCCATGTTATGCATCTATGTCATGTCAAGTATGTTATATGCTTATGTTTATGTCAAGAATTATGTCATATCAAGAATGTTATATGTTTATGTTTATGTCAAGAACTATGTCATGTCAAGTATGTCATATGCTTATGTTTATGTCAAGAACTATGTCATGTCAAGTATTCCATATGCTTATGTTTTATGTCAATAACTTCTCCATGCTAAATATTTTATGTACTTATATTTTATGTCAAGTACTTCTTATGCCATGATCTCTATGCACTTTCATTTCATGTTAAGCACTTCTGTATGATTATGTATTTTCATGTACATCTATATGCCTCCTCATGTCAAATGCTTTATGAATATATTCTCATGATATGCTTTTGTTTATGTCACACTCTCTATGTTATGTCTTTCTATTGACAATATGCGACGTATGATTTTAGTGAGTAGGAAAGAGTCTTACTAAGCATATGTGCTTATAAGTTTATTTTCTTATACCGCAGATCAAGCAAGAGGATACTAAGCTAAGGGAAGCAGCTGGAGGGGCAAGTGTGTGTGTGGCAGTGACTTGGCAAAAGAAAAAGAAAAAGATCCTATTACTCATAATTGTCACATGTCTATGTTTTGCATTGTCCTCTTTGGTTTCATGCTATACTTTATAATGGTTTTCCTAAAGAACAACTTCACATGTTTTGCATTGCTAACTCTAGTTTCATGCTATACTCTATGATGGTTTTTCCTAAAAGAACAACTTAGGTTTATTTTCATGATGTGTTCGTTTAGAACAATATGTTGGCTTTAAGCTTAATGGTAGGATAAGTTATGTTTAATGCAAGCATGTTCAAGAATGTTATATCTCACATGTTATGGCTTATTCTTGTTATGTTATGGCAATGCTAAGTTTACCAAGTAATCATGTTTAAGAATGATAGCTAAGACAGGTTTACATGATTCAAGTGTTAGTTGCATGGTTTAAACACACATGTATAAAGTTTAAAATTTATTCAGCTGCATTAAGATCTCCATTTGCATATATGTATGTTAGCGTAACGCCGCCTTCCGCCTACATCGTAGGCCAGGAAGGGCGGGCGTTATAGAAGAAGCGGAGTGTCGATTAAACTACCTTTGAGTCGAGCTTGAGAGGGTGGTCAAGAACACTAAGCATTGGATGCTGTCTATATATTGGTGTAGTAGGGTAGTATTTTAAAACTTACATAGGTGATATTCTGGATCAACAATTCCGACGTATTCCCTGATTGGCAGTGGTCGGAAATGCCAAGGTAATTTGTCTTCAAGGATGCTCCAAGAGAAAAGAGTACCCACAGGATCTTTTGAACTGTCAGTAGAAGGGCCCTTGCCTCGAAGAGAATTTCTTGGAGGTGTTTCTCCGACAAAAGACTCCAGAGAACACTTGGGTCTCATAGATACCTCCGCATGCGTCAGGATCAAGGCCTTAGGGAATTATGTAGGCGGTACCAACTTTAACCTCTAATCGGCACTTGAAATCCCTTGGTTGATGCCTCGAGTATTTGATGGTGAGAGGTTCATCATTTGCTGCTTATGCATTACTACTTCTTGTACTTTGACTGTCATGAGCAGATCGAGGGCTTCTTACATCATTACGATGACAGCAGGTCTAGCTTCTAGTTTCATCCATATCAATGTCTTAGTTCAAGACTACTTGTTCTGACAAATGACATTAAATTTGATCATGATCTAAATGACTAATAGGTGAGCCACCGGTGAGTTGGCTTCTAAGCTAACCGGAAGAAGACCTCAAGTCCAAAATGTGTAAGGTTTTAGAGGAGAGAGGAAAACGAACATTAGGAGAATGGCTAAGGATGCCTCGGCATAGCTACTCTTACACTAAGTCAATAAAAGAAACAGGAGGAGATGAACAGTAAACGAAGTGCAAGTGTGCAAGCGTAAAAGCGTAATTAGGCTCTTGAGAGCTTGTTCCTTTTATAATACCATTGAGATGATAATCTTTCTTCATTAATTAGACGTCACGCCGCTGTCAAAAAATATCACACCACTGTATATTTGTGGTATCAATTAGTCCCATCGCTCATATCCTATATAATTATTTCATCCCATATACTTTGACACTCCGCATGCAATATTTATCATGGAGTTAGCTCATGCAGCACAGAGTCTGATTGGTCTCAAGAACATAGTTCGTTTAAGAGGTGTCAAGTGAAGAGATCCTGGTAGAGCAGTACAAGATGTAGAAAAAGGAGAAGGCAGAAAACCGATCTGTGTCAGTAGAATCTGACTATCTAATCAATGTCTCTGAACTGGCTGAGCAGAGCCCTGTGTTACGGGAGTTAAGCCCCTGGAGTTGAGAGAATTTGACCATCCGAATGTTTATGAGCTGACTGAGCGAAACCCTATGTTGGGGGAGCCAAAACCTTGAAAAACTCCGATCGAATAACCTAATTGATCTCTTAATAAGATGATTAATCTTCTAGTCTTCCGTAGTGATCCGGTCGGGTAGTTTCTTTAAATTTGTCGGGAGCCTGATTGGATCACGTCTTGATCAGGCAAAGTTGGTTGAGTCAAGTCTTGATCAGGCCAGGATAGACGGGTGCACCAGATGTCGATCCAACTTGAGTGATCAAGATTTGAGGTTACTCGGGTGGGGGATCGATCAGCGATATCCGGTCGGATGTTCCCGGTCGGGAGGCACCGGTCGGGCATGTTCGGTCGGGCAAAATTAGGGGCACTTGTCAAACCCCCTGGAAAAGGAAGCACTCGGTACAGAGTGGGCCTCCCGGTCGGGGATTCCCGATCGGGAGCTCCTGGTCAGGCGTGCCCGGTCGAGGATAACCAGTCGGGGATGTTTGGTCAGGCGAAGTTAGAAGCACTTGTCGGGCCAAGGAAGCACACAATACAGAGTGGTCCTCCCAATCGGGGATTCCCGGTCGAGAGCTCCCAGTTGGGCATGCTATGTCAGGCACCCTGGGTCGGGCACCTGGGAACTATTCCCAAAACATGAGCAGTAGAGAAGTCTGGCTTATTCGATCGACCATTTTCATCCGCTCGGTTAAGGTTTGGTAGACTCATTGGTGCCAGATCCGGAGTGCCCGAGTAATCGAACGGCCACATTAGCAAGGGGATCTCCCAAATCTCCCCATTATAAAAAAAAAGACTTCTGACATAATCCTAACTTGTCATGTCATCAGATATTAACGAGGGTAGAATTGACCTCTTGATGGACATTTAGGTGACTATGACAGACTCACACTAACTAAAGCTGTCAGAAAGTCAGACTGTCAGTTGGTCAGTCCTTAATGAGAAAAGATTGTCGACAGGACAGGGGACCTCTTCCTTCCCTATATAAAGCCCCCCTGATTCTTCAGAAAAGGGGTTCTGATATTTTGAAATCTTTCTCCTATTGTGTGCTCTTGTTTTGATCTGACCCGAGCCACCTGTATCCTGTTAGTTGTCAAATCCGAGTCGAGTGAGAATCGTCACAGGATCACGTAGTGACTAATTAGTTTAAATTGAAATATGTTATCTCCTAATCTACTGCACGAGAAAAAGGGTGGGTGCTTTTATATTATCCACAGATTGTAAGAAAAGACTCAAACTTGGACATTATTCTTTGTCTGGCGTAGTTTGGATGTGACTGTTTAAGTGCTTAATGAGCTTTTCTTGCTTTGGAATCCAATCCGCGGGTTAATTATTAATTGAGGCGATGATGAAGTTTGTTGGTTCTTATCCGAATGAATCTTTCACGTCTCTAGATTTTATCCCATTAATTAATTGTTAGTGCGTTCGAAGAAAATATTAGTTCTGATTAATATTCACATGATATTTTTTCCCTATAATCTCATGTCAACTATGTGCCTTTAAAATTAAATATTTTTAATATTTTATTAAAAAATAAAAAAAATTTGCCTTGTTTGGGTTCGCGGACACAGCCATGAAGGTCGAAGGGGGTGCATTCTTCACGTTCTAAAGCTGTCGACATTTGGCGACTCGTGATTGGGTCTCGATTTAATCGGACCCATCCGCTGCTGGATCGATTCGATTCGTCGAACCAGTTCCATTATTGCTTGTGCGACAGTGGGCTACATGTGCAGGCGTACCCCAATGGCCGTACTGACAGCTAAATCGGACCGAACCGAACTGGACCACCTCGTCTGGTCGGTCGTCACGAAGCTGAATTAAGAAGGAATTACTGGACCAGCAACACGCGGAGGCACCTGCTTCGTCGAACCGTCGACCGATTTACTCGGTTCGTTCGGCGGTCGAACCGGCTCGGGAATCCAGCGCGAACCGAAGTTCGAGTAACCGCTTTGGACTTAGCCGGGAGTGGCAGAAGCGTGATTTTGAGCAAATGGAAGGGCAGAGCCTCCGCCAAATGAGAGGACGTGTCCGGTCGCTGGGCCCGCCGCGATACCACCTCGCGCTCCGCGCATGGCTCCGCGGTCCTCTGCTGCCTCCACGCGTCCCGCTTGCTCCCTTGGCGGCACCGTTAGTTTGGACGCCGTCGACACCTGTCGAATAAACCGTGGTTACTGCGTTACTCGACCGTGGTTAGCTGCCTGGTTTTATGGACCCTTCCCTCTCACCGCCTCGCCTTGGAAACTGAAATAGATAGCCGGGGAGGAAGTGGGTTGAGGATTGTGAAAGCGAGAGGAGGAGAAAATGATGGTGGGAGGGGAAACTGGTCGTCACCGAGATCTGTTGGTCCGCGTCCCGCCTTGGCCTTCGCACTTGGATGATCCGATCGGCTACTGCCGTGCCGCCTGTGGTGGCTCCGTCGCCCTCGCCGCGTCGCTGCAGAGGTACTTGCCTTGCGACGGCGACTTGGCCGAGGAGGAGGAGGATGGGGAGGCGGAGGATGAACCTTACCGCGATGTGGACTTGTACTCGTCCGACGAGTTCCGGATGTATGATTTTAAGGTCCGGCGGTGCGTCCGCCGCCGCTCGCACGACTGGACGGAGTGCCCCTTCGCGCATCCGGGGGAGAAGGCGCGCCGCCGTGATCCAAGGAAGTACCACTACTCCGGGACGTCCTGTCCCGACTTCCGCAAGGGCGGATGCAAGCGCGGCGACGCCTGTGAGTTCGCGCACGGGGTGTTCGAGTGCTGGCTCCATCCCGCGCGCTACCGCACCCAGCCGTGCAAAGACGGCACCGCCTGTCGCCGCCGCGTCTGCTTCTTCGCTCACACCGCGGATCAGCTCCGCGTCCTCTCGCAGCAGCAGCAGCTGACGCCGACGAAGCCGGCCTGCGTGAGCATCGAGTCGTACGACGGCTCGCCGCTGCGCCATCACGCGGTGGAAAACTACATAACCAACCAACGCCTCTCGTCTTCTTCCCCGACCTCGACGCTAATTTCTTCTCCTCTCTCCGCGCCGTCCGGCACATCCATCAACGACGTCGTGGCTTCTTTGCGCCAGCTGCAGATCAGCAAGGCGAACTCTCTACCCAGCTCCCGGGGACCACAAACAGGTAACGGTTTCTTCAGCTCTCCCAGAGGCAAATCCGGGTTCAGTAGTCTGCCGACGACTCCCACCCGCACCTTCACCAGCGAACTGGGAAGCGAAGAGCCAGCAGAGAGGGTGGAGTCCGGTAGAGCTCTGCGGGCCAAGATATTCGAGAAGCTAAGCAAGGAGTGCGTGGTGGATAGATCCGGCGCTGCTTCCCCGGCGGCGGCGGCAACGCCGAACGTCGATTGGGTCTCCGAACTAGTCCAATAAACACAGGGCTCCGTGTAAATACCCAACTCACAAGGCTCGTTATGTTCAGTAGACGCGTGTGTATAAGACTGTACATAGCAAGCAAGCAAGCAAGCAATCAGCAGGAAGAACAGGTAGGGATTTGTTTTTTGGGGGGGGGAAGAAGGCGACTTCACATCTGCATTTGTTAAGAATTCTCTGTTGGATTTCAAATTTTACATGCGTGTATTTTGTTGATCGAATGGCACGGCCGGCTGTCTCCGACAGCGGGGACAGGGACTTTGTCGCTCCCGGTCTACAGTCTGGCACACTGCCCTCGGAGGCAGAAGCAGTGGCAGTCAGGAATAGAGTTATCCGTACGAACTCAGCTTGTGGTTCATCGCGCTTCCTCCTTTCGATGTGGTGGTTGTGGATAAGGCATGTGAGAAAGAGAAGGTTTTGCTGTAGCTCATCTGAGAATTTGGTTAATTACATATGAATTTCATTGACTAACAAATCTCCATAATTTTCCATCTTTTTCTTGGCTTCCTAGCTATTTATGATTTGTTTTTTAATTATTAATTGTTAGATAATTATTAGACGACGTGGTGTTTATAGTTTTGAATTTATTTTAAACATCGATGGAAATTATTTTATAACGTCGGTCGATCTTTTTTTAAATTAATGAGTTCTTAAATTAATTTTAAATTAATAAATTCTAAGAATTGAATGTTTTTATGCTGTATATCTGGTATATATTTAGTATATAATTCTTTTTTCACTCCCATAGTTTAAATATTATATTTAGTATATAATTTACCTTTCCGGATTTATTCCGGTGTCATGAGATGTCTGTAACATAATAATCCATTGTCCCGACATTTCTATAACATTATTATGTATATCTCTCTTGGTCTTGTATGGTTTTTTTAATTTTTTTATAAATTTTTATTTAATATTAAGTTATTTAAATTTTATTTTTAAATTTTAAGAATTAAATTATAATATTAAATATAAATACATTTTGAAATAATTATTTTTATGTTTATGAATTTGACGCCTCTAAGTCTAATTTTTTATTGTAAGTAATTATGGGTGAGACTTCATTCATTTTTGTTAAATTAACGTTAAAATTTTAAATGTTAAATATATATAATATATTTTATAAATTTTTAAAATTAATTATTTATTATTTTAAATATTATAATTTTAAAAAATGACTAAATTAAAATAATATTAATTTAAATTTACTAATTTAATTTTTAAATTCTAAAATTTTAAATTTTAAATAAATTTCAAAAATTAATTATTTTGAATATTATAATCTAATCAGGACGATTAAATCTTAAAAAAAATTTTATTAAATTAAATCCATTATAACCTAAATTTTAAATTTTAAAATCTAAAATTTTAAATATACTTTAACAAATTTAAAAAATAATAATAATGGAATACATCTTCCATGTAATAGGAGACGCTTTCGATGCATGCATGGAAGGCTCCTTCCATTCATTGGCATCAGGCACGAACGAGACGCACAAGGGATGATTTTATATATACCTTTCGAGTTTCGATTGCTTTGAAGGCATCTCGGAATATTTTTTTTAAATCAAATTGAGTGGGAAGCGTCTCAGTTTATTTTTTAAAAAATAATATTTTTTCAAATAAATCTTAAATATATATAATATATCCGTGAGTATTTAAAATTTATTATTTTAAATACTATAATCCAATAAGGACGATTAAATTCTAGAAAAAAAAATCTTATTAAATTAAATTCATTATAACCTAAGTTTTAAATTTTAAAATCTAAAATCTTAAATATACTTTAAAAATTGTTTAAAAAAAAATAATGGAATACGTCTTCCATGTAATGGGAGACGCCTTCCGATGCATGCATAGAAGTCTCCTTCCATTCATTGGCATAGACGCACAAGGGATGATTTTATATATACCTTTCGATTGCATTGAAGGCATCTCGAATTGGTTTTTTTTTTTTAATCAAATTGAGTGGGAGACGCTCAATTTATTTTTTAAAAAATAATATTTTCTCAAATAAATCTTAAATATATATAATATACCTTGAGTATTTAAAATTTATTATTTTGAACATTATAATCTAAAAGAGAAAATTAAACCTTAAAGGAAAATTTTTATTAACTTAAATTCAATATAATCTAACCCGTGAATCATAAAATTTAAACGTTAAATACATATAATATACTTCGTGAATATTTAAATTTTCTTATTTTGAACACTATAATTTAAGAGGAAAGACTAAACCCTAAAGAAAAATCTTATTGAGTTTGCACGGGCGTATAGGAAAGCAAACCGCAGTGTGTGTGTATATATATATATTTGATCTGCTGCGGATCGCATCCTGCGGATCGCGTACGTGGCACTTGCCTGATCGGTCAAGGAGACCAATCAGGCAAGTCAGACACTTGCCTGACCGATCAGGCACTTGCCTGATCGGTCCCCTTGACCGATCAGTCACCGATGGGTTCACCGCTATCATCTGGAGTTCACCGCGCCGACGGGTTCATCGCTACCCCTTGGGTTCACTGCACCCCCTAAGGTTATAGTTTTGTTCGGGAGCGACGGTCTTCGGCCGCCGATAGTGTCCGATCGACGATCGGCCACCATCGGCACAACGCCCTGCGTGACCGATCAGGCAGTTGCCTGATCGGTCTGGCGCTGTGGTCCGCACGCGATCCGCAGGAAGTGATCCGCAGCGGATATATATATATATATATATATATATATATATATATATATATATATATATATTACGTAAATTCCATGTAATTAAATTTTAATATTTTTTCGATTGAAAAGTTTTTATATATAAACGTCAGCCCGATTTGCATGCAATATGATAAATCAAATCCCGTTGCTTTTATACAAATTAAAAATTTGATTAATTATGTCATAGAGGAAAAATGGGACTAAGTTACAGAAGACCTCGTCAATGGTTATGTCAAGGTTGGCTATGAGATAACGAAGTTTACTAATTAATGGCCGAGCCATTGCCTCGTTTGCCTCTTTCTTGTCCAAATTGATGACGATCAAGAAGAAGTCGATTTGTCCTTTTCACGATAAACTTCGACCCATCGACTTGAAATTAATTTTTAAAAAATTGTGAGAGGGACATGTTTTGTAGGTTTGCTAACGTCCTTTTAAGTAAATATATTGCATAGAGAAAAAAATAATAATTTATCAAGACATTTTGTCCCTTTGGATGTGAAGTCTCGTGCCTTATCTGCTTAAAAATTGTTAGACCGCACATCGTTTTGACGTTTTATTAAGTTGACACCATCGGCATTATGGATACGACCATAAAATAAATAAGAAAAAAAAAATGAATCAGATAATATTGAATTGGGACGTTGGATTTGTTCCTTTAGAAATTTTCCATCCACCGTATCAAAAGCCCTGCCATCTAAAAGTCTTATATTACACCCTATTTGTCCCCATAGAGTGGTAGAATGATTAGTTGTTATTTTAGATATTCGTGATTTGATTCTTAGTTACGGCGTATTTGTAGAAATTTTTTTTCTAAATGGGACGCGAACCCTGGGAAGTTGGGATTCTAGACCGCCCACCATGAGCATTTTCTAATTTACTCTGGCGGTCGATGGAAAACTTCCGTGAGACTGAACCGGTCAACTGAGGTTGAAAAAAGCTCGTTACTCATTTGGTTTTTTTCATATTACACCTTATTTAAAAAAACAAATCTTACTAAATGCAATGTAATTGGGGATTGATTCGAGATTCTCTCGATGATTAACACTTTTCCACTGTATCATAGATTCGGAGACCAAAAATAAATGGTGAAAAAATAATTAATGAGGTTGGATAATGTCGAACCTCAAACGACCGATCCAGTTTTACGAAAGTCTTTCATCGATCGCCGGGATAAATCTGAAAATACTCACGACGGACAGTTTAGAAATTCAACGTCCTAAAATTTTTACCCTATTTTAAAAAAATTATAAAATGTATCGTAATTAGAAATCAAATCATAAGCAACAACTAGCCTAAAATAAAAAACGAAATATTTATAATAGGTGATTCATCGACTTAATATTCTTAGGTAATCCTCTATTAAAATTTTAGAGAAATTAGAAAAATACATTGCCCATGTACTAAGGGCATTAGTAATTTCATTATAAATCTCACTCCCATTATATTAAAAGGATTTATAATTTTTTTTATAAATATGTCCTAAAATACTTTAAAAAAATCTCACTCCCATGTACTAAGGGCATTGTCCTATTTAATATTTATGATAATAAAATTATAAAAGAATTATTGAAAAAATTTATAATAGCGGAGAGAAATTTTTCAAGAGATAAATTTTTTAATAATAATAACGTGGCGGAACATAAATCTTTATACAAGAGGTTTACGATCACGGTTGCCTAACTGTGTGCTGTTTTGACGCTTGATGGTAGAGAAATTATCCAATTGGCCGATGTACAACGTTTAGAAATTAAAAAAAATAAAATTTAATTCGAATTCTATTAAAATATATTTTAAAAAAGAAATATCTACTTTTGAATATGAATTTTAAATTTATCAAATTTACCTTCAACATTAATGTTAAAAATTAGGTTTGGTATATATTCGACAATGAGAATTGTAATAGATTTTGATTAAAGAATTTATGTCAATCGGGGGAATTGTAATGAATTTTGATTGAATGGTAATCGGGAGAATTGAACGAACACATACAAGTTAGTTTCATGATAATCCGAGGTCGTTCGGTCTATCAGCCGATTTTAGATAAAATCGATTGTAGATAAATCGATTGATAGACCAAACGAATTAAGTCGGATTGATATAAACTAGCTTCTATGTGCTCGCATAATTCTTTTAATTATATTCATGCCCTCAAATATCAGTTTGACTAAATATTTAGAGAGAAATAATTTTTTTAAACACAAATTTAATTATTTAAAAATTTTAATTCGCGTTCAAAAAATCACTATTTTCAATATATTAGATTAAATTTATGTTTGAGTGCATGGATATAATCGGGAGAATTAGATAAACATATAGGCTGTGTTTGGTAGGACGTAATGTAATCGAGTTTGTAATATAATTAGGTTTGTAATGTAATTAAGTTTGTAATGTAACGTAATTAATTAATATTACATTACTATGTTTGGTAACGAGTTGTAGATAATCTTTGATAACCATAGGCTGTGTTTGGTGAGAGGTAATTCATCCTGTAATGTAATCAAAGATTAGCGGCGGACGACTGAAAACGATGACCGAATACCACAGTTGGCGACCGACGGCCGCCGTCGGTCGGCCGACGACCGCCGACCGCCGACCGACGCCCACGGTTGGCGACCGACGATTGAAAACGACGACCGAAAACGACGACCACGGTTGGCAACCGGCGACCGCCGTCGGTCGGCCGATGATCGACGACCGGCGACCGGGGACCGACGATCGCCGGCCGCCGCCGGCCGCCGATCCATCGGCAGGGCCGTCTCTAGAAACTTGAAAGTTCAATGGAGGCCCTAGGCTAATTTTTAGTTGAAAGAGATATATATATAATAACTTTTGATATTTTGGGCCTTAATTTAGGATCAGTTCTAACCATTATATACTTTAAAAAAATTGATTTATTATCAAATTTAATAGGTAACCAAAATAATATGGAGGCCCTAGCTGCCTATGCTGCCTCCCCCTGAAGATGACCCTGTCCGTCGGTGGATGACTCCTCGAAAATCCTTCGGCTATGCTAGTGTAACTCCTTGTGGGCCGAGAAACCTCACCACAATCTCAACAAAAAAATCCTCCGGCTATGCTCGTGTAGCTCCTGGAATTCAATCGACATTAGTCATCTACATAGAAGATCAGTCGACTAATCCTTCTGTGACCTCCACCAGTCGACTGATCCCATACCAGTCGATTGATCCCATACTAGTCGACTGGCAAAATCCTAAACTTAGGATTTCCTTTTCTGAGTATAGTTCACTCGCACTCGGATCTTCATGACTCAATTAACTCTTCTTTACAGCCTTGTCTCTTGCCTTCAAGCCTTCTTCGCTTTGGCTGTCATCCCTAAGATGTATACAAGCCCGCGACTCGTCTACATGTCATTCTTCGCGTATGCCTCGAAGTGCACTTCCCTCGGCTCATTATTGCTGTCTTGTCCACGGTCCCTCGAATGCACCATTCTTCATCGGATCCGAAGGCGTCAAGCTAAGTCTATATATATCCTGTAAACTTGTACACTCAAATACACATATCAAATATAAGGGTGAAACTACTTAACCCTTTGCCCAAAATATCAAAACACATGGTCCTATGAACCATAGATTGCCTCAACAGAAACTAACTCTTACATTTTTATCTAAGTCTTCTAATTATATTTATGTACTCAAATATTATTTTGACTCTATATATTGAGAGCTTTAAACGAATTAGATTATTCAAAATTTTTAATTCATGTTAAAAAATTATTGCTCTCTATATATTGAGTCAAATTGAAATTTGAGCAATGGATATAATTAGGTGAAGTAGATACACATAGGAGCTAGTTTCATATAAATCTGAGGTCGTTTGGTCTATCAATCGATTCGTCTACTCCATAGTCGATTTTCGACAAAATCGACAAATGGACCAAACGACCTCAGATTGACAATAAACTAGCTTCTATGTGTTCGTGTAATTCTCCTGATTAAATTCATGCCCTCAAATGTTAATTTGACTCAATATATAGAGAACAATGATTTTTTAAATATGAATTTGCTTGTTTAAAAAATTAAATTCGTGCTCAAAAAATCATTGTTGTCAATATATTAGGTTAAATTTACGTTTGAGACATAAATATAATCAGAAGAATTAAACGAATACATAAGAACTAATTCTATATCAATCCAAGGTCATTTGGTCAATTAGCCGATTTTGCCGTCCATTAGCATGTTTTGGGCAAAATTGGCTGATGAACCAAACGATATTAAATTAATATTAAACTAGCTCTTATATGTTTGACTAATTCTTCCGATTATATCTATGTCTTTAAATGTAAATTTCACTCACTTTTTTGAACATGAATTAAAATTTTTTAATAATCAAATTCGTGTTTAAAAAATAAATATTATATATATATATATATATATATATATATATATATATATATATATATATATATATATAGTCAAATTTACATTTGAGGTTATGAATATAATCAGGATAATTATGAATATAATTAGGAGAATTAAAATAACACATTGAAGTTAATTTTATAGTAATCAAGATCATATGATTTATCAATATATTTTATCTAAAATTGACTTTTTTTTTAAAATAAATCGATTGATTTTTAAAATCAATCGACTTATTTATTTAAATTTCAAAATTTAGAGGACGGTATGATTGATATTTTTCAATAGTCGGTTGATTAGGGGTAAAAACAAAAATAGATATTTGATTTAATAATTTTGAAATTATTTTACACTATTTAAATATTTCAGAAATTTTTTACCTGATTTAGTAAAAAATTATATTTTAAATTATAATTCAATTTTACTCGAAAATTTTGAGCCACTCCCGCTGAAGTCAAATTTAAATTTCATTTTAAATTAAATCCGAACTAAAATTTTTTTATATTTTTTAATTTAGAATCGTAAAGATCACATATATTTTTTAAACATAATTAGCATATTAAGATTTTCATATCATTTGCACCTCTAATCCAGTTGGATATTCTATATGTGAGAGAAAAACAAAGATTTATTTAGATGATAAAAGATAATTTCATTATCTTTATCAGTCTATTTTAAAGTTAACATGAAAAAATAAATTATAAAAATTATTAATTTAAATATCATGATTAATATGTGAGGAAGAAAAAAAAATATAATTATCGAAAACAATAACTTAGGGGGCACTTGGTAAGCGGGTTTAGAAGGTGGGTGTCACGCCCCGAGACCCAGGAGCCGCTGTTCCAATATAAAATCGGACAGCACCTCCCCTGTCCGGCGGACAATTTACACATACACAAACCTACTAGACATCACCACGCAGTTTAATTATATATATTTGGCCTCAGGCCTCAAAACCAAAAACATAAACTGACCATAACACAAAATAAATCATACCTGACTGCGGACCGGTCCGACTTACGACGAAACAACCAATACAAAAACCCCTTAGGGCACATGACACTCATACGACATATACAAATCACTAACAGCAATATAAAACAAGTGTACTACAAGTACAAGGCAAAAGTATGTCGACGCGATGGGTAGGGACTGGTTGCTGGGCTCTTCTAGCGACTCCAAGTATCTCAACCTGAAATAAAAACATATGGCAACGGTGTGAGTCCATAAACTCAGCGAATACCCAGTAGATATGCATAGTATGTTATAATAACAATAGAAGTCTACGCTGATACAACCTCATATGAACAATAGGAAGAAAGGGTATACTGAACATACAGAATAAAGATACATACCAGAATCCATCTATCCTGCAGAGGGTGAAATAGATCCCTATGGAACAAGTATAACATAAAACCCAAGGTATACAGGTATCCAGTATATGCATGTCAATCAAGTGCAGCAAATAAATGCAGCAGACACAATCAAGTGCACAATGCATCGTATGCATATGATGCAATGTCATGGTCACCCCCTAACACCAGTCAAGTCACCGAGACAGGCGATACTGTGTCGGCCGAGTGGGTAGAGCTGTGACACTGTACGCACCCTGCTATCACTGCTCCTGAGTGACCGAGTGGACAGGATGCTGGTGGAGTGAACACTCCGCCCCATATATATATGGGGGAGATATCTCTCTCATCTTCTCTGGTCTATGGGAAGAGAAGGGATCCCTGCTTGCTACCACGCTCCAAAACCACTACCCATGAGCGGTTGAGCGGAGCAATACAGAGCAAATGCACACACGCTACGGTATCCACTAACCCATGAGTGGCCGTGTGTGCCTATCATGTGCCGGAAAACGATTAGGCTCAACCACAAGGGAGTCGCTGATCGCCGGCATGCAACAATGCAAGGATGGTGTATGATAGATACACATACCGCCCTCCCAAGTCCTCAGTATACTAGGTCTCGGTCTGAAAACCTATAACAGGAAATACAGTTAACCTACAAGGTATACTGGCCGAAAACTACAGATCCCTCAAGGTCAAAGGCCGGAGATACATCACGATCTCTAAGCATACATCTAGATATGACACTACCTGATACTGTAGGGAACTAACAGCATAATAAACTCAGGGATAACTAACAAGTATCCAGGACGGACATAATAATTAAGGGATAACTAACAAGTATCTAGATCATGCAATATAAATCAGGGATAATTAACAAGTATCCAGATCATGCATAATAACTCAGGGATAGCTAACAAGTATCCAGTATCGACATAATGACTCAGGAATAACTAACAAGTATCCAGGTCAGGCAATATAACTCAGGGATAACTAACAAGTATCCGGTTCAGACATAATAACTCAGGGATAACTAACAAGTATCTAGATCATGCAATGTAAGTCAGGGATAATTAACAAGTATCCAGTATAGACATGATAACTCAAAGATAACTAACAAGTATCCAGTATAGACATAATGACTCAGGAATAACTAACAAGTATCCAGGTCAGGCAATATAACTCAGGGATAACTAACAAGTATCTAGATCATGCAATATAAGTCAGGGATAATTAACAAGTATCCAGATCATGCATAATAACTCGGGGATAGCTAACAAGTATCCAGTATCGACATAATGACTCAGGAATAACTAACAAGTATCCAGGTCAGGCAATATAACTCAGGGATAACTAACAAGTATCTAGATCATGCAATATAAGTCAGGGATAATTAACAAGTATCCAGATCATGCATAATAACTCAGGGATAGCTAACAAGTATCCAGTATCGACATAATGACTCAGGGATAGCTAACAAGTATCCAGTATCGACATAATGACTCAGGAATAACTATCAAGTATCCAGGTCAGGCAATATAATTCAGGGTAGCGTATAAACTTACTGCTATCTATAACAGACAATGCATAGCAATATGACAATATCTAAAAGATAAGTCAAAGGGTACCCGCCTCAAAGTAGAAGTCTGTATATGAAGAAAACCTCCCGTCTGATACTCCGCAACCAAGAGTCCAAATCGATGCCCTGTATCAAAGGCATAATGTTTAGCTACAATGATACATAATTTATAGCTAAACGAGTTATCTCAACTTATTTGGATCGTCCTAATTATCTTGTTTCACTTAATTAATCATAATTAAATGATTTGCCCATAATTGGTCCAAGCTGCCACGATTATATTCATATTAAGTTTTCGAACCCAAATTGTCAAGTTTAGGTTATTAAGTTAAATTTCAACTTAAACCTAATCCACAACTCAACCAATAGCTCACCTTACACCCTTTTTCAATCCACGACAGAAAACCTATAGAATCTATAGTTCATCTCCATTCCTAAGTAGCAAGAAAATCCAAAGCACCAACTAATACACATTTAAACATCCAAAGCTAAACACTAATAGCTGAACTTACTTGTATCTTTGCCAAATAGGAAGAACCAAAGGAATAACCAACTCTAATCAACAGAACATAATAACCTCATCCAAAACAAGGGAAACCATTCAAATGAAATCCCAAAACCAATCCACCAAACTCCTAAACAAATACCTAAGTGCCACATGGCACTAAACTTCATGAGAAGCTCTAGACAATTATCAGAAGTCACAAACCAAAGCCTCACTAATAATTGAACCCATTTCTTAAATTGCACGGCAACCCAAACTCTGGATGAAACTCATGTCACATCAAGATTAAGCCACCACATCTAAAACTCCCACCTAAGCCACAAGATGATACATCTTCTAAAAATAGAATTGCTACAAAACAATCCAAATTAGAATTAACACTATCGAACCCCCACTAGAAACACCTGCAACACCACAGATTTGGAATTCATGGCAAAAACCAATCTTCCAACCACATACGGTTCAATCCACCAACAAATCAACAACCAATTCCAATCCATTCAAACTACAATCCAGATCAGACCAAAAACCAAGTTACAAATCTAACCAAAACCAACATCCAGGAACACTGTCCGATACTAATTTTACTTGTGATTGTATTGGTAATAACTCCTACTCAGAGCCGACGAGTACTGCTCCTCCCAACTAGTGTAGAGGCAATCCCTAACCCATCCAGGTATCTCACAGTAGGGGAACACAACAACAACCCTACTGAGATCAGATTATCACACTACAAGAAGAAAACGGAATCCCATAGGTATGAACAGAAACACAACGATCAATAACCAACTACCTCATCTACTCCAAGAACAAGACGGAAAAATCAAAATGCAAATTAATTACATCCTTACCTCAGACGCCCCAAATCAATGATCATCGAAGACCCTTTGCTTAGGTTTGGTAAACATCAGCAAGCTCCAAAGAATCCCGAGGTGTACCCCTTCTCCCATGAGCCCTCTTCAATCCTCAGCTCAGATCCCCTCCCTTGCCGAAGATAAGAATGAAGAGACGCCGGATCTGGCTGGATCTGCGATGGCCGATAGCAAGGGGAACCAAGGGCCGACGATCTCGTAGGGGGATTAACTCTCGCTCTCCCTCGATCGGCTGAGGAGAGGTGGGGAAAAGCGATTAGGGCACGGGCGAAAGAAGAGAGGAAGAGGAGACGGCGCTGCGGCTGTGGCTAGGGCACGAGGGAATGAGACTCGGGCGTGACTGCGGGTGAGCGAAGAGAAAGGAAAAGGAAATATATAAATGTGTGCGGGACTTTTTGCAGAACAGCCCCTCAATTCTCCGGACTCCAAATATTACCCTTAGGGTAAGATTTTTCGCAGATTAACCCTTCTAAATTTATATAATACACCTCAAGTCTCTAAAGTTAAATCGTTCATCGTCTTAACCCCTTAACTTTAGGTAAATTTACATAAGCCAACTTATTTGAGGTTTTCTTTCATGACACCCTTGATAAGTTATAAATTTTTACAATAAAGCCCCTTGGCTCCTCCCGTAGGGCCGAAAACCCTCGACTCTATCCGGAAAAATCCTGAAAAATTTTCTGGTCCGGATTTTCGAATTGCCGTATTTTACAGTGGGAATGAGAATGAAATCTTTTTCATTCCCATTGATGATGCTTGGTATATGGTAATCGGAATCAAAATAAAGATATGATACCCTTGATTTCATAACCCACCCCCACTAGGTTATCACTAAACTTATAAACCTCTCAATCAAACCCATTATCATTCTCATTGACAAATTTATACCAAGCGCCCCCTTAATTATTTCAAGGGAGGATTTAGTTGTAGAGTTCAATGATTTTACATATCTCAAATGTATCTATAATAAATAATAGATAAATCAAGTACGCAATAAACAAGCTAAATAAATAATAAAAATAAAATAAATAAATAATTTTGAATTATAAAACTTAATAACCAATCAATCAAACAAAAATTTCAAACCAACAAATAAACAAAATTGAATTGAGAGTTCGATAACATTTAAACGAACTAAGCTCGAATTAAGCTCAAATCAAGTTTAAATTAATAACTGGATAACATCTAAACAAACCAAGTTCAAGTTAAATTTTAAACAAGCTCAAGTCTATAAAAAATAAATCAAGTGAAGCTTGAACAATTATTTCAAAAGCTTGGTTCATTTTAAACTCGGCTCGGTTTGACTATCTTATCAAATCAGTTTAAATAACCTAGGTCGGATCGATTCGGCTCGGCTAATTTATCGTCCTAATTTAAATACCAACTTAATTGTGTCACGAGAACCCACATGTTTATTGTTAAGAGTATTAGTACGTATTCATGGAGGCCCATTAATTGCCCGTTAGTTTGAGCCCACGCTGTCAGAAAAATCATAATTCTGTTTATTTTCTTTTAACAAAACAAATCCGTCGGCCTTTAAAATATATTGAAATAAAACAGTTTAATTCATTTTAAAAAGTTAATATACAAACCATTTTTATATAAATAATAAGACAAATCTAATCGATATTATTTAAATTTAATTAGAATCATTTTAAAATAATGAATATTAATATTAATTTTGATCTATCTAAAATAATTCTAATCAAAATTAATTACCATTGACTTATAGTATTCGACTAAATTATAAAATAATTTAATTTTGTATGTATTGTAATTACTTTTGTAATTATAATATCATTTTAAAGAGGAGGAGCCACTTTTAATGATTAATAACAACAGTATGATTTTGATTTTGATAATTGTAAAAAAAGAAAGTGCTCCAATTAAAAGAAACCACAAAATTCCTGTCAATTCCATATTTGTGTACTTTTCCCCATTAAATTTCAAATTGATTGATCCGACTCCATGATGTATTTGATCTTTCATAATTATTATGGTATTATCCATGAAGAAATATTAAAAGGACAATTTATTGTAAAAAATTCTCATCAATGGAGAGTTTCTAAAAAAAATCGGATCCGTTATTTAGGACTGAATATTTCATTAAAATCAAATCAAATCTGCATATTCTATTAAAATCAAATAAAATTGAATTAATCAAACTTAAACAAATTATTTTTTTTTCAAACAAATCAAATCGGCTGTATTTGAATCGATCGAACTAATAAAATACTGATTTAAATAAAAATAACCTAATCTTTTTAGATAAAAATTTGAATCAAATGTTTGACCTACATGCGAGAAGAGAAAATTAACTAAAGTATCTTCTTGATTAGTGAGGTCATATGAAAAATATGGGGAGAGCCCGACATTAAGAAAAGCAATATGAGAGTATGTTTCTACGTTTAAATAGAGAGCAGCAACACAATGGTGATGAAAAATTGAAAATGATCGGCTGGAGTTGTAAAATACGGCAAATAAAAACGGACGAGAAAATTTTGGAATTTTTCTTGGAATAGTTTTAAGGTTACCGGGCCATTGGAGAAGTTTTTGTAGGATCGATTCCGTAGATAGGGGTGAATATCGATGTTTGCTTTTTCTTTTGAAATCTTGTGGTTATTTCGTTAGACTTTATCAGAAATGTTAGTACTTAGTGGAATAAATAAAAGAAAAGATACACGTTACATGTGAAATTTATTTACTTGGTTCTTAACCCGCAGGGTCAGTACGCCCAAGGTCATATACTCGGCGTGAGTCCACTAATGGTCTCATTTCTGAGATTTTCCGGAGGCAGAGAAAACCCGTCTTACAGTTCAAGATTACAAGCGCAAATAAATAAAACTTAAGTATAACTTGTAATAATAAAACAAACCAAAAAATAAGAAGATCTCAGCCAATCCGGAAGTTCGAAGTGCAACGCATTTCCTCCTGGATTCTCCTGTTAAGGCAATCTATAGTCCGTGAGACAATGTGTTTTGATGTTTGG
>JAGFNQ010001448.1:0-89497 GCA_024364735.1 Boesenbergia rotunda | reverse complement strand
TATAGGTATAGTTTAGTTCCATCAGTGGGTTTTGAGCAAAACCCACTGATGGACCTCCCATATCTTGATTTGTGAAAAAACATTATCAACAGTTAGGGATGAGGTTGGAAAAGTATTTTAGGTGTCCTAAACCTCAAATTATAATTTTTCCAAACTATAGGTGTAGTTTAGTTCCATCAGTGGGTTTTGAGCAAAACCCACTGATGGACCTCCCATATCTGGATTTCTGAAAATCCATTATCAGTAGTTAGGGTTGAGGTTCTAGAAAGTATTTTAGGTGTCGGAAACATCAAATTATAATTTTTTCCAAACCTATAGGTATAGTTTAGTTCCATCAGTGGGTTTTGAGCAAAACCGATGGACCTCCCATATCTTGATTTGTGAAAAAGCATTTCAACAGTTAGGGATGGGTTGGAGAAAGTATTTTAGGTGTCCTAATCTCAAATTATAATTTTTTCTAAACTATAGGTGTAGTTTAGTTCATCAGTGAGTTTTTGAGCAAAACCCACTTGATGGACCTCCCATATATGGATTTCTGAAAATCCATTATCAGTAGTTAGGGTTGAGGTTGGAGAAAGTATTTTAGGTGTCCATAACCTCAAATTTATATTTTTTCCAAAGCTATAGGTGTAGTTTAGTTCCATCAGTGGGTTTTGCTCAAAACCCACTGATGGACCTCCCATATCTGGATTTCTGAAAAACCATTATCAATTGTTAGGGATGAGGTTGGAGAAAGTATTTTAGGTGTCCATAACCTCAAATTTATATTTTTCCAAACCTATAGGTGTAGTTTAGTTCCATCAGTGGGTTTTGCTCAAAACCCACTGATGGACCTCCCATATCTGGATTTCTGAAAAACTATTATCAATAGTTAGGATGAGGTTGGAGAAAGTATTTTAGGTGTCCATAACCTCAAATTTATATTTTTTCCAAACCTATAGGTGTAGTTTAGTTCCATCAGTGGGTTTGTCAAAACCCACTGATGGACCTCCCATATCTGGATTTCTGAAAAACCATTATCAATAGTTAGGGATGAGGTTGGAGAAAGTATTTTAGGTGTCCATAACCTCAAATTTATATTTTTTCAAACCTATAGGTGTAGTTTAGTTCCATCAGTGGTTTGCTCAAAACCCACTGATGGACCTCCCATATTGGATTTCTGAAAACCATTTCAATAGTTAGGGATGAGGTTTGAGAAAGTATTTTAGGTGTCATAATCAAATTTATATTTTTTCCAAACCTATAGGTGTAGTTTAGTTCCATCAGTGGGTTTTGAGCAAAACCCACTGATGGACCTCCCATATCTGGATTTCTGAAAAACCATTATCAGTAGTTAGGGTTGAGGTTGGAGAAAGTATTTTAGGTGTCCTAAACCTCAAATGATAATTTTTTTCAAGGCTATTGGTCTAGTTTATTTCCATCAGTGGGTTTTGCTGAAAACCCACAAATGGACCTCCGATATCTGGATTTCTACAAAACCATTATCAGTATTTAGGGGTGAGGTTGGAGAGAGTATTTTAGGGTTTAGGGATAAAATATGTAATCCAACTTGGGGGATGAAGTCAAAATATTATATGGTTAAGGGTGATCCTCAAATAATATTTTTATTTCAGGCCCACGCTGGGCCTGAATTGTCTTCTTTCAGGCCCACCGTGGGCCTGAAATAAATGTATTTCAGGCCCACGTTGGGCCTGAAATAACTTTATTTCAGGCCCAACGTGGGCCTCAAAATTATAATTTGAGGTTTGTAACACCTCAACTCCACTGAAGGACCCATTGATGAGGTTGGAGAAAGTATTTTAGGTGTCGGAAACATCAAATTATAATTTTTTCCAAACCTATAGGTGTAATTTAGTTCCATCAGTGGGTTTTGAGCAAAACCCACTGATGGACATCCCATATCTGGATTAATGAAAAAAAATTATCAACAGTTAGGGATCAGGTTGGAGAAAGTATTTTAGGTGTCGGAAACCTCAAATTATAATTTTCTCCAAAGTATAGGTGTAGTTTAGTTCCATCAGTGGGTTTTGAGCAAAACCACTGATGGACCTCCCATATCTGGATTTCTGAAAATCCATTATCAGTAGTTAGGGTTGAGGTTCTAGAAAGTATTTTAGGTGTCGGAAACCTCAAATTATAATTTTTTCCAAAGCTATAGGGCTAGTTTAGTTCCATCAGTGGGTTTTGAGCAAAACCCACTGATGGCCCTCCCATATCTGGATTTCTGAAAATCCATTATCTGTAGTTTGGGTTGAGGTTGGAGAATGTAGATTAGGTGTCCGAAACATCAAATTATAATTTTTTCCAAACCTATAGGTTTAGTTTAGTTCCATCAGTGGGTTTTGCTCAAAACAGTGCATAACCCAACAGTGACAGAATATATCATCCTATAGGTTTTCCTATATCTGATTTATATAATATATATTGTTGATTAGATTATATAATGATTTTTAGAATAATAATCTATATTTACCTACAAGATGTGACAGAATAGATCATTTGGCACACAACAGTGCAGCAACTGGCACACAACAGTGCATTATCAGTTATTATATCTGACCGTATCACTTGGCACACAATAGTGCAACAACTGGATTTGAATAAACATCACCCAATTGTTTTGTTTTTGTTGACAATATATTATATAGAATAACAACATCTACATAATCATAACAACATCCACATAAGGAGATTTTTCCATACAAATGGATGTCAATCAACAGCAATGGATTTTTACATCACCAATATAGTTTTCAGATTATCTCAAGTTTTACAAAACATGTCTCTCAGAATATTAACTGTCAGCTCAAATCTGATTCTACTCATGTCTCCTTGTTTGAAATCCATCTTCTCATCATATAGGAGACATCGAACATATTGCATGACAAAGAAGGCACAGTCCACGCTGAAATTAACAAACACTTTTTTAGATTTCAATAAGTGGGTTTATAAAATACTTTCTTATTTTAAAAAATAAGAAAGTTCTTCCTCATTTAGTTACCTATGTTCTTGTTGGGGACATTTTTGTCTGACGGAGGGCCATTTGTCCAAGGGATGATGACTTTGTAGATACGGATGAATAGCCGTAAGTTCCTCGCGAGTATATTGTTTAAGTTCTTTTACCTGTCAAACATATCATGAATTTATTAATCACCATCAATGACATTTTAGAGAAAATGATGACCATATATAAGAATAAAGGAAGGTAGCTCACCGCTGTGTCAAATTCATGCTTATATTTACGACCACTAGCAAGAGAATTAAAATGATTAAAAGTCATGGATTCTGTATCCACCACCAACAAGTGAAAGTGTGTATTATCACTGCACAAAGGGATTAAAATAAATCTAAACCCTTGTTCAAGCATATCAGTCTTCATCACTTGTTGCAGGGAAATCTTTCTTGACGATCTGATTGATGCCTACAAATATGCATTCATAAAATTAATAATACCCATATCATAATATTAGGTCTTGTACAATATATCTGTTTAATTAATATACATCACTTACTGTGAAGAAGGTTGAACAATATATTGACTTGTTGTATGACCTACCACATGCGGATGCTCCTCTAAATAAAATTTTACAAAAGGCATCAATGACCTCGCCTTTTGTAAAAACCTCTCCATTGAGGATTTGTAAGAATGAATGCAAATTCAAAGCAAAGGGTGCATCCTCCCAGATAAATTCATTTGCCAACCTGCCATGTAAATTGATATGATTATATATTACATAAGAGAATATATAAAAACTAACCTAAACTATAATATTTTGTAACTTACTTTAGATTCTCCAATCTATTTATCAGGTAGACCACTTCTTTATCTTTATTTTTCTTCTTTGTATTCATAAAATGTTTCTTCATAAACTACATCAATAAAATTTATTTAGCCCAAACTAATTATTGACCAAATTCAATACAATTGATGTATTTTAAATGAAATTAACACACTTACATCAATGCCTTGTTGCCTCGTTTTGTATAGTTCGGATGTTCTTCTTGTTTCCTCCTCTATGTCTTCTTCAGACATGACTTCCATTACATCGTAAATGTTTCCTCTTGCTTCATCCATATCCTCCTCACTAAGTTTCCTTTTTCCCTTGTCCATAACAATTGATATTTGTTTCCTGTCCCGCTTCCCCTTAGGTAAAAGCTGGTGCCATACTGGACTGTCAATTGGAGTATCCCTGTAATCATACCGAGTTTGGTCACGTCCTCTCCTAGGTGTACAAGATACTGGATCAGAAAGAGGATCGACTACAGGATAGCTTTCTTGACCCTCCATGCATTTTTTTTCAATAATTGAAAGTAATTCCTTAACCCTTTCATTCAAACATATATTCTCCTCTGTTAGCTTCTTGATTCGGTTGTCCTTAAGAATGCATTCACCACATAGCCTAACATCTCCTTCTGATGTCTCCATTGCCCGTGGTATGTCATCACCGATATCAAGGTTCTCAAACAATGTGTTCTCATGTAGGGTAGGAATTAATTCAACAATAACCTGTCAATTACGAAGTACACAAATGTGACTACCTCTCTATCTAACTCAGATAGATCACATTTAAGAATAATTACCTCTTCGGACGAGAGTCGGTCGACAAGGCCCCTCACCCTACTAATATGCGAAGGAATATTCCTCCACTTATTTATTCGGGGCCCTTCAACATTGAATGATTTTTGAATTGGTACATGCTCCAAAAACCATGCCTACACAAATTTTTGCAGCCAAATACATTAATGACATCAAAATATTATAAAATTTTACAAGCTAATTCTACTCACTGCCAAAAGCCCTGCAAATCCCTTTAAGTAAGGGAGGTTGGTGGTGCTCTCGTTTCCCTGAGTTGATGAAAATAAGTCCCCAATCTTAGGTATTTGTGGAGATAAAAATTGATGGATAGCTTCTACCCAATTGAATCTACCTAGATTGTCATAATCATCTACTATATCTACAAGACCTAGAGGAACCTTATATGTACTAGACGAAAATAAAACACAAACAAATATATACAAAATATAAAATTTACACACTAATAACACATCATCCTCTGATTCAACACTTTTAGAAAAATGTTGAAGTAACTCCTCAAGTCTTGTTCTTGTAGGTTGTTTTTCTTTTGAGAAGTAAGTACGATAGAGGTCACCCGATGCTTTAGTTGAATTAATAGGGACCGAAACACCACGGTCCACTATACCCAGTATCAAAGCAACATCTCGTCTGGAGAACGCAACCGGTACACCTGAAACAATTACAAAATTTAGTTATCATCAAGAATAGAGGCTTGAAATTATTCCACGTTGGGCCTGAAATGATTTCAATTCAGGCCCTACGTGGGCCTGAAATGAATTCAATTCAGGCCCGACGAGGGCCTGAAATGTATTCATTTCAGGCCTACCGAGGGCCTGAACTAAATTAACTTCAGGCCCTCGGTAGGCCTGAAATGATTTTATTTCAGGCCTACCGAGGGCCTGAAGTCATTTTCACTTCAGTCCCTCAGTAGCCCTAAAATGAAATGATTAAACTTTATCAAAAACTAATCATTTCAGGCCATCTATATTACTGTCTTATCTTACTATAGATACTATAGATATTGTCTACAATTCATAACTAAAACTATTACCTGAGAATTTAAAACCTTGCGAGGTTGAATCCCAACTTTCAAATATATTAACCAAAATTCCACGGATATGCTGCAATTCTTGTATGTCCAGGAAAAAACTGAAAGACGACCCTTTGATCTTCGCAATGTGTCGATCATTTAAAATGTCAAATTCTTCAAAAAATTGTTTAAAGTGGCCTAAAACACTGCACCAACGTAATTTTTGTCCAATGTCATCTGAATCCTACAGTTTATATACAGTACAAATTTATTCAGCAAAATAATTTTAAACATGTTGACAAACAATGCTGGTTTGACCTAAGCATATCGCTAAGATACCTTGGTGGATAATGCCAAGGAAGAAGACGCTGAACCACCTACAGACCTTTTTCCTGACATTATCAAATAAATCCAACGTGCAGAAACCCTAACCCCTTGGTGTATTATGCCGATCAGTCTCCACTTCAACGTTAACACTAAAACCCACCTCAGGATCACACAGAAACGCTTTCGAGCAATGCCTAGGTTTTGGTTGTCCGCAGGGATTCGGGGGATGAGCTCGCGACTATATCACAACTAGGGCACGTAGGACTGCAAGAAGGCGAGTTCTTGCGCTGAGAGAGGTTGAGAGTGAGCTTTTATCCGAAATGAAGGACTTCCATTTACGTTGTTGCGCTGAGAGAGAACGGAGAAAATTTCCACTGCTACCCATCCGAACCACAAATTAATATTTTATTGATAAAGTGGTTCGGTTGTCTCGAAACTGTGTTTGATAAAGTCATTCTTTGGCGGGAGGGGTATAAAAGTAACTTCACTATATGGGATGCGCCCTTTGGTATAATAGAAACCATGGTACTCCTTTCGGTAATTACGAATAGTTGGATACGCCCTTTGGTAAATTGCCCAAAAAAATCAGATCAGTCTATTTATGACTGAATATTTCATTAAAATCAAATCTGCATATTCAATTAAAATCAAATCAATTTGAATTAATCAAAATTAAACAAATTAAAAAAAATTTCAAACAAATCGAATCGACTGAAACTGAATCGACCGAACTAATAAAATATTAATTTAAATAAAAATAACCTAATCTTTTTAGATAAAAATTTGAATTAAATGTTTGACTTACATGTGAGAAGAGAAAATTACCTAAAAGTATCTTCCTGATCAGTGAGATCATATAAAAAATATGGAGAGAGCGTGACATTGAGAAAAACAATATGAGAGTATGTTTCTACGTTTAAATAGAGAGCACCAAAACAATGGTGATGAAAAATTGAAAATGATCGGTTGGAGCTGTAAAATACGGCAAATAAAAATGGACGAGAAAATTTCGGAATTTTTCTTGGAATAGTTTTAAGGTTACCGGGCCATTGGAGAAGTTTTTGTAAGATCGGTTCCGTCGATAGGGGTGAATATCGACGTTTGCCTTTTCTTTTGAAATCTAGTGGTTATTTCGTTAGACTTTATCAGAAATGTTAGTACTTAGTGGAATAAATACAAGAAAAGATGCAAGTTACATACGAGATTTATTTACTTGGTTCTTAACCCCCAGGGTCAATACGTCCAAGGCCATATACTCGGCGTGAGTCTACTAATGGTCTCATTTCGGAGGCAGAGAAAACCCTTCTTACAGTTCAAGATTACAAGAACAAATAAATAAAACTTAAGTATAACTTGTAATAATAAAAGCAAACAAAAAAAAGAAGATATCGGCCAATCCGGAAGTCTGAAGTGCAACGTACTTCCTCTTGGATTCTCCTGTTAAGGCAATCTATAGTCCGTGAGACCATGTGTTTTGATGTTTGGGCAAAATGTTTAAGTTAGGATCACCCTTATATTTGATATGTGTATATGAGCATGCAGGTTCTGCGGGATACACATAAACTCAACTTGATGGTTTTGGGTCCGGTGAAGGATGGTGCATCCGAGGGACCGTGGACAAAACAAGAATGATGAGCCGAGGGAAGCACACTTCGAGGCATATGCTAAGGATGCCATTTGGAGATGAGTCGTGAGCTTGTATGCATCCGAGGGACGAGAGCCAAAGTCGAAGAATGTTTGAAGGCAATAGGTCAAAGCTGCAAAGAAGAGTCAAGTGAGTCATGAGGGTTCGAGTGCTGAGTGAACTGTACTTGGGAAGAAAAACCCTAGGTTTAGGGTTTGGGCAGTCGACTGATGCTAGGAGCAATCGATTAGAAGAGCTCACAGAAAGATCAGTTGACTGATCTTCTGTGCAATTTACTGTTGTCTATTGAAATTCGAACGTTGGCCTGTAATGTTCGAATTCAACTGGATTAGTTGACTGGTGTTAGAATCAGTCGACAGGTAACGGCTAGTTCAACCACGAGTCTATTTAAGGGAGTTCGATTTGGCTGGCTATGTTTGACGAAATTGGTTTTGGTTAAAGGCCAATTAGTAGTCTTTGTGCTTAGAGATCATGTTGAGGTTGTGGTGAGGTTTCTCCACCCACAAGGTGCGACACGACCTAGCCGAAGGCTTTTCGGGGACTCATCCACCGACGGATATCGATCATTTACCTTACGGACCATCGTGGAATAAGAGCTTTATCTTTGAACCATGTTAAATTGGTTTGTGTTCTTCCTTGTTAGTTTTAGTTTATATTGTGTTCCGTTGCGCACTAACACGTGTCGAAAGAACCGACGAATTCGTGGGTGATCGGCTATTCACCCCTTCTAGCTGTTCGATTAAGTCCCAATACCTCCTTGGTCATAGAACTTCGCCTTAGCACTTTTACTTTGCAGATAATGAGTAGTAGGATGATTAAATTCTGATAGCTTTGCTCGAGGTCCTTTATATATGGGTCACTCGGGCGCCCCCAATGTTGATCCTTATTGTTGGGGCAATCTATAGTCCGGAGTGACCATGTGTTTGATGTTTGGGCAAAGGGTTTAAGTTAGGTTTACCTTTGTGATTTGATATGTGTGATTGAGTTTGTAGGACTTGGTAAGTCACACATGGAGGACGCATCCGATGGACGATAGCCGAGGGAAGAGGACTCCAAGGACAAGCCGGATGAAGTGGACTTCAAAGGGCACACGTGAAGGGTGGCATGGAGGTAAGCCGAGGAATTGTGTGCGCATCCGAGGGACGATAGTCGGTGGAAGAGGACTTCAAGGGGCTAGCCAAGGGAATGGACTTGAAGGCATACATGAAGGATGGTCTTCGGAGTGAGGGAGAGTGAATTTGTAAGCTGGGCAATCGACTGGGGATGGATCAGTCGACTGCCAGCGGGGAACTCAAACTCACCGAGACATCAGTCGACTGGTCTAGGACCAGTAGACTGGTAAACCCAAAAACTAGCCGTTACAGCTAGCTGTTGGGCTGCTGTTTGGCTGGGACCAGTCGACTGGTAGCGGGATTTTCAGCCAAGAGACTTATTTAAAGGGGCTCGGTTTTGGCTGAGAGCTCTTGACGAAATGAGCTTGGTTAGAGCTCATTAGTAGTCTTAGTTGCTCAGAAGTGTGTCCGGGATTGTGGCGAGGTTTCTCCACCCACAAGGAGCTACACGAGCTAGTCGGAGGGCATCCGGGGAGTGATCCACCGAAGGATCAAGGGATCATCCACTTTACGGACAGCCGTGGAGTAGGAGCGTCATCTCCGAATCACGTAAAGGTTGGCGTTAGCATTGTTTTTAGTTTGTTTATTTGTTATTCCGCTTGCGCTTGCTAACGTTGTAGGTAGAAAATCGAAAGAAGCTATTGACCCTCCTCTAGCTTGACGGTCACGGTCCTAACACTTATCTGATTCGCTCGTTGAACCTTATCGCAGGGGATGACACTTGTGGACCAGGTCCCAAGCACCCAGGACCAATAGGGGCGCCCAGGATTGAGGGTGCCTGAGTGAATCTTTGGCACATGGATCACCCGGGCGCCCGAGAGCCACTCGGGCGCCCAGGTCCTCCCGGGCATCTGGGAGAAGTCCCAGGCTGTAATTTGCTTCTTGTTTTTCTTTTGCTCTCCTCTCTTGCCTCCAGCTTCAGATTCCTACAAGACAAGTAAGCATAAAGCAAGGAAACATCCTAAGCTCAACTTCTGTAAGTCTACCTGACCTACTAGACTTTACTTGGAGTTAATTCTCTAAGACTTCACTATGGTCAGCTCCTTAGGGTTTCCCACTGCCTAACTTCACTCACTAGGACTTTACATTGCCTAGCTTCACTCACCAAAACTTTTATCCAACTTCACTCACCAAGATTTTGTGCCCGACCCGCGATCAGGTTTTCGTGCCCAGCTTCACTCGCTAGGACTTCGTTTACTTAGCTTCACTCACTAGGACCCAGCTTCACTTACTAGGATTTCATGCCCGATCCTCGACCAGGACTTCGGTGCCCAACCCTCGACTAGGTCTTCGTGCCCAATTTCCCAAAGCAGGGCTTCGGTGTCAACTTCACTCACCAGGACTTCAGTGCTTTGACAGAGACTTCTTTGCTAGTCATCTGATCCTGACTGGATGTTTCTCTGTCAAACATCAAGTTCTGTTTGGCTTAGCCCATGGTCTAATTGACCAGATCTGGATTTAGTCACTCTGCCAAACATCAAGTCCTATTTGGCTTAACCTTTGGTCAAACTGACCGCCCTGGGTTCTTTGCTAATTACTCTACCAAACTTCAAATCCTGTTTGACTAACCCTTTGGTAAACTAATCAGGCCTGATTTACCTTTTCAAATATCAAGTCATGTTTGGCTTAATCCCTTGGTTAGACTGACTAGACCTTGGCATATTATCAAATATTAAAATCCTAGAAGTTGACTGTTCTTGTCTGATGCTTTCTGTACCAACAATTTTTAAGGGTGGAATTATTTAGCGAGAATGTTTGAGGAGGATTTCATCACCAAACTTAGGGAAGAGTTAAATTGCATATAACCCAATCTGTGAGAGGGCCAAAGTGCATAAAAATACTAAATTAAGGGGCTAGATTGTAATAGCTAAAAATGGAAGACTTAATTGCAAAAGACCCCCATTACTTGCAACCCCTTCTCTCCCTGTATCTTTCGCCAACCTATCTTCTCCCATGATCCAACCAAAGTCGGGACCTCCATCTTCTCTTCCTCCGAGTTTTAGGCGAGCCACTAACGATCAGATCTGGAGCTCTCTCACTGGGAGCTCGGCCTAAGGGGTATGGTGGGTGACAAGGAGGAGTTGGGGGCTAACTGGTTTGTGGATCTCCAACTCACAACGGGCCTCTTCACCAATAACTACCCAATGCCTGGCAATATCAGAATTCATAGATCTAGCGTCAGTATTTTCCCAACGCATAGCGAGGTAAGGGTGTAGATTGGTAGAGGAGATTCTCCTGTTGAGGCTGTGCAAGCCCTGTTCGAGTGTATCAAGCTTTGATCTCCTTTCCTACTATGGTTTTCCCCGATCTTCTGTCGATTTTGGGGCTAGGGTTGCGATCGGGGCAGCTTGGGACTTTCTTTAATAGGGCCGATCTCATTGATTTTCATCAGATTCGCATAGAGGTGGTGGTCGACACAGGATCTTAGGTAAGGTTCATATATTAGATCGATCTTGGATGACTAGGTCTTAGTTGTGAATTGATGGCTTGTTTTGGATCTGTTTGATCTACTCCGATTTCTTTGCCTTGAACTTCTTGTGTAAACGGTGTTGTTCCTTGGAGTTAGTATGATTTTGAATTGAATGTGGATGTTTAGAGCTGTTCTTTGGATTTGTTTTGGCTTTATTCATTGGAGTTTGAGGACTGATCCTAGTTGGATCTGATTTGTGGTGAGTGTGTACTTGGGGGATCTGCAGTGAGTTTTCTTTGGTGATACCTCGTCTTATTTTTTTAAAATTTTGTTGTGAGGTCTCTTGTGATTTCACTGTTCTGTTCATGATTTGGATTGGGAAGGTTGGTTGATCTGTATTAGATGTGATTTGTGGGAGGAGATGGTTGGTGTGGTTTTGGATTAAGAGTGATGGAGAATTCTCCAAGTATGCCATGAGCAAAAATTTAGAGAGGTGATTGCGTGATCTACTTTTTGTCTGTGAGCTATATTTAGGTGTAATAGTTCTTATGTTGGTAAATATTAGCTTTGATACAATTATGATTCGAATTTGCATATCGGATCTTGGAGCTATTTGGTTAATGGATTAGGTCTAATCGAAATGATCACTTGGGTTTAAGATTGGGTTAAGTCTAACTTAAATCATGGTTTGACCTAATTAGGGAATAATTACTAATTAAGACTAATTAGTGATTATTACTTTTAGGATGATTTCTACTAGGGTTATAGTTGTGTTTAGTTAGTTATCAATTATTTTGGTAACTAAGAAATTATATCCTTTGATACAGGACATTGACTTGATTGATCTGTTATGGTTATATTTGGACGAGTGGTTCTCTACATTACGAGCATCTACACTAGAGGCACCTTTCTTTATTTTCATATATTTACCGTTTTCTATACATGACTTGTTATAGATAGCAGTAAGTTTGTTACTTTATTTCTGCTCTTGATTATCTCTATTTGATACTTATTTGCTTAATCTTGATATACTCATGCTTATGTCAATACATTCTCACTTTTACTACTCTTACTCTGTAGAGTACACATGTGTGATCATGTGCATAGGAGTAGTAGTATGACACATCATACCTGACATTAGTGTTAGATTATGATTTATGATTTTAGACCTGTGCATGTCATATTATATTAGGAGGATAAGCGGGTGGGTGTTGCATGTGTTAATGTCATGTATCATCCCTATACAATTACATGGCTATCGATCCTTAACTCCCTTGTGGTTGAGATGAGTCGTTAATCATACAGGACCTGTCCACACAGCCACTCATTGGTTAGTGGTTATCAGAGTGTGATCAATTTTGCTCTGTTTTGCTCCGCTTAGGCACTCATGAGTTAGTGGATACGGGAGTGTGATAGCAGGCAGGGATCCCCGTCCCTTCGATGATACGAGGGGATGAGAACGAGGCTCCCCCATATGACATGGGTAGGAGTATGGGACTCCGTCAACATTTTGTCCACTCGGTCACTCAAGAGCAGTAATTACAGAGTACATACAGTTATCACAGTCCTACCCTAGAGTGTATACTCCGACAACACTCTCACAGTGGAGATGTGATGGTGGTTGATTAACATCATGGGTGACCATGTCATTGTATTATGTGCATGATGCATGTATTGCATTTGATTGTGTTTATTACATTTGATTGAACTATGATTGTTGTATATGTTTGACATACATATACAGGAGGTATTTGTATATGATTTTATGACCTTGTGTTGGCTCGTATGGTACGAACTTATTCGTGGAGGGGTTTATCATTGCTCGTGTGGTACTAGCTTACCCGTAGAGGATTTGATTTCCAGGACTATGATCTTATCACCCAACAGGATTTGATTTCAATTATGTTTCTAATATCGTTATAAGACTGTATCTACTTCATTGTATACTATTTTATAGCATTTTAATATTATGCATATCTATCTTATCTCTATATCTGCTGAATTCACTTGGACTCACCCTCGATAGTTATGTTTTCTGTTTCCAGAATGGCATGCTTGGAGTTGCCAGGAGAGGCTCGGTAGCTAGTCCAGTCCCGTCGGCGACTTCATCTTGGTTTCAGTTTTGGTAATCATGTGGTGATGGTGTATTTTCTTTTCTGTTTTTCGTGGATAGGTATATGTCTTTTATTGTGTGCCCCGGAGGTCCTTGTGATGTATTTTTGTGATGTAAATCACGCCGCATGCACTTTGTATATCCCTGATTGGTCTGTGATGCATTTTAGTTTCTTTTACTATATATTTTTGCCGTGTTGGCCGAGGTATATTGGGGGTTGTGTAGGTCATGTAAAAATGTTTCAGATTGTCTGACATATAGAGAAGATACTGTCTATTTGCCATTGGACATATGGGTCCCCCGACGGCGTGACAAGAGCAGCTGCAACAAGCACGCCTATCTCTTAACATTACTCTCGACCACATCAACTCCATGACCCTCAAGTGCGCCGTCAACCTCAAAATTGCCGACGGCATCCATCAAGGCAATACCAACAATCACCATCAACCCGCGATCCCCTCTCTTTGCTCTCTACTCTCCTCTTCTCTCAACTAGAGAGTATTTTCAGTTGCCATAGGTAGAAAGAAGGTTAATAAGATTAGCTGAATTAAAAGTCAAGGTAAATCAACGAAACCCTCTCTTTCCATTAAGTCGACCCGCCCATCATCCTGGCCCACCGATAGTCTCCCCGATCGATCCTATACCAACTCTAAGGGTTTAACTCTCCACTAGATATCTGATTTATGTCCTACTGATTCTGTTGATAGGACGCTTAGGGTCTATTGATCGGACTCTTCGGCTCACCTCTACTCCGACCCGGCGCCTCTCCTAGACCCAAATATCCAAACGTTCTAATATATGGATTGACATGACATGTGGAGCAGTATGGTGGATGTAGCATGATCTCAAGAAATCTTCTACAGTATCAGAAATGGGTAATAAGACCCCTTAATTTGATGATGAGACACCTTCTTTACCAAAACATGACATCTAGCCATGGATGTGACACATCACTCCTTCGTACTATAAAAAGCCTGCCCCGCAGGCCAAAGGGGGTGGGACTCATTACTACATGCACTCATATTTCATTATTCAAATACTGTTTATTTTCTCCGCATTTTTATATCTTCGGTGATCTGACTTGAGCATCGGAGTGGAAGGTCGGGGCAACTTGGTCTCCATTTTAAATCCCTCCCTTGCTCTTTACTCCTCATAGACTCATCCTATGAGTTGATCAATATCAAAGACAACTCACCCTCTCCTTCCTCCTAGTTATAACAATTTAGTCAATATTAGTTGTAGCTCATCGGTATTTGAGCCTGCACTGATTTCAGACAGGATTAAATTTGGTGTCGTATGTGAGAACATAGGCTTATTCTGAAACATTAAAATGGATGACACCGAAAAACTAATTTTATCACCTTGACACAAGGAGATCTAGATCTTCTAGTAACAACTAAAGCACATGAACTTTTGCAGATCCAACAAGCGGCAAACTCCTTACCATCCAAAGCACTTGCAACCATGGAGGAAGAAATCGACACCCTAAATCGAAAGTCCGATTGACACCCTCGATCGTAAGTGCGATCAAATGTCCAAGCCAGTGCATTCAGTGGAATTTCTCCAGGCTCTGTTCCGGATGCTGGAAAATGCCTCCAAGGGCCGAGCGGACTTAGGGATCCTCTTCAGTGGTTGCTCAAGACACCTAGAAAGGCAAAAGCCCTATTGTGGGGTAGAGATAGATCGGCCAAGTCCCCCCTTATCTTAGGAGATCCTACAAGATCCGTTGCCTCACCTTTTCACGTCTGCAGGGTATGCTGAAAAAACTGACCCGGAAGATCACCTAGCGAAATTTGAAAATGCAGTAATGTTACATTAATACATTAACAGGTGAAATGTCAAGTGTTTTTGACATCACTTTCTGGTTCGACACAAAAGTGGTTCAACCGACTCTCTTCATCCTCCATACTATGCTTTGGAGACTTCAAGAAGGTTTTACTTCAACATTTCGTTAGTAGGAGGTACCATAAAATCCCGATCAACCTCTTTGCCCTCCGATAAGGATCGAGGGGAGATATTTAGCGATTTAATGAGGTAGCTGTTGGGATCTTTGAGTCTAGCTAGAGGGGGTGAATAGTTTCTTTAGATTTTGTCTACAAAATGTTAGCCAAAGTACAAGAAAAATATAGACAAAAATAATAACAATTAAGATAATGCTAACTTCTTTGATTTACTTGGTCTCCACTCCTTGAGGTGACTAATCTAAGGATTCACACCCACACAATCAAACTCCACAATGCTTTCTCCTTTTCAATCAAGCTTGAAGGTGGAGAAACCCTTACACGATGATCTCTTCCTCTTTGCAAAATGAGATTAGAGTTTTAGGAAGAGAGTAGACTTTGAAAGTTTTGGGCACATAGCAAGAAGGTTTTGCAATCAAAATTCGTAACTTCTTTATGCCCTAAAGCTTCCTTTTAAATAAGGAGAGATTGTTAACAAAATAGCTCAGCCCCGACACCAGTCGACTGCGACTAGGACCAGTCGACTGGTGCCTAGCCAATGGTTAGCCCACAATGGCTAGCCAAACGGCTAGTTTTCGAACGACCAGTCGACTGGTTCCAACCTCAGTCGACTGATATTTCTGTGTGTTTTTCTTGACGTTGTCAGTCGATTGATTCCCTTGCCAGTCGACTGCTCAGCTTACAAATTCACTCTTAACCTCTCTGGAGTCTATTTTCGCGTATGCCTTAAAGTCCACTTTCCCAGCTCGCCCCTTGAAGTTCTCTTCCTTTGGCTTTCGTCCCTCGGATGCACACAAGCCCGCGACTTGTCTCCATGCTATCCTTCACGTATGCCTTTGAAGTCTATTTCCCTAGCTTGCCCTTTGAAGTCCTCTTCCTTTGGCTCTCGTCCCTTAGATGCACACTACATTGTTCTTCTTGCGTGATTCACCAAGTCCTACATGACTTAAATGCACACATCAAATCAATATGAAAATTTAACTTAATCATATTGACACACACATCAAAATCCATGATCGTACCGATCAAACTTGGGTCGATTGCACTAACAGTAACCTTGGATGTGCCCTCAGCGACTTCTGAAATCTCGATGAGTGCTTTTTCTCAAGGCTTATCGGATGGAGATTTTTTTCGTTCTTTGGCAAAAAAGCCTCCAACAAATTTTGATAATTTGCTGGGTCGGTTGGTCAAGTATGTTCATCCGGAGGAAGCCTAATTTGCCAGAAAAGAAAGTAATGCACCAACTCCTGCCATCACTCATATAGAGAGCGCAAGGCTCTTCCTCTACCCTTGCGAGCTGCAGACTGACACCTGAGTCATCGACACGAAGGGAAGAGAGAGCAGTGCAAGAAGTGGAAGCTATCCCGGAATCTACTATCACACCAAATCGACAGCTTCCTAAAAAGCATTTTGTTTTTGTGATTATCATTATCTCATCATCATTCTACTCATGAATGTCATTAGTGTGCCAAGATGTTCCACCAAGTGGTAGAGTCAGGTGAAGCGGACAAAAAATCACCCTAGTGCCCCTCTCGCGGCTCGTCTCCACATGTCATCCTTCACGTATACCTCGAAGTACGCTTCCCTCGGCTCATCATTCCTACTTTGTCCACGGTCCCTCGGACGCACCATCCTTCACCAGGCCCGAAGCCGTCAAACTAAGTTTATGTGTATCTTGTAGAACCTGCACACTCAAATACACATATCAAATACAAGGACGAACCTAACTTAAATCCTTTGCCCAAACATCAAAACATATGGTCCCACGGACCATAAATTACCTCAACAATCTTGTCCTTTTTGATATTTGATAATACGTTTAAGTTAGAGAAAACAAATAGCAAATACAAATGTTAAATACTAAATGGGCTTACGTTGCCAAGGCTACACCTTGTACTTACACCGCCAATGCATATGCAAACATGTGTGAATCCTATCACAAGACATTCCCCACACCTAAACTCTGCATGAGTTAGGATTTTTACCAAATGAACTTTTTAAGAACCTCTCTAAAGCTCCCCTTATATTGAATTTACAAAGACTTTTTAAGAACCTATCACAAAACCCTAAACTCATTTTTTAAAAAAAACATTAAAGGTACTTCGAGACATACGCGATAGGTATTTTGGAAATTACATTTAAACCCTAACCCCATTTTTTAAAAAACGTTAAGGGTATTTGGAAATTGCATTTACTCCCAAAGGCTAAATCACATTGGTTTTGAGGCATTTTGTGTTTATTTTATAAATCGAAAGGGAAAAAAATAATATTAGAAATTATAGGCTTCTAAAAAATAGTCAAAGTTTGAGGGGGGAAATGAAAATTTCTCATCTTGTGGTTCAGTGGTTGGCCAGCGATAGTGGTGCAGAGAATAGTCAATGTCCGTCTCGATGCTCATCCTTAAGAAGGGGATAAAAACAGTGATCGTGTCCAACAACGGCGGCTGCAGAGGACCCAAGCGACGCCGGCAATCTGGATTCCACGCTCGAGCTCATCGGCGTCTGCTTCAGCGTCTTCGTCGTCATCTACCTCGTCATCCACTTCGCCATCGCTCTGCTCGAGCGGTGGCGCGCGCCTCCCGCGGGCGCTCGGCCCCGGAGGCAGAAGTCCGGGCTCGACCCCTCCGCCATCTCCGCCCTACCCTCCTTCGCCTACCGGAAAGGCACCGATGGCGGCGCCGAGAACGGCCAGCTGTCGGCGCCGGAGTGCGCGGTGTGCCTGAGCGCGCTGGAGGAGGGAGAGACAGCGCGGGCGCTCCCGGGCTGCGCGCACGTGTTCCACGCCCCCTGCGTCGACCTGTGGCTGCAGAAGGACTCCACGTGCCCCGTGTGCCGGGCCGACGCCCGCCCGCCGCCGCCAATGATCCGAGGCGGCGCCGTTGTTCTGGACGTAGGGGAGACGTCGGGAACGAACAAGGCCGAGATTGGATCCACGTAGGCGATGGGATCCATGTGGTCAACCCTTCCCCAACTCTAAGATTTCTGGAATTTAGTTCACAGCTTGTACATTTTATTAAGAAAAAAAAGGATTTTTAATTCGTTGCTTCAGGGAAATCTTAAATTGTGTGGGTTGATGAACAAAACAATGGAGCTTCTTCTGCCGCAAGGGCAACTGTACTTAAATTTTGACAAACAGTGTTTAAGGTGGATCTCACTGTTGTTTGGTCAAAGCTTAAAGGGAAAGTTTCTAACCCCCTCAATTTTTTAAAAGCTTATCATCATCTCCATTTTAGTTACAAATCAATCAGCCATTTGCACACTGCACTCTGTCTGCGGTTAAATTATTAATCTGATGATGATGATGATAAGAAAGAATTCCAGATAGTTGATTTGTCTGAACTTGAGTGATGTAGACATTAGTTCGTCATATTTTACTCTCTCATTCTAATGGCAGGTGATGTGGATGAACGAATACAAAAGTTGAATAAAACGAAGGCAACCACAGATCATGCTGCATGAAAGGCGGGAAACTCACGATGCATGCACATCTCAAAGATCTTGGGGGGGGGGGTTCGGCATATCTAACTTTAAACTTCTCAATCTTGTTGGAAATTTGATGCCTTGCCAGTGGGATATGCCCATCCTCCTTTAATTTGTCCTTGTTTGTCTGAATGGACAGGTCTGTTGTTTTGTGATTGCCGTTAGTTTTGATAGAATTTAGTAGAAAATGTCAGCAACATGCGACCTTGGCCTTTACTCTCGAGAGATGAATGCTGGTCGATCCCCCCTGGTAAGATGAATGCCCATTGGCAGATGAATTCCAAGCTGTCTAGCTATGTTCAGTTGAAGGTAAAACTTGTTTACTAAAACAGTGCGTTTCATCTCTAAAGCAAACACTTCAACTTCATTTGTCCACTTGACAATTTCTGATCCTTGTGTCGAGAAAAGGAACAAAGAAAGTGGCAGCTTTCTTAGCTTGGGTTCAGTTTCTGCACCAAGTCAGGCAAGAAGAGAATATCATTTCATCTTTGTTTCTCATGAACAATAGTTTGAGTAAACTGTCTAGTTGCTTCAATAAAACAGACGACCCTTTTATCTTAGCAATGAGAAAATGCCACTTGAGAATATGGATCAGGAGCAGCTGAAGAGGACATTGATATTGCTCTTAAACTTTAGGAACTCTTCTGAAACCTTTGTTGAAGCTCAATTGGTTTGACATTGAAGGTTCTCAAACCTTTTTTTTCTCCTTGTTAGAGTTTGATGATCCGAATTTAGTTTAATCCGTTAATTTATTATTAGATATTTTTTTATTAATATGTTAATTAACAGATTCTTTATAAATATATTAATTAATAGTTTCGTTATTAATTTTTTATTTGACTAACCTAAGGTCTCTATAAATTGTGTATCTCATGGATAAGTTTTATTAATCAAGAAAGTTATTTGGTTACCTCTTCTTTTTTTCTTTCTCTCTGCCTTTCTTTTCTCTCTACTTTTCTTTACTTATCAGAGCCGCCGACTTTGTATTCTACAGTTTATAGTGATTTTTCCTCCTCTGTCGGCGGTTTTTCCCGTCAAAGATTTTCCACGTAAATCTCATGTATTCTCTATTGTTCTTATTGTCGTTTTTCATACTAATCTCGTTACACTCCAAAAGATATATATCCACTACTTTCAATTCTCATAAGGTGAGCATGTAGCTCGATGAGTCTATGAGGTTTGCACAGGGAGATACACATAGGTAAAGAGGTTTGAACAGAGCAAGAAAGCAGGCTGCAGGGATTGAAAGATCGTCGCACCCTGTTGCAGGGATCAAATCTAATCATGCTAATTCACGTGCACCCGCCAACCATATAAAGCTTTCGTGCCATTATTATTTTAAGAATGTAATGATGATTCATAACCATCAATTAAGGTAAGATTATGTGAATCAACTCTTTATTATGTCTGTAAATTATTTTTAAATCCTCATTTGAATCTTAAATTTTGTTATCAGTCTCTATGTCATAAAAAATTTATTTCTACTCCATGCATGTAAAGTTTTATTTACTTCAACTCCCTAATACATACCGATTTACTTAATTGCTCTAATTGCTTTTAAGTACAAAATATCCAAAATGAGATATCATTCCTTCTAAATTCAATATCATTTAATTATAATCTAGTATATTTTTTATTAAATTAAGCACGATTCTTTTTCAAACCTAGTTGATTAAGAATCGATTCTTTTTCAAACTCAGTTGATCGAGAATCGATCAGAAATGCTTATAATTCCAATCAATTAAGGAGCTGTGATTAATTAGAAATTGATCGGTAATCGATTAGTTGTATTTGTCATGAGAAAGCATCATCCTTATTTTTTATAGGTACAAAATATCTAAAAGTAAATATAATTTTTCTTATATTCAGCACATTTAAATTAGAATTTAGTATATTTTCTATCAAATTGAGTATAACTCTTTTTCCGTTTGATCAATTGATTAGGAGTTCATACCAATCAATTGGCTAGGATGAATCAATTGAGTTGTATTAAATTTGATAGAAAATATACTAGATTCTAATTAACTGATGCTGAATATAGGAGGAATTATATTTGATTTCGTACGGTTAGTATTTAAAAAATCGAGGATAATTAAGTAAATTGGTAGTTGAAGTAAATAAAATTTTACATGTAAGAAGTTAAATAAATTTTTTCTAATGTAAAGATTAAAGAGTGAGTTTAATTTGCATGCAAGAGTTTATGATAATTTTTACTTTATTATGTCACGTGTGAAAAAAAAAATTCATGTCATCCATAAACAAAGATTTAGGGTAACAATGCATTTGGTTTGCATTTTCCAATCTGTTTTTCATTTTCATTTTCTATAGAAAATGCGGTTTTCTGGAAAATATGTTTGGTTTGCATTTTCCAGCTTTGTTTTCTAGAAAAAAACATAGCGTTTTCTGGAAAACTGGAGAATGAAAAAAAGTCATTTTCCAAAAAATTAGAAAATACGGTTTTCTGAAAAATGAAAATGGAAAACGACACAAACCAAACGCCCCCTTAATATCTATCTAATTGAAAGCGCCGTTCAAGCCACGCATCTTGAAACTTAAACAAAAAAAAATACTCAATAGCGATATGAATATACCCTCAATTTAGGATCAGGATAGGTATATCGTAGAAATCCTACTAAAATATTTGAAATTTTATGAAACATTATTAATAATTAAAAAATAATGTCTAATATATTTATTTATCTATAAATAGATTAATAATATTATATATACATACAATGTTTATTTTCAACACCACAAATGATATTATTACATATCACAAAATCAAATAGTATAAAATTTTTACTAAAATAATAATAATACTTGCATTCAATCTTTAAAATGTTATTTAGATTAAAGGCCAACAAGTAGCTAACATAGTAGAAGCTATTGAAACTTTTTATTCGAAACAATCTTCTAAAGTCACGTTGATTCGTTCTTTTACAAAATATTATTGATAAAAAATTAATTCAAAAAATAATAAAATAAGATGTTTAAATAGTTTCAGAATCCTAACCCTAACATTGCAAAATACGAAAATAACATAAATTGTAAAATAAGATGTTTCGGCTTTTTACCAAATAGCGTACCCAAGAATTGGTATTTACCAAAAGGCGTATCATGGTTTCATTGTTACCAAAGGGCGCACCTATGTTAGTGAACTTCCTCTTATACCCCTCTTGCCAAATACTGCATGTCTTTCTCTTTCTCTTTCTCAGTAACGAATTCCGAGATAACTGAACATACTTTTTCAGACTTTTCATTTTAAAATAATATATTATGAAATCGGCTAAAAAAAGTAAGGTAAAGAAATAAAAAATATTTCAGTTAAAAAAATATCTCTTCCAACGTGATTGCAAAAATATAAAGAGATGATTTTTTATATTTGATTAATATAAATTAATATATTAAATAATATTTAATAAATATATTAATATATAAAAAACCTATCAAAATACGTAATTTCATATTCAAACGCGGGGTCTGAAATCGCGCTAGGAGGGCCTGAATACAGATGTATTCAGGCCCAAGGAGGGCCTGAATACATATGTATTCAGGCCCTAGGAGTTGATTTTATCAAGTTGATTTTTATCAACTTGATTCTACATTTATTTCTATATAAATGACAGTGAAACTTGATAAAAATTAATTTTTATAAAAATTAATTCCTTGCAGATTCTGTATCAACTTGATTTTAAAAAACTATTAGATATTTTTGTCAATTTAACTAATTAATGACTAAACTGCTCACTTACGAAGTTTGGAGGGCCTGAACACAGATGTGTTCAGGCCCTCTTTGGGCCTGAAGTCAGATGACTTCAGGCCCTGCATGCACTCAAAAAATTTTTATTTTAAAAATATTTTTTATAATATTTAATCATGATTTATTAAATTAAATAAAAATATCAATAGTTATAGGAGATGATATTTTTGGTGTCCAAACTTCTAATGATTATAAATTATGTTGCAATAGGAGTTTTTTAGGTCCATTAGTGGGTTTCACCAAAACCCACTGATGAACCTAGGATATTTGAATTTCTCAAAACCCAATATTAATAGTTAGAGTTGAGCTAGGAGATGATATTTTTGGTGTCTAAACTTATTGAAATCAAAATATCAATTCTTGAGTACGCCCTTTGGTAAAAAGCCTAAAATATCCTCTTTTGGTAAAGACTTATTTTCTACGATATGACATTCTTTTTATCAAGGTCAGATACCTAGAGCTATATATTTACAGAACATCCAACACACCACGGAGGAAACACATCCATGATCTATCCCAGCACTTCTTTTTTTCATCTTCAGCTGCCTCATGAGCTGCTTGTTTAGTAGCAACCTAAATAAATAAGAAATGCCTGAAATATTTTGATTTCAGGCCCAGTTTAGGTCTGAAATCAAAAGATTTCAGGCCCAGCGTGGGCCTGAAAATTTTGATTTCAGGCCCACGTTGGGCCTGAAATTAGATGACTTCAGGCCCAACATAGACTCAAATTTTTTTCTATTTTAAAAATATTTTTTATAATATTTAAGCATGATTTATTAAATTAATTATTTATAGTGTAATCTTTTATATAATTCTACAAGTTATGACAAAATCCTCTCATTTTATTGAAATACTCAGGTATGATCAAAACATGCTTACATTTGTTTAAACTTGAAATAAGAAGGTTCCATCTGGATATTACCTAAATACACAATGCATAGCAAAATTGGATTCCTTGCAGACTATCAACTCATATTTTCAGAATTTGTTACAATAGGACTTTTGTAGGTCCATCAATGGGTTTGGGTGGAAACCCACTGATGGACCTAGGATATTTGGATTTCTCAATACTCGATATCACTAGTTAGAGTTGAGTTAGGAGATGATATTTGTGGTGTCTAAACTTAGTCCTAATGAATATTAATTATGTTCTCATACCGTATCAGTTGACATAAAACGATTGCAACATAATTTATAAACTTAGTCTTATTGCAACATAATTTATAATCATACCTAGCTCAACTCTAACTATTGATATTGGATTTTGATAAATCCAAATATCCTAAGCCCATCAATGGGTTTTGGTGAAACCCCACTGATAGACATAAAAATCTCCTATTGCAACATAATTTATAATCATTAGAAGTTTGGACACCAAAAATACCATCTCCTAGCTCAACTCTAACTATTGATATTGGGTTTTGAGAAATCCAAATATCCTAGGTCCATCAGTGAGTTTTGGTGAAAACCCACTGATAGACCTAAAAAACTCCTATTGCAACATAATTTATAATCATTAGAAGTTTGGACACCAAAAATACCATCTCCTAGCTCAACTCTAACTATTGCTATTAGGTTTTGAGAAATCCAAATATCCTAGGTTCATGAGTGAAAATCCACCGATGGACCTAAAAAACTCTTATTGCAATATAATTTATAATCATTAGAAGTTTGGACACCAAAAATACCATCTCCTAGAACTATTGATATTTTTATTTAATTTAATAAATCATAATTAAATATTATAAAAAATATTTTTAAAATAAAAAAATTTTGAGTGCACGCAGGGCCTGAAGTCAGATGACTTCAGGCCGAAAGAGGGCTCGATAAAATCAACTCCTAGGGCCTGAACACATCTGTGTTCAGGCCCAAGGAGAGCCTGCCACCCTTGGGCCTGAATACAAATGTATTCGAGAGCTTGAATACAAATGTATTCAGGCCCTCCTTGGGCCTGAATACATTTATATTCAGGCCCTCCTTGGCCCTGAATACATCTGTATTCAGGCCCTCCTAGCGTGATTTCAGAGCCTGCGTTTGAATATGAAATTACGTGTTTTGATAGGTTTTTTTATATATTAATATATTTATTAAATATTATTTAATATATTAATTTATATTAATCAAATATAAAAATCATTTTTTTATATTTTTGCAATCACGTTGGAGGAAATATTTTTTTAACTGAAATATTTTTTATTTCTTTTCCTTACTTTTTAGCCGATTTCATAATATATTATTTTAAAATAAAAAGTATGAAAAAACATATTCAGTTGTCTCGGAATTCGTTACTGAGAAAGAGAAAAAGAAAGAGAAAAACATGCAGTATTTGGCAGGAGGGGTATAAGAGGAAGTTCACTAAAATATATGCGCCCTTTGATAATAATGAAACCATGGTACGCTTTTTGGTAAATACCAATTCTTGGATACACCCTTTGGTAAAAAGCCGATCTTCTAAAGTCACGTTGATTCGTTTTAAGGAAGAGAAATGACAAAATATTATTGATAAAAAATTAATTCAAAAAATAATAAAATAAGATGTTTAAATAGTTTCAGAATCCTAACCCTAACATTGCAAAATACGAAAATAACATAAATTATAAAATAGTCCAAAGATAATTAAAAAGTCTAAAAATCTTTTCGACCTCTGAAATATGTTAAACGATGTTTTTTAATTTAAAGCTAGTAATTATGGGTTTAATGATTTCTATATCTCTGAATATGATTCAATTTAATATATTATATATTCTATGGTTTAATTCGAGTTAAAAATTATAATCTGTCAAAGCTTAAGTCTACTATGATCCAACTCCGATCTTATCGATTCTGCTATGATTTCATCGATTCTATATATCCTCGATTTCATTAAAAAAATCATCCTGCACAATCCAGGATCAATTTAATATTTTGGATTGTTCGATCCTATGATCGCATGGTCTCTAACATCGAGGATCACAAATTTTCAAACATGGAACTTTTTTTTTTTTACTCCAAGTCCCGACTGAACCATACTTTCCATTGAGCTAGGTAGCGGTGTTAGTAATACTAACTTACCAACCTCTCTTCTTGCCATCCCTGAAGCCGCGGCCATGGCCGCACCACATCTCCGGAGGGGCGCGGAGCGGCGCGTTCTCAGCGATGCTGCCTCGAGGCTTCGTTCCGCTGTCGGACTCTTCTTGGCGCCACGACGACTCGCCAGAGTCCATCCAACTCTTCTATGCCGCCGCAAATCCACGTCGCCGGCGCAACCGTAATCAATTGCTCTGTCATATGACTATTATTTTTTTTGTTTTTCTCTCCCTTTTGTTAAAATTTCCGGAGACATTCCTTGGCGTGCACGAGCGGCTCTGTTCTCGAGGAGTTCCTCATTTTCGTGTGGCTTCTTCTTTCTCATTTGGGAAATCAATATTGTATTGTTTAGGCAGTCAACTGCCGTTCAACTGATAATTAGAGAAGGAACAACTGCTCCACTTACGGAATAATAGAAATGGCGGCCCCGTTACGGTCATGGGAAGGCAATTAATTATCAATTTAGATATTCATGTTTTGATCCTCACCTCTATCATATTATTTTATAAAAATTATTTATTCAAATAAAGCACGAATTTGAGATGTTGAATTTCTAGATTGCTCATCGCGAGTATTTTTCAATTTACCTTGATGATTGGTAAATTTTTTTTGTGAGATCAGACTGATCTTTTGAGATTTGTGAGTACTTTTTGATTTATTCTGATGATCGATAAATTTTTTTTTATAAAATTAGATTGATCTTTCGAAATTTAATGTTATCCGACCTCGTTGATTGTGGAATAATAGAAATGGCAACAACCGTAATACTTATATTGTAGAAGTTTTATGAATTTTCTTATAAAATAAAAAGCAATAAAAAGAGTTTTTCTTGATTTTGATCCGAAATTGGAAAATTTTGCTATTTATAGCGTCGTCTTCTGGACTCACCCTCATCCTCTCTCAAATCTGCATCTCGCCCATCTTGAGAGCGAGAGTGGCCCCGGCGATGGCGATCGGAAGCAAATTTTGATTCGACTGCCGTCCAGTCGAATTGGCGGAGATTCGATCGGTTTGTTGCTCGTGTTTTCCGGTAGTCCGAACGGATAAAATGGCTGCGGTGGCGGAGAAGACGATCGGGGCGGATGATCCGTTCATCGGACGCCAGTCGGCGGAGTTGGACGAGGCGGAATACCAGAGCGATGTGCGGAAGCTGGTTGATTTGCTTTCCAATTTGAACCCGGCCGCGAAGGAGTTCTTCCCTTCCAATTACGCTGCGGCCGATTCTGCCGGCTGCCAAAAACCCGACGGCCGGCTTTCCGCCGATGCGCCCGTTTTCGAGGCGTCGAGTGGAGATGGATCGCCGAATAGTCAGCATAATTACCGAGTAATTTCTTTTTCCGCTTGACACCTAAATTTTTGACTTCGTGCAATTGATATTCAACGAATTGCCCTTCATTTCAAAGATGGATTGAAATTTCCTCCACGATTTGGTGAATTTTCTTTTTACTCCTAGTTCATTTTGTACAATGCATAACAACGATGCTTAAGCAATTCTTTTTAGTTTTTTTATGGAAGTGCTCTGTCGTGTTTGCTTCCCAGAGGTGGAATGTCTATAATCAGGGACGCAAGAAGAAGAATGATAGAGCTCGAAGAGATGAAAGGGAGGATAGCATTAGGCGTACTGTTTATGTATCCGACTTATATCAGCATGTGAGTAATTTTAGCAAAAAAATAAAAAAATTCTTTTGGTTTGTTGTTTTGGTCGTGTCGTTTTCTTCTAGTTCTTGCATTCTTATCACTTTGATCTTTATGTATTGGATTTTGTACATGCAGCCGGTGCTAATTATGTTAATGTTAATTTTGACAAATGTATATCAGGTCACAGAAGAGAAGCTTGCTGAAATATTTGGTAACTATGGTCAGGTGAGTTTCTTGAATTTTGTCTATATGAAACATTTCTGACTTGCAGTACATGGGGGTTGATTCAAGTGACTACATTATTTGTTAATTATTTATCTTTGTAGAAATTTGATGAGCTCAAATTTTGCATGTCCATTTCTCTATCCTGATAGCAGCAGTGTTACTTGTTGAAGACAATGATGCATAATTATGAATAGACAGGAATCAATATTCACGAAGGTATATTAACCAAATAAAGAATCTGCGGTTGTATTAGAGAGGAATTTGTGAAGACTTGTCTGATCATTGTATTTTCGTAATTTGGTATGCCCTATGATAATATATAAATCCTAGTAGGAAGCAAGCTATACGTGCCAAAAAAAGTTAATAAATCATAAAAAGTTAATGAAGTGGAGATGTAATGCTCAGTAAATGTGTTGAAGTCATTGTAAAGGATAAAATTATAATCTAGAGTAAATAGAAGTAACTCAATGAATGATAAAATGAGAGAACATAGATGAAGATGATATAAATATGTCCACAGATGACCAATAAATTTATAGTTAGACATGTTGAATTAATTGGAAGAGAAAATGCAAAGGAACTATCAATTAATGAATGATTACTTTGATTGATTTGAATATTTTACATATTTGCATACTTGCATAGAGAATAGAGATCAATGGAGGGATGAGATTCATGTAGTCAACCCCAAATAGTTGGGACAAAATAGTTTTATGTTGCTGTTGTTGATGGTATACATGAATAAGAAAATAAAATAAAGACTTTTTAGACGTTATTTGCAGAACCAGGTGTACAAGGGGAGAGACAAACATTTTTTTATGATCGAAATAATCTAGGTAATAGTAGTGATACAAGCTAGTATAGAGATCAATTGTGGTATCATATCCATACACTTATCTCTCTATAGTTGTCTTATATGGTTTTTGTCTTGTTTTCCAGTGATTTTTCTCTGAATATATTTTAGCTCTTGTTTCCAACAAGGGAAGGAAGTCGCTACAGTAAAATTCCTCTGGAATTGTCTCCCTAGGTGGCCTTTCCCTTTGTTTCATTGGGAGGAAATGAGAGGAGTATGTGTTTTGGCTTCTGCCAAATTGAGCAAAAAGGCATGATTTGAGCAGAATACTGACCATTTTTGAAAAAAAAAGAATTTAAGTTTAATTTGTTTTCTCTTTTATCTTTGTTTGAAATTAGTTTTTTTATAATATTTTAATCATTTAAATTTAAGTTTCCCTACTTTTTTCTTTTCGCTTCATGGAAATGTTTAGAAGGAAACTCTCTTTCTTTCCTTCCCTCCAAAGGAATACAAACTAGGGAAATATTTTTACTTCTTTGTTCTTTCAAGAAAATGGCAAGAAGGAAACTCTCATTTGAAATACAAACTAGGGAAATATTAACTATTCTTTCCCCATGATTTTTTTTCTCGTTTCTTTAATTTCATGTTTAGTAGTTTAATGGGTGGCAATGGCATCCTACTATTGGATAGATTGGAGAACATTGAGTTTTTTTGTACTTTATGAATGAGAATTGATATACCTCGATGATTAAAGATGTAGTACATTTTATTTAGTCTCATTTTTGCCCATAAATCACAACTGGTAAGACTAGCTAGATGAGATCTATATAGAAGTTAATTGTTAGATTGGTGGGATTCAAAAAAGTTAATTTAAGAACTGTAAAATCACATTTTCTTGTCATACCTTCAACAAAGTTTGAGTCTTCTTCCCCTGTCTTCGAGTGTCACCCGATATCTGTTGGCATGACTGAAACATATTGTTGCAACCATTGACCAATACCAATTCTTTGTTGGCATAGGAGCTTTCGTTTTGTTTCTTGACACAATTTTGACATTTGAGTTTCCATAAGAGAGGGGAGGGGAATTGCCAATCAAAGAACTGTCAACAATAAACAAGAATAATATTGGAGTTAGAGAAATTGAGATGTATTTACCTTTTACCTTGTACCAATTCCAATTCTAGCTATGCCATTGCAATTCCAACATCAAATGGTTAACTGAGACATATTTATTGACATTTGGAGAAAATTGTTCTAATACAATATGTCTTGAGAGTGTTATATAATCTGGGTCTTGGAAAATTATGGACTTGAACTCACTAGGATGCTACAAGAACCAACATTCAATTTGGTGTTAGTAAGGTATTGTCATTACTTGAGATACTTATTACGTTTTTTGCAATTTGTTAATAGTTTTAATTCAAGTTTCAGATTAGTGTAGACTTGGAAGGTAAACAACTAAGTGGAAGTGGACAAATAGTTTAAACCTTGGTTCTGCCAACTAATTCCTCTTTACATGAAATAACTTGCACTAGATTATTCAGCCTACAATTTAAAATTGGATTTGTTTGTACATGGGAATTGTTAAGTCGCAAAATAAGATTCCAGAAATTATGGTACTTTTCATTCATTTTCAATCTAGGCAAAATAAGATGCAGGCATGACGCCATCTCTGTCACTGAATCAAAACTGTAGTACACACACTAAATAACATTATCTGGTTGTTCACTGTTTGAGCTGTTTATATGGAGCAACTAAGAAACGTTTGTAGTGTTTTTAATGTTTTTCTGTATCTTGAACAGTGAGTATAATTTGTTCAGAAATTTGTTTTCAATTAGACTATTTTCCCTTCAACAGCTATGGGTTGGTTTCACCTTCAAATTGCTAATTAATGATGAATTTCCACTCTTTCTTATGCCAATCTTTTAATTTTTCTTACTTATTGGCTTTGCACCTCCTTAAGGTGTCGTCTATACTTCAGATTTCAAAGGTATAGATCTTCCTGGAACATTTTCAACTTCTAAAATTTGCTGCCAAGGAATGTGTCTTGCTAAGTAATTTATTTTTCTTTTGCTGAAAAATTTATATAGTTTAATTTTGAATGCTTTTAGATGCTGAATTGATCTAAAACTATAAGGAACCTACATATTCACTAATCAATGTGAGAAGTGAGATAAGAGAAACTGGTTTGGTTCCTATTAAAAAAGAGAGTGAGTGCCATCCATAATCTTAGTTTCTTTTTTATGTAAATGTTATTTTTTCAGTTGATGTCCCTTGTCATGTTTTTTTTGTTTGACAATGTAGACATGCTAAGTAAAATGACCAATCTTTTTATTGACTATCATAATATTGATGTGCCTCAGGTAGTTGATTGTCGTATTTGCAGTGATCCTCATTCAGTTCTGCGATTTGCCTTTATCGAGTTCTTAGACCAGGGTGAGTTAATTGAATTCAAGTTCTTTTCATGAAAATGCATATGTCTTGGATTTATGAAAACAATAGAAATTTTCTTTAGCTGGTGCGAGGGCAGCTTTGAACCTTGATGGGACCATGCTTGGTTACTGTCCAGTGAAAGTATTACCTTCAAAGACTGCTATTCTACCTGTGAATCCAAAGTTTCTTCCTAGGGTGAGAGCTGTTCTTGCTATTTTTGTTCCATGCCTGGATGGCTACTGATTTTTATAAAGATTTTCCACTCCTCACTCAAATTACAACTAAGTGTTTATTTAGTTTGCTCTGAACCTTATCAACTGTTGTGACATCTTGTAGTCCGGTAATGAAAAGGAAATGGTTGTCAGGACAGTTTACTGCACAAACATCGATAAAAGGGTTGGTCTTTGTCTGTGCTCAGTAGTTTGGTACATATTTATCTTGATCAGCTATTACTACTTTATGAGAAGAATATGTAGTAGAAAAAATATTTGCCACCCTACAGTTTCAGTGGAATAATGATTCATGAGCATTCTGTTATATTCTACTGCAGTCGACTCAAACAGACGTGAAACTTTTGTTTGAGCAACTCTGCGGTGAGGTCAGTCTACTCCCACAACTGGTATAAGGAATAATCATTGTAATTGTTACAGTAATAGTGAATCAATCTGTTTTTCTTTAGGTTTCTCGTCTGAGACTCCTTGGTGATAATAGACACACAACCCACATAGCATTTATTGAATTTGTTCAGGTAATATTTATGCATTCAGAGTTCAAAGACTAATTTGATTGTTCATTCTGTTCTATTATGTTTTTCATAGTCAGTGGTTTTTCTTATTTGGCTCATATCTTCTTAAGTGAATCAGTTTCCTGTCATTAATATCTAAAAGTTTACTCACATTACAGTTTGTTTGGTGTGATGCCTACGTAACATGCAGGTTATCATGGCCGTGTTTATATGATAGTTTGTAGAACTTGGCTACTAACAGAAATATAAGGGGAATAATTGCACATTGTCATGTTTATATGATATAGTTAATGACATGGACAAGGTTTATGTCCGATGCAACCAAGATGGAAAAGAGCCATATTATATTACATTTAACCCTGGTAGCAGATCTGTGTTACGTCGAGGGGCATGTGTCTAGTGCCAGCATTTTCAATATAAAATATAAAAATACTAATTATTATATCAAGTATTTATTAATATTTAAGAAACATCATATAACAGTGTTTATTCATTTTTTAGAGTGAACTTTAAATATTAGGGAAATAATTCCCTTTTGTCACTGTTTATATTATATAGTTAATGACATGGACAAGATTTATGTTTGACACAACCCAGATGGAAAAGAGCCATATTATATTAGATTTAACCTTAATTGCAGATCTATGTTAGGTGGAGCCTGGAGGGGCCTGTCTTGTGCCAGCATTTTCAATATAAAATATAAAATACTAATTATTATATAAAATATTTATTAATATTTAAGAAACATCATATAATAGTGGCTATTCATTTTTTATAGTTTTCTTATTTTTATTAAATGTTTTGATAAAATGGGTAATATGGCACGGAGCCAAGCGGAGATTGACAAGACACCTGCAGGATGAAGGTTTGGGTTGGGTTGCCACTTGGGTCGTTCAACCTTTGCCTGACACAGCCCAAAATGGGGTGGGCCATGCATGGCTTAGCATGGTTCTTAAAAGGCTGAGTCAAGCACAGGGCCTGCTCGACAAGGGCATGACTCATTGACAACTCTAACCATATGGGCAATATGGCACGGAGCCAAGCGGAGATTGACAAGACACCTGCAGGATGAAGGTTTGGGTTGGGTTGCCACTTGGGTCGTTCAACCTTTGCCTGACACAACCCAAAATGGGGTGGGCCATGCATGGCTTAGCATGGCTCTTAAAAGGCTGAGTCAAGCACAGGGCCTGCTCGACAAGGGCATGACCCATTGACAACTCTAACCATATGGGCAATATGGCACGGAGCCAAGCGGAGATTGACAAGACACCTGCAGGATGAAGGTTTGGGTTGGGTTGCCACTTGGGTCGTTCAACCTTTGCCTGGCACAACCCAAAATGGGGTGGGCCATGCATGGCTTAGCATGGCTCTTAAAAGGCTGAGTCAAGCACAGGGCCTGCTCGACAAGGGCATGACCCATTGACAACTCTAACCATATGTCTTGTTTAAGTAATGGAGTAACAGGTGAATGGCACAACCTGGATTTGGATGGATAATTTAAGATGGAATAAGAATATGGTTATAAGTGGTTTGATGATATAGTAAAGCAGTTAAAGAAAAAACAAAATGTTAAAGGGCCAAGGGATAGGTGTAAATTAACTTTTAGGATTTGATTACTTAAATAGACGATATGAAGGAAAAAAGAGAAATTATCACAAAATTACCTATGGAGCTTCATTATTTGTGTTTATGTTTATAATTCCTTCCCTCCTATCCCTCATATCTTCCATCCAATTAATAGACTCTTCAACGTTTATATTGATTTACATTAGATCATAATTGTAGGATGTATATCCATGTGGTAAACAAGAATAGTTGGGAAATTAAAGCATTGCTTGCTCAGATGAAACACTATCTCCAGAATTATCTTCTCTTGGAGTTCTTGTAACAAAATCTTTCCTTATTTTTTTCTCAACATCTTATCCTTTTGAAGTTTGTCAGACAGTCTCTCGTGTATGTTAAAATTTGGTGATTTCTGAAATGGTCTGATTTTGATACTGAATAACATCCCAATGGTGACAAAACTTAACAACATAATGGATTCAAGTACAGATGTTATTACATTTAGAGATATAGTTGTTCATCATTGTATTTATAGATACCACTCCCGTTCATGGAACAGTTGCCGTCAATTTTATTGTGTGCCTGCCGTGTCTAAGTTTGTTCATGTTCTGTAAAACGTGTCAGGCTGAAAGTGCAATTTTAGCTCTGAACTGTAGTGGCATCATTTTGGGATCTTTGCCTATCAGGTATTTTTCTTTTTCTTTTTCTTTTTCCTGAATTTACTACTTGTTGCTGAAAAGCAGTCCTTTCAAACATCTTGCATATTTAGTCAGAATTGATGGGGTAATTGGATGTGCTACAGGGTGAGTCCGTCGAAGACACCAGTGAGGGCGCGTGTGCCACGGCCATCTACCTCTTGTATCAAGCTTAATGACAGTTCGTCCCTGCAATTCCTTGATTCTCATCCGTTTCCCAATTAACTCCAAGAAAAATCCTTGATGCTTGAAGTAGGTTCCTTGCTCCTTCCATTTGTTCATTTAGGCTGTAAGCCAAAGCAGCTCGATTCTGAACAACCTAGTATTCCTTAGATCAACTTATTTATCTAAGTCTAACCAGTTGGAGCCTCTTTATCGAACTAGATACTCTGAGTTAATCCGTTACTGATCCTCATCTATTAGCATCTTACTTGGATGCTCAAGGTTGGTTATTTGTTTTGTTTTAATTATTGCGAAATAAATTTGTACAGGGGTGGCAAATACAAATGCAGCCACTTTTGTGAGTAAAAACTCAAGCCAAATTCTTAAGTTATGGTAATATGGAAAACGCCATGCGTATTCATTAATATTTTAAACGGTGTTTGTGTGATCTATAAGCTTTAAGTTTAGTTGTTACTCTAGCAATCCATTAATTTGTTAGGCGCAAAAACTAAGTCAAAGTTCACATTGGTTTATTCTTATAAATTTTCTTTATTAAATTTCATTCACTTAAAGTTTGGCATCCTTCTTGAAACTCAGTTGAACTCATTGAAATTTTACTTTATTGCTGCATATTGTTAATGTTGTCATCGCTACAGAAAATGTTGGAATCACTGATGAGGCTACTGTCGGAAGCATCATCGCTATTGGTCTCCCCTTGTTTCCTTGCTTGCCTGGATTTGATCTAATCGGATCGATCCCGTGAAATCTGAGTTTTCAATCGGCTGAACCCGTTTAGTTGACTAATCCCTTAGGGAGCGTATGATTTGTTCCATTTTTTATTTTTATTTTTTAAAAAGATCATATTTTTTTATTTTCTAAAAGATGATTTTATTTCATTCTCTAGTTTTCTAAAAAATGTTATATTTTTTTTGAAAAATAAGTCTAGACAATGCAAACCAAATATATTTTTTAAAAAATCGTATTTTATGTGGAAAATGAAAATAAAAAACAAACATACAAAACGCAACCTTAGGATTTCCTTCACTATGACGATCTGATTCTATCTGTAGCTACTTTCTAAATGTGGTTCAGTCGATTGATCCCCTTGATCAATCGACGATCGAACATTGGATTCCCTTCTTTTTAGTATTTCAAATTTGGTTGTGCTTATCCACTGGATTAGTTGATTGAACCTACCTTTTTAGTCTATCCAACTCCTTGGTCAATGAAAACTTTATTTTTTTTAAAATAAAGTTAGCACAGTAATAATACAAATAATGATCTTGGGGTTCATTTGCAACCAGGTTGACTCCTTGAACAAGCCGTCGTCACTCTTGGGCGTCAAGAGAGTACGATTGATGATAGTAGCAAATATATATTATCCCTCCTAAAGGCATTTGGCACGCCTCTGTCATAATTGTGGGGGTCATATTCATAACTTGTACCGGCCATCTCTCATGACGAATTGGAACATAGTTGACAGGTTTGCAAAACCTTACTGTTTACTGATGGAAGAAGGGGATTCCCATCCAATCGGATGGAATCGGCGGTGTTTCCCTTACTATCAATTGAGCTTCTTCCATCTTGATAATTTTTTTCCTCGCTCTAGCAACTTTTGATAGTTCATGGGGGTTTTCACTAATGATCTAAAGATGTCTCTATCTAGCATGCCTTGGCAGAAGCCACTAGTTAGTATCTCGGAGGGAGTAGAAGAGACTTCCCAGACAACTTGATTGAATCATTATAAATATTCTCGGAGGGTCTCGCGAGACCCCTGTTTCATGTTGAACAAGTTGAGGGATGTCTTTTTATATTTTTTTGCACCTAGTGAATTGACGTAGAAATGCTACTTTGAAATTAGCAAAGGAATAAATGGCGTAGTTAGGGAGCCTATTGAATTGAACCATCACTGGGCAGAGTCGCTCGAAGAGGAAGGCAAATGTATTTGTGTTGAATTCAATCGCTCAATCATTAAAGCGAATTCAATCGACTAAATAGTTAGCCTCACCTAAAAGTGCACAATTTCCCTAGCTAGAAATGTTATATACACACACGCTCTACTACCGATCAATTGTCATGCACCAGTGCATACCCGCCTCCCAATTGATTGGCTTCCTGATCATCATGGATCATAGTTAGTAAATAACAACATTCTATTTTATTAATTTAATTTTTGTGAGGTTTCCTTTTCTGGAAAGATCTATTTTTTTGTCAACAAGATTAGAATTGAGGTCTATACAATATGATTTCTTTCCTTTCTTTTCTTATGGTCTAGAGTCTATATAAATACATGTCTAACTGTATGGGTATCATCCCTCAATGATTAACAAAGTTTCTTTATTTTAGCAAATGACGATCTTTTTTCCTTGTGTTCTTCAAGTTCTCTTCTTGCTTTCTCCTCTATTGCCCATTCTCGTCAACCTCCAAGATAATCGCTATTCTATTCGGTGTCAGTTGGTATTAGAGCGAAGGTCATCTTCAGATCCAATGGAAGGTCATCGTGGTCGTGCTCGTGCTCGTGAACGCAAAACAGATAGGTTCCGACTAAGGAAGCCTTGCATCGTGATCGTAGCATTTATGATATAATGACAAGGGAGGATTTACAGAGGCAAGTCCCAGACTTAACCCTGCGTCTAGTTGAGGCGGCATGAATTATTGAGGCTCATGGGCTCTCAGATTGTGGAATTTCAGATCGTAGATCTGTATTTTTCTTCGAGAATCCTTATCACCAACAAACTACATACTAAGAGTGTCATGGTCAGGGAGGTGCCCCTATGGAGACCTTGGTTTTCGGGTTGAACTACTCGAATATTCTAGTACATTGCCTGCAGAGGGTTTCATCGATTGGATCAACGAAGTGTAGTAGATCTTTGACTATAAACAAGTTCCAGATCGGATGAAGATGAAATTAATCGCCATCAGACTCAAGGGGCGAGCTTCGACGTGGCGAGAATATATGTGGTGCTCACGAGACAGGCAAGGAAAATGTCATTTACTGACAGGGCGGAGATGAAGAAGAAGATGAGGGAGCATTTACTTTTTTTCGGCTACACCCAAACTCTATTCCAGTGACTCCACTCGTTGAGACAAGGTGCGAGATCGATCAACGAATATATGGACGATTCCTTTCAGTTGGTTGACCAAAATGACTTGTTCGAGACGGAGGAGTAGAAGGTAGCACGATATTTAGGGGGCTGCACTTGACCTTGCAAGATGCTCTTAGTCTTCATTCGTTCTTGATGGTTTCAAAGGCCTATCAGCATGCACTGGCGGCGAAAAAGCAGCAGAATCGAAAACCAATGGGAAAAAGCGACCAAAATATAAGTACCTCAGGTAAGTTTTGATGTAATCGACCAAGTCAAGCTATGTAACGCCCGTTTTTTTTTTCGTAAAGCGGCATTACGTTAACATACATAGGGGCATGTGAACATCGTACTGCAGCGGAATAATTTAAACTTACACATACATGCACCTAACTATCTTTCTTATCATAGTGACATGGAACTTAGCATATTAACATCATACTTAACATCATGTCATACAATCACGTAAGTCATCCATTAAGCACATAAGTAGCAAGTGTAAATTGTTCTTGACAACACCATCCTAGGTTTAGCATAAGACTTGTAAGTATGTCTTTCCTTGAACAAGTCACTACCACACACACATTCTTGCCCCTCCTGCCGCTTCCTTATTGTCCTCTTGCTTGATCTACGGTATGAGAAAAATAAGACTATAAGCACATAGGCTTAGTAAGACCCTTTCCTACTCACTAAAACCATTTGTCACATAAACATATGCACACGAAACATTAACATAACTTGGTGCTTAACATAAATCGTAAGCATATAAAATCATTCAGCATGACATAGTTCCTAGCGTAGAACATGAGCATAAAATATACTTAGCATGACATGATACATGGTATAAATATAAGCATAATTATTCTTAACATGGTGTGATACATGGCATAAACGTAAACATAAAATATACTTATCATGACATGATACATGACATAAATATAAACATAAAACATACTTAGCATGACATGATACATGACATAGAGAGAAACATAAAACATAAGCATAAAACATTTTCTATTATGGCATTGCTCTTTAACATAAATCATAAGCATAAACCTTTTCTATCATGGCATAATTCTTAACATCAAACATAAACATAAAATATTTTTCTATCATGGCATAATTCTTAACATAAAACATAAACATAAACGTTTTCTATCATGGCATAATTCTTAACATACAACATAAACATAAACATTTTTCTATCATGGCATAATTCTTAACATAAAACATAAACATAAAACATTTTCCATTATGACCTAATGCATAACATGAATGAATGCATGAGTCAAAATGCATATACACAGGGATGCTTAATTTTAAATTCATACTTTTAAATACTTAAACATAATCATCACATCATTGGGGTCCCTGGCCTGTACCACATACATACATCATATGCGCGCATCCCTAAGTAAATACGAGGTAGCTAGTCTCGACCTACTAGGGTAAGGACAGCTACGGTAGTCCCAGAACCAGGGCGTTCTTAAGGTGCTCATCCCTGTTGGACAGCTTCGGTAGTCCCAGAACCGTGGACAGCATAGTCGGTAGTCCAAAACCAGGGCGTTCTTAAGGTGCCCATCCCTTGGACCCATACTTCGGTCCGGTACAAGCCCATTCATAAAGTAAAATAACTTCACATGCTTCATCATTCATAGGACACTCATAGCATATTTAAACATAACATAACCTTGTTACATGAAGCATGGCATAAAGCATACTTGACCTTTCATCGTTCATACTTAATGCATAGCATCATTATGCCTTAAAGGCATAAGCATTATCTTTATTCATAACACATGACATGCTTACATAAAACATCATTCTTGTTCACAGTGCTTGCATGATCATGGTACATAAGGTAAGCATTGCATTGTATTCATAGAACATGGTATGTTTACATAGACCATCATCCTAATTCATAGAGCTTGCATGATCATGATACATAAGGTAAGCATTGCATGACATACATAAGCATAGTATCTATCACAAGCATACATGGGTAGGACTCCTATAACATGCTACTGTAAGTACCCCTGGTTGATTTTGATGTGATCAACCAATTTAAGTTAGGTCCTGATATGTTTAATCCCTCTGCTAAGTGTGCAGGAGCTTAGGTACGGAGGAAGTCGAGTGTAAGACGTAGCGGACGAGAAGGATTGTGCGGGGAAGTGAGCCGACGGGCTCGGTACAATCCGAGGGACGCGGAAGCTACGGAAGAGTACACCGGTGGATCGAGAAGGACGTACGCGACGCCCGAGGGACGGGAAACCGGGAGGAAGCACGCTCGAGGGGCGAAAGGCCGGAGTCGGGTTCGGGTGAGCCTAACTCCGGTTGGCCGGAAATCACCCAGAAGATGAACCAAAAGACTGGTCAGTTTGACCAAGTCAAACAAGGCACGTGAAACAAAAAGAATTTTATTTGTTGCTGCAAAGATTCGAACCAGCAACCTCGTCGACCTAAATCATCAACCTTACCGACTGAGATAAGAAAGAGATGTGATTGAAGTTGTTACGAGCAGATGATAAAGTTATTTATCTGTTGCGAGCAGAAGATAAAGTTATCTCAAAAAGGATAACTTTATCCTTTAATCAGATCCAATGGATGCAGTTTAATCTCATCCAAGATCAACCATCCAGATTACATCCATGGATCAATGGCCAAGAGAAAATTCCTCAACAATCAACAATCCAGATTTATTCTCTTAGGCTATAAATAGGCTTAGAGTTTCAACATTTTTAAAACAATTAATTCTATTGTAACTCTCTCTATAGTCTAGTGTGCTTTTATTGTAAGGCTTCTCCGCCACAAGGAGATTTTAATTGAGCGTCCACTGCCTTGGAAGCAACGTTCTCAGTTGCGACCAAGTTCTTTTTTAAAGACGAGTGCCTCCACTACTTTTATTTTATTAGCCGTCTATTCACCCCCCTCTAGCCGGTCCAACCCGGTCCAACAAGTGGTATCAGAGCCAAGGTCGCCGCAGAAGGACTAACCGCCGACTGCAGCAATTTCAAGACAATGGTTGGAGCCGTAATCAACCCGCCGAAGTTTGAGGGGGAGTTCGCGATGTGGAAGCGCCGAATACAGGTATTTTTTAAAACTGATATTGAATTGCTAATAATTATGAAAAATGGTTTTTCAATTCCTAAAGACAACAACGGCAAGGATAAAGAAATAGAGTCATGGACAATGAAGGAGAAATCAGACTTTGAAGCAAACAGCAAAGCTGAATTTCATCTACTAGTCGTTCTTCCCGCGCAAGAAATTAACCGCATCAAGAATTACAACTCGGTAAAAGAGCTCTGGGAGAAATTCCTAGAATTGCATGAAGAGAAGAATAAGAAATCAGACATCGCCGCACTGAACACAAGGAAGATCCAACTCGACGATGAGTCCTCGTCAGAGGAGTCGGAAGGTCAAGAATACGCAGGACTTGCGCTGATGGCAAACTATCAAGAAGGGAGCACTGATGAAGGGGGAGAGACGTCAGAAGAAAGCGACGACGAAGGAGGAACCTCGCTTTTCGAAACCGACCCAGTAAGTGAGGTTTGTTTTCTTCCTCATGATCAGTTATATGCTGGAGTTAAAGCTTTGCTCAAATCTAATTGTAGATTAGAAAAAGAAACTTTAAAATTAAAAAATGAATTAACACTTTCATCCTCGTCTGAAATTTTGAAAAATGAAAATGATAATTTGAAAAACTTGGTGCAAAAATTAGAACTTGATATTGTATATTTACGCCAAAAGAAAAATTACTTTCCTGATAATTTAAATTGGTATTTTAAAAATCATAAGGGTCAATTTAAAAAGGTGCCCAAAAGCTATATTCCGCCTAAGTTTTTAATTAATCCTGTAGACAGGAACTTATTTTGGGTTCCTAAATTTGTATTAAACTGATAATTTTTTTTGGTTATTATATATGTGCGCATTTTGTTTCTCTAATAAAAATAATGTCTTTATTTTTTTTATGCACAATTATGCTGTCTATCTACTGGAACTTCTTTCAAAATTTTTTGAATATTTTTTTCCCTCGAAATTTGAAATTAAGAGTTTAGGGGAATGACTCATTACAATTTTTTTTTCAAATTTCTCGAAGTATTTTTTTTTTTAATTTTTTAAAATTTACTCTTCAAGAACTCTTATGTGTTGGTATGTCATTTTTGGACTTGATGAACGAATTTAAAACTCAAAATTTTTGTCAAACTCATATCTTCATCTTCGACTTTAACAAAAATATTCGGATTTTTTATGAATTGTTTATTGAAATATGTTTTTTTTAATTTTTAAAATTCGATAGAAAAATATTTTGACCAGATCCGATTTTTTTGGATCTCCTCATCAGCTGTGAATTTTATCAAAAAAATTTAGATTTTATTTATGTCATTTTTTTTACAAAAAAAATGGAATTAACTTTGAAAAAATATGTCATTTTAAATTTGAAAAATCTGTGGTAACGTGATTTTTTTTCACTTAGAATATTTTTTATCGCACTCAAAAATTTTCTTCCCTAATTATACTTTCCCATTTTTTGATGTGATCAAAGGGGGAGGAATAGTATTAAGTTAAGGGGTAGAATCTTAATTTATTCTAAATTAAATTTTTTTAACTTAAACTGTTTACATTATTATGCATTTACATTATTATGCATGTTTTTTTATTTGTTTACCCTAACTTAACTCGGATTGATGTACATCAAAAAGGGGGAGATTGTAAGTACCCCTGGTTGATTTTGATGTGATCAACCAATTTAAGTTAGGTCCTGGTATGTTTAATCCCTCTGCTAAGTGTGCAGGAGCTTAGGTACGGAGGAAGTCGAGTGTAAGACGTAGCGGACGAGAAGGATTGTGCGGGGAAGTGAGCCGACGGGCTCGGTACAATCCGAGGGACGCGGAAGCTACGGAAGAGTACACCGGTGGATCGAGAAGGACGTACGCGACGCCCGAGGGACGGGAAACCGGGAGGAAGCACGCTCGAGGGGCGAAAGGCCGGAGTCGGGTTCGGGTGAGCCTAACTCCGGTTGGCCGGAAATCACCCAGAAGATGAACCAAAAGACTGGTCAGTTTGACCAAGTCAAACAAGGCACGTGAAACAAAAAGAATTTTATTTGTTGCTGCAAAGATTCGAACCAGCAACCTCGTCGACCTAAATCATCAACCTTACCGACTGAGATAAGAAAGAGATGTGATTAAAGTTGTTGCGAGCAGATGATAAAGTTATTTATCTGTTGCGAGCAGAAGATAAAGTTATCTCTTAAAGGATAACTTTATCCTTTAATCAGATCCAATGGATGCAGTTTAATCTCATCCAAGATTAACCATCCAGATTACATCCATGGATCAATGGCCAAGAGAAAATTCCTCAACAATCAACAATCCAGATTTATTCTCTTAGGCTATAAATATGCTTAGAGTTTCAACATTTTTAAAACAATTAATTCTATTGTAACTCTCTCTATAGTCTAGTGTGCTTTTATTGTAAGGCTTCTCCGCCACAAGGAGATTTTAATTGAGCGTCCACTGCCTTGGAAGCAACATTCTCAATTGCGACCAAGTTCTTTTTTAAAGACGAGTGCCTCCACTACTTTTATTTTATTAGCCGTCTATTCACCCCCTCTAGCCGGTCCAACCCGGTCCAACAGCTACGTGCTATCTAAGTGCATGACATAGAACATAAGACATTCATGAACAAACCCTACTAAGCATGGCATCTAACATAACATACCAAACATGAACATAACACTTAAAGTTAGGGTTATAGGTAACATAATTTCTACCACATGCTTGAACCTATATATATACACATCATAATAAGTCATAAACAATCATTCTTGAAACCCTAACTCCACCTAAACCCCAATCAAGTTGCTTGGCCGAAACTTGTAAGGAAGGGGTTCTATCATTCAAGTGACATGTAAGATAGCATAAGGAAAGGAAAGATCGTACATTACCCATAAGGCCATAGGAAGCTCCTAGGGCTCATGATTAGGGCTAACCCTAACTCCTAGCCCTACTTCTTGGGGTTGGCCGAAACTTGCAAGGGCCATGGGTACATGGAAAAAATTCATAAAAGTCCAATTAATCATCTAACACCATCCATACCATACCATAGGAGCCATTGGAACCCATACATGAAGTAAGCCCTAACTCCTTGCCCCAAAACCCATCTTGGCCGAAACTTGTAGGGTTACAAGGCCATGTGAAAATTCACATAAATCACCCTCAACCTCCCTTGTATCATGAGGATATACAAGATACATACTTGAAGGGTTAGATCCAACCCTAACCATGGAATCATGGTGGTGGCCGAAACCCTAGAGGGTCTTAGGGTACTCCAAAAATTCTCCAAATCCTATTTTATTCTTTATTCATCATGAGAAAACATTAGAAAGCATGAGTGAGATTTTTAACATCATTTTTGAACCCAAAAGCATGGTGGCGAAAGTTATAGGGCCAAGTTCATGGTTTTTCTCAACATAAAACCCAAACGAAACTTCATATTATGATAAACATTAAGGAGAACTATCATACCATAGGTGAGGGAGTCTTACCTTGGGTTATCTTGATTTTTCACCTTGAATATAGAGAAACCGAAAGAACTTCTTTGACCTTAGGCTACCCCTAGCCGTTGTAGCCTTGTGGAAAACCCTTAGATCTTGAAGATGAGGCCTTCTTGTGGAGCTTTTCCAAAGGGAAAATCCCCTTGTGGGTTTCGGCTAGAAGGAGGAAGGAGGAGGAAGAAGAGTGGACTTGGTGGAAGAAGGAAGAAAAGTAACTTCCATGCCACCTCTCTCATTTCCTTTATACCACATTAAGGAGGGCAAGTGAAGAGTCATGGTGTCTCTTCCCTTGATGACTCTTCATTTTCCCTAAGCCTTAACCAAAATCCACTTCATCCTCTACTAGCACTCCCTTGCTAGGTGAATTGGTTAGTACATGCATGGTGGTACACTAGGTCCAAGGTTCAATCCTTGGTGCATGCACTTTATTTTTACTTCATTTTATTTTTTTTATTTTTCTTTTAATTTCGAAAATTCCCCTAAGACTCACCCATAATTATGCTAATATTCCTAATTAAAACCCATCTATATTTATATTAAATTCTACCTAAAATCCACTAATAACCATGGTACTAGAAAAGCCCATATAAGACCCATTAGTACTTAGCTTCTCAATTTAAATGGGAAAATCATGGATAACTAGGCTAAAATTCATACTAGTATCTCTAGATTCCTCAAACACTAAGACACCAAGCTGGAAGTTCACCTTCACGCTAAGACACCAAGCTGGAAGTCTGAATTGTGTTGTAGATGCCATGAGTCACCGTTCTTCATTACTCACTACCATGTGTACCAGTGTTACTGACTTTGAAGTTTTTCCAGATATGTACATAGCCAATCCATCATTCAAAAGGATATTTAGGAAGTACATGATGAACATCGACAAGATTTTATTTTGCATAATGGTTATTTGTTTCGTAGGTTGCATTGTACGTTTCAGATTGCTCTCTAAGGTAGCAGATCATGAGCGAGCTTTATAATGAGGAGCACTTCAGATGTGATAAGACATGGACCCTCATCTCTGTTCAAGCAATCTATGGTCCGTGGGACCATGTATTTTGATGTTTGGGCATAGGGTTTAAGTTAGGTTTACCCTTGTATTTGATATGTGTATATGAGTGTGCAGGTTTACAGATACACATAGTCTTAGTTGGACGACTTTGAGTCCGATGAAGGATGAGATAAGGAGACAAGTCGTGGGCTTATATGCATCCGAGGGACCATAGACAAAGCAGGAACGATGAGCCGAGGGAAGTGCACTTCGAGGCATATGCGAAGGATGACATGAGGATGAGCCACGGGCTCGTATGCATCCAAGGGACGAGAACCAAAGTCGAAGAAGGTTTGAAGGCAACAGGTTGAGGCTGCTAGGTGAAGAGTCAGCTAAGTCGTGAGGGTGCGAGTGGTGAGAGAATTGTACTCGGGAAGAGAAACCCTAGTTTAGGGTTTGAGCAGATGACTAATGCTTGAATCAGTCGACTGGTAGTTGGCATAGAAAGATCAGTCGACTGATCTTCTGTGCGGTCGACTAATGTCAGCTGGGAATTCAAACATTGGGATGTAACATTCAGATTCGGTTGGAACTAGTGGACTAGTGTTGGTACCAGCCGACTGGTAATGACTAGTTCAGCCACGAGTTTTATTTAAGAGAGCTTGGTTTGGTTGACTAGGGTTAACGAAATTAGCTTTGGTTAAAAACCAATTAGTAATCTATGTTCTCAGGTGTGTGTTGCGAGTTGTGGTGAGGTTTCTCCACCCACAAGGAGCTATACGAGCTAGCCGAAGGCTTTCTGGGGATTCATCCACCGACGGATCGGGATCGTCCACCTCATCGACTGTCGTAGAGTAGGAGCATTATCTCCGAACCACATTAAATCGGTTTGTGTCTTCTTAGTTGTTAGTTTAGTTTTGTTATTTCGCTTGTGCACTAACAACGTGTAGGAACAAAACCGACACATCGAGGGCAACGGGCTATTCACCCCCCTCTAGCCGTATGCATCGATCCCCAACAATCTCTACCAATTTTTATTGGCCCAGTTTGTTGGGATCGATGGCACGGCTAGAGGGGGGGGGTAAATAGCTTGGTCACCTGAATTCACTTTCTTCTTACAATCGTTAGCACAAGCGGAAACTTAAACTAACAATTAGAACAATGCTAACGCATTACCGTTTATGTGGTTCGGAGATTGCTTGCTCCTACTCCACGGCGTGTCCTTGAGATGGATGAACCCTTAATCCTTCAGTGGATCACGCCCCGACAATCTCCGACTATTGCTTTCTCCTTCTCGGTGGAGAACAACCTCTCACAAAGCTTCTTCCTCTTTACAAGATATGAGCTAGGGTTTTAGAGGAAGAGGGAACACTTGGAGCTTGAGCACTTGAACACGTGAGCAAAGATTTCACAATGAATAGCTAACCTATCTCAAGTCTCAAGCTCCTCTTTAAATAGAGGAGAAAGTTGTTAACCAAACAGCTCAGCTCCGACACCAGTCGACTGCCCCCAGGGCCAGTCGACTTGTGTCCAGCCAACGGTTGGATTTCAAATAGACCTATCGACTGGTACCTAAACCAGTCGACTGATTTTTCTGTGAGTTTTCTCTCAACACTGCCAGACGACTGCTTCCCTTGGCAGTCGACTGCCCAGCTTACAAACCCACTCTCAGCCTCTCTGGAGTTCATCCTTTGTGTATGCCTTGAAGTCCACTTCCTCAGCTTGCCCCTTGAAGTTCTCTTCCTTCGGCTCTCGTCCCTCAGATGCGCACACAAGCCGCAGCTTGTCTCCATGCTATCCTTCACGTATACCTTTGAAGTCTAATTCCTCGGCTTGCCCTTTGAAGTTCTCTTCCTTCGGCTCTCGTCCCTCGAATGGTTCACTCCGTTATTCTTCATGTGTGGTTCACCAAGTCCTGTAAGACTCAAACATACATATCAAATCAACATGAAAATCTAACTTAATCATATTGACACACACATCAAAATACATGATCTACCCGATAAAACTTGGGTCAATTGCACCAACAAAGTTGACCAACGATGTGGTCCACTTTGTGGCTTGATGTTCTGTATGCCAGCGACCTAAGGGGGTGCTTAACGATGCAGGCTTGTACCCTCTCTGACTTGGTTCGATGTCAACATATATTTTGAATTGGGATTACCTCACACCCAACATGTTGGGGATTGTGCGGTTGACAAGAGGAGGGTGAGTAAACTAAATCTTTTGTTCTACTTTAACAAAGATGATTAGTTAGCAGCAACAATAGCATAAACAGAATAACTAAAAAGACAGAGTCAAAAAAAGATTTACTTGGTTGTAAATTGGGTGATTGCTAATCCAAGACAAATGTAGCACAATTTTCAGAATACTCCTTATGGAGAGAAAAGTCTCTTACACAATTCAGAACTCAGAGAAAAAAATGAAAGAATAGTAGAAGTTTTCGTTTACAATCAAATTGATTAAATGAACTGAATTCAGGGGTCTATTTGTAGTCCATTATGAAACATTATCGAAATGCTAATGTGGTATTTCTTGGGCGTCCGAGTGTACACGGGTGCCTAACACTTGGTCGGTGATTATCCACGTCCGAATGACCGTAAAACGGCTACTTTCCGGATAGATTATGGACTCTCGGGCGCCCGAGTCAATATAAGCACTCGGAAATACAGGCGCCCGAGTCAATACGGGCACTCGGGAATACGGCGTTGAAGTCCAATCGGGTGCCCCGGTTGACTTGGTCAACAACTTGTTGACCAGTCTTCCGGCGGATCTTCTAGGTGATTTCGAGCCTTCAAGAGTTGGCTCACCCGAACCCTTTTCCAGCCTTCTCCCCGAGAGTGCTTCCTCACGGCTTCTCGTCCCTCGGACATCGCACGCATTCGTCGCACTCCACCGATGTACTTTTCCACAGACCTTTACATCCCTCAGATGCATCAAACTTGTCAGCTCCCTTTCCGTGCCATCCTTCTGGTCCACTACGTGTTCTGCTCGACTTCCTGTGCTCCTAAACTCCTGCATAGTTAGACACAGAGATTAAATATAACAGGACATAACTTTAACTCAGTTGACCACATCAAAACTTACCCAGAGTACTTACAATCTCTTCCTTTTTGATGTGCATTAACCTGAGTTAAGTTAGGGTTAACCACAAACAGAAATATGAATAAAAAAACAAGTGATTAAATAATTTACAATTTGAAGTGAAAAGAAAATTTTGTAAATTAAACCTTCCTTTAACTTAAATCTTATCTCTCCCCCTTTGATTACATAAAAAAACTATGGTAAGGGGGAAAATGTCTTAAAGAAAAAACTTTTGAAAATCATCTATCTGAAAAAATCATAGAAAATTACATAATTACTTAAAAATTTTGAAAATTTGCTAGAATAGTTTAACGTAAACCTTTAGTTATCAAAAAATTTAGTTGATCAAAAATAAGTTAGAATTTTTTTAAAAAAATTAAAAATCTGATTATCGATAAAAAAATTTATAAAAATCTATCTCTTAGTCGAAAAATACTCAAATTTTTATTTAAGTTAGAAATTTAGCAGATCCATCTTTGTAAAAAATTATCAAAGTAAGATAAATTTTTTTAATTATAAGAAAATAATTTTGAATTTTGAGTTGATAATTTTTGAAAAGATAATTTTTTTTAAAAAAAAATTGAATTTCAACTAAAAATATTTGATTTTTTTTCAACATTTAGACGATAGCTTATAGATCCCAAAAAATTAGATTTCATGAAAATTAATTTTTAGATTCAAAAGAAAATTCATAAAAATATATTTATGGTTAGAAAAAATTCGAAATAATTTCTATAGATAGATAAAAGTGAAGTCTATCACATCAAAAATTAAAACTAAATTTTTGCAGAAATAAATATTATAAAAAATTCAAAAAATGATAAATCATGCATTAATTAATAATTGACAAATAAGTACTAAATAAAATCTAATATTTGGTATAGATTTTAATATCCAAAATAAATTCTTACTAACAGGGTTAATCAAAAATATGGATGGAATATAATTTCTAAGAATTCTTACAATTTGACTTTCGTGATATTGTAAATACCAATTTAGTCCTCCAAAATATTTATCTTTTGAATTTTGAAAACAATTTGTACATGTATGGTTATTTTCAGCTTCTCTATTTGAGCCTTCAAGTTTTCATTTTCTAATTTTAGTTTATCATACATATTTATTGGTCATGAAGCTAACTTTCTATTCAATTTTAAATTCTTAAATTTCAATTTACATATGGACTTGGCCATTGCTTTAATACCAGAGTAAAGTCGATTGGGAAGTAGAAGTCATACCTCACTTACCATATCATGTTCAAAGTCTGAAGCTTCCCCTTCGTCGCTGCTTTATTTTAATGTGGCTCCCCCTTCATCTATGCTTTCTTTTAGGTGGGGTGACCATCAGTGCTAATTTGATATGTTCCTTGAGATTGGACTCATCTGATGATGATTCGTCCCATGTGGCCTTCAGGTTCTTATGTTTTGAATTGTTTACCTTTAGACTTAGGCAGTTCTCCTTGATATTCCCTTCTTCCTCACAATTATAGCAACAGACATTCTTTTGCTTAAGGGAATGTCTCTTATCCTGCACTTTATTAAAATTTTTAGATTTAAAATATTAGATAGTTTCCTTAACATATACGATGTTTCTTCTTCATCAGCTGATGATTCCTCCTCGTGCTGGATCTTCCTCGTGCTTAGGGCGAAGTTGTCCATCATATTCTTTCCTGTGCACCGAGACTCATGAAATTCTAACGTCGAAAATAATTGCTCTAAGGTATTTACTTCAAGATCCTTAGAGATGTAGTATGTGTCAACTATGGAGGTCCAGTCTGGAGTTACCGTTTCTCTGAGGTTCTTAAGTCCCATGATCAGTTCTTTGAGTTTTGTGTGCAGTTGGGCTACTGACTCACCTTCTTCCATTCAGAGATTACTGAGTTGATTCCGAAGTAAATATATTTTTACTAGTTTGACTTTAGAGGTACCTTCGTGGAGTTCCAGGAACTTTTTCCAAAGATTCTTCACTGATTTGTAGGTCCCGATTCGGTTGCCTTCTTGCGCCGGTAGAACGGTTAGCAGATGAAATTCTGCTTTCCCGTTTGCCATAAACTCCACTTACTCCTTCTTTGTCAACAAGTTTTCTTCTTTGTCCTTGCCGTCATCATCCGTGGGAGCTACAAAATCATTCTTCATGATTAGCAATAATTTAAAATCAATTTTAAAGAATATCTGCATTCATTTTTTCCATATAGCAAATTTCCCCTCGAATTTTAGCGGGTAGACGACTGGTCCGACCATTTTCATTGCTTCATATGGCGGTTAGTCCTTCTGGAGAATCCTTTATCTGATAACACTTGTTGGGAATCGTGCGGTCGGCAAGAGGGTTGAATTATCCCTGAAAAACAAAGTTAATCTTTTGTTCCACTTTAACAAAGATGTTTAGTTAGTAGCAACAACAACATAATAGAATAACTAAAAAGGCAAAGGTAAGAAAAGATTTACTTTGTTGCAACCTGGGTGGTTGCTAATCCAAGAAAAATATAGTACAATCTCTAGAACATTCTCTGTAGGCGAAGAAGTTTTCTTACACAATTCAGAACTCAGAGAAAAAAAAAGTAGAAATTTTCGTTTACAATTGAATTGATTAAATGAACTGATTTCTGGAGTCTATTTATAGTCCCAGTGAAACTTTATTGAAATGCTGACGTGACACTTCTCGAGTGCCCAAGTGTACACAGGTGCCTGACACATGTTCGGTGGTTATCCAAGTCGCAACGACTGTAAAACAACTACTTTCCGGATAGATTATGGACTCTCGGCCACCCAAGTCAATATGGTCGCCCAGGAATACGGGCGTCGGAGTCTAATCGGGCACCTAGGGTGACCTGGTCAACAACTTGGTGATCAGCCTTCTCGCGGGTCTTCTAGGTGATTTCTAGCCTTCTAGAGTTGGGATCACCCGAACCCTTCTCTGACATTCTCCTTGAGCGTGCTTCCTCCTGGCTTCTCTTCCCTTGGATGTCGTGTGCGTCCTTCTCGCTCCACCAACGCACCCTTCCATAGACCTTTGCGTCTCTCGGATGTACCGAACCTATCATCTCCCTTCCCGTGCCATCCTTCTCGTTCGCTATGTCTTTCGCTCGACTTTCTGTGCTCCTATGCTCCTGCACACTTAGATACATGGATCAAATACAATAGAACCTAACTTTAACTTAATTGACCACATCAAAACTTATCCTAGGTACTTACACAATGAACCTCATATTCTATTCTTGTTGTGGTTGATAGGTTTTTAAAGATGACACAATTTGTAGCTTGTAGGAAGACTATGAATGTTGTCCGGATTGCCCATCTTTATTTCAAGGAGATCGTATGCTTACATGGCATACCTCGATTCATGACTTCAGACTGTGATACCAAGTTATTAGCAATTTTTGGAAAATTTTGTGGGAAAAACTGGGAAGACAGTTGAACTTTAGCAGTGCCTATCACCCCCAGACAGATGGTCAGACTGAGATGGTGAATCGGAGTTTAGACAATCTTCTGAGGTGCCTAATGGAAACTTAGCCAAAGTGGTAGGACTTGACATTACCTCAAGCAAATTTGCCTACAACAGATCGAGAAACAGGATCACACATTTGAGTCCTTTCGAGATTGTCTATGGTTAGAATCCATCGAGGTTTCTGGACTTAGCCCATATTCCATGTGTAGGACAATTTAATCCTAAAGCAGATACAATAGTATAATATATTCAGAACATTCATGAGTGGGTGAAATTGGTCATTTTGGATAGCAATACCAAGTATAAAACTCGGGTTGACAGTGATCCTCGTAATTGGATTTTTGAGGTTAGATATTTGTCTGGACTGTTTTAACTCATGATCGTTTTCCTGTTGGCGAGTACACTATAAGCTAAAGGATCGGAAGATTAGACCCTACGAGATACTACAAAAGATTAATGATAATGCTTACAGGTTGCGTCTTCCTAGTCATCTGAAGACATCTGATATCTTCAATGTGAAACACTTGACTCCTTATTTGGTGATGCGGATGAAGCTACTATGAACTCGAAGGTGATTTATTTTCAACCCGGAGCGACTGATGCAGGATCAACCCAACATGACCCCTTGAATTTCAAACGGACATAACTTTTAACTCGGGATTTAGAATTATGATATATCAGCGGCCACAAGTGCAAAATTCGAAAATCTATATTTATTATTGGGGAAACTGTAACCGCCAATTTTCAGGATCAAATTCCATCAATTAGGTCTTCATCTAAGCAGTCGAAGATTTTATTACTCTTTTTTGGTAATTCTCGATTTTACGATATTTAGGGTATTTTTGATATTCCTAGGCATTATGGGTCATAGTTAGTCTATAACAGTGTCTTGTTTTATTAATTTTAATTTATATCAAGAGATTTTCTTTTATGGAATGATCTCTTTCCTTTCTCTATAAAATTGAAATTGAGGTCCATATAATGTAATTTCTTTCCTTTCTTTTTTTAGGGTCTAGATTCTATATAAACACGTCTAATTATATGAGTAATATCTCTCAATTATTAACGAAGTTTCTTATTTTTTTAAGCAAACGAAGGTCTTTTCTCTTTGTATTCTTAGAGTTCTTTTCTTATTTTCTCCTCTATTGTCCTCTTCTCGTCGATCCGCAGGATAATTGTTATCCTGTCCGACGTTAAAATCATATATGATTTCTATATAACTCTTTATATATATATGTATATATATATATATAGAAAGAGAGAGAGAGAGAGAGAGAGAAAATGTTATACTACACGTCTTATCCTCCCAATCGATTCACCAATCGATTGGGAGGGGCCCCAATTGATTGGCCTGTGTTCCGCCTCGTGCGCCGCCGACTCGAAGCTTGCAACACGTAGCGGCCGCTGGCTTGAAACTAAAATATTGCCTAGGGGAAGCCCTAGGGAGTATCGTGCATGTACGGTGGGGGGTGGAGATCACACCTGATGGCGATCACGATGTGCTACACCTCAATTGAGGCACAAGCCTCAATCATTTAGGTATATGCCTCAATCGATTGAGGTTTTGTCTCAATCACCGCAATTGATTGGTGAATCGATTGACGTCTCCTAATTGATTAGGAGGTGGGCACTAATCAATTTTATACACACACACCGGCAAATTGATTAGGAGGTGGGCACTAATCGATTGACGCCTCCTAATTGATTGGTGCTCCTAATTGATTGTATCAATTTTATCTCTCTATGTATATATATACACACACCGACACTCATCACAATTACACTCAAACAAATCCCTTTAAATGAAGCAAAAGTACGAGATTTCACTTAACCGGAATGTCCTTTATTGTCGGCCCTATTATAAAATGGAAAATGATATGTTAAGTGAAAAATTTCAAGGAAAAGTTCAGTCAATGACGTGACATTTTACATGCAACGATCCTCGACGGGTTCATCGTGCCCCCAGGGTATAATTTGATTCGGGACGGTGGCTGAAGGCTGCTGATGGTATCTGAACGATAATCGAACATATACATATAAAATATCATATTATTCACTAAATATTTTATTAAATTTTTTCATTAAGTGCATCAGAACTCTTCTAAAATAAAGGAAGGTAAATCAGTGCCAAACGGCTTCTTAGGCGGGCAAACAAATCCCATTAAAAAACTTGTGTGAAGGGGTCTTCGGAGTAAGGCCATGCAGACTGATAAGTATCCTGTAATTTAATTCAACTTTAATTTTTCCCTTGCATGCATAATTACGAGGAACCCAAGAAAAACTTTCATTAGATACGTGCACATAATTAAATTAGTTCTACGGAGGCCCTCGTTAAGATATTATAATGATTTAATTAAATTAGATAATATTGAACCAGCTAAGATAATTAATTCGATCCTACGGAAATCGTAAATAAGTATATGATTTTATTTTATATCATCATCATCATGCATCAAGGTTTGGCAAATAATTAATCCACTGTAAATGTTGACTTTTTACGTGATATCAACTCGATAAAGTAGTAAAGTGGATGTTCATATAGATTCTAAGAGTGATCGCAGTTGCAGTGAGAAAGATAATGACTTTAATCGCTAGATTTGTCTGCGAACTACTTATTCATTCATTTTCAGCACAACTTTGACTTTGTCGACTGATAATAAGATTACATGCATGCTTGAGAGTTGAGACTAGCAAATTCATTAAAGCGCATGCATTTATCATTAGCCGTTGACTTTTCTGCAATTGACGCGAATCTGTCCACTCGTTCCGGTGAGCGGGCTGATGTTGCCCATGTTGATCATGGCCGCCGTGAAGTCGCTGGAGAAGAGCGCGTTGTTGTTGCTGTACTGGCGCACCAGCGAGTCCTGCGACCCGTTGTTGAAGAGCTCCTGGTCCGAGTGGAGGAGACCTTTCTGTACCAAGAGATTCTTGTAGTAGTCGTTGTCGAATACCACCGGCGTCTGGAGATCCAGCGGGGCCAAGTTGTCGTCGCCGCTGCCCGAAGCCGACGGGCAGTTGCCTTGGCGGAGGGTGGCGAAGCCGGAGTCGATGTTGGCGTCGTTGTAGATGTGGGCCCGGAAGTTGACGCAGCGGGACTGGCCGATGGTGTGCGCGCCGGAGAGCGCCGTCAAGTCTTGGGCGTTGAGGCCCTTGTTAGAGAAGGCGGAGATGAGCTGGGAGAGGCTGGAGGCCGGGCTGGGGAGGTCGCTGTTGGCGTTGCTCAAGCTGGCGGTCGTGGCGTCCCGCCGCCCCAGCAGCACCGTCCATGTCGGTCCCCCGAGCTGTAATAAATTGCAATTGGAACATCACGCATGTAGTTTACTATATTTGACTATTTTTAGCATGCAAATGGAAAGGAGGGCAGATCCTCTCTCCCACTTTATCCTTTGTCTCGCTTATTTCATTAGTTGACGACGGCCAACGAGTCGTCCGATCATCGATCGGATACCATCAGCGAACTTCGACCGCCGTCCCAAATAAAACTATACCCTCGGAGTACAGTGAATCCGTCGGGGTCATCGCAATTATAATCTTGTTGGATTCACCATGGAATTCGGCGAGATTGTAATTGCGGCGATTATAACCGATTCACTGTTCTTTCAAGATATAATTTGATTCGAGATCACGATTAAAAATCATCGATGATGTCCGATCAACGATCGGACAACTCGCCGATCGTCGCCCGTCTGAATGGAAAGAAACTAAACTCCGAGACACTGATCGATCCAAAAACAATTTTATAAATATAATTAATATTTATATATAAATATATATAAACTGACCAAGACTACGCCGTCTCGGGCAGCAAGAGCAAGAATGTCAGCGCAGGAGACAGTGGATGGGCATTTGGATTCGACGTTGGTTTTGATTGTGTCGATGACGTCGAATCCACGGACAGAGTTGTTATTTGGGCCGGCGGTCTTCTCTCCGGTGAAACTCGACGTGTCGTCCAACAGAATCGAGCCGTCACAGCCCTATACAAATAAAGAAAATATATATATATATATAATTTTTTTTTCATGAAACAAAAATATTTTTAAATAAAAAATACAATACTAATCGTGGAATAAATTAATATGCATATATACATTGACAAAGCAGTCATGGAAGAAGAGGCGGAGGATGGATGCTCCCATCCTCTTCTCACTGTTGACGGCCTGCGTCATGGCCGACCGGACGATGCTCTGCAGGTTAGGGCACGTGCTGCTGTAGAACGTGGAGGAGAGCTGCCCGTTCGCAGTACGCGAAAGCATCGCGAAGAAACAGATCGTCGCTGCGACGACGACGACCATGCCACCGTTTGAGAACTTGGCCATGGCGCTCTGCAAGTGCAACGCTAAGTCACTAGATGTCTCTTAAGAGGGAAGAAGATCGAACTCGATGATGCTCTTAAAAGGGCAGTCTGGGGCTCTATATATAGTGCTAGCTATCAGTGCTCGGACGTCATGCCTCTGCATGGCGCAGTAAATTACGTCGCAAGATTCTAAGGATTTTTGACACAGGGCATGATGATTTTTGACTTGGTTTGTGGAAAAATTGCGTGTAAGGTCATCGATTGAATCGTCGTTACAGGTCTACATCTCGGAACCTTCGGTATAGTGGAGAAATCTGACTTGATCTTCATTGGTGATGAACAAAGTACTGCATGCAAAAATAAACGTGGTGCATGGAGGGCACGAACCATGGGAAGTAGCTAGCTAGAGATCACTAGGCCGGATCCTCTTACCATATAAGATCCCTGTCCCTTTGTTCCACTCGTCGACGATGGTCGACGAGTCGTCCGATCGTCGAGCGGACACTATCGGCCGCCCCCCAAACAAAATTATACCTTGGGGGCACAGTGAACCCGTCGGGTATCATCGCAATTGCAATCTCGCTGTATTCACCGTCGAATCCAACGAGATTAATGTAATATGACGATTCTGACTGATTCACTATTATCCCAGGATATCGTTTGATTCGGAACGACGATAAATAATGTCTGATCGTCGATCGGATGACTCGCCGACCATCATCGATGAATATGAGATAGATGGGATAGAGATGCTCTGGACTGAGGATCCCGTTTGAGAGATCACCTCCTTGAAAATTCGTAGTCAGCATTAATAATTCAATGTCGTTGTTAGCATTTAATGGTTGCATACTTTTAGTTGACAATGTGATTAGGATCGGATGTGACTTACAGCTAGCCTGTTGATTAATNTCGATCTCCAATATTGGAAATCAGCGCCATCGAAGAAGGAGGTCGGGTGGTGGAAAAGCCTTCCTCAACGCCATCTTGTTGATAACTCTCGGATGTTAAGCCGTGAACAGAGCCCCAAGCTCTGATACCACTTGTTGGAACCCGGATGGCTAGAGAGGGGGGGGGGTGAATATAGCCAATCACTCCTACCTTTGGCACTTAGACACTAATCGAATTTTTGCACTCAGAGTTGTTAGTAGCACAGTGGAACGCAAGAACAGAGTATGCAGAAATTCAGAAAACAAAAGCAAAACACCACCACTAGCAAGATCGCTAACAAGGAGGGTTTACAAGGTTCGGGGATAACTTGCCCCTACTCCTTGGCGTGCCCTTAAGGTGGGCGATCCCTTGATCGTCGGCAGATCAAGCCCCGGTTATCACCGGATAGAGAGCAACCTCCTTCTCGGTGGAGAAACCTCTCAACAGCGTTTCAATCACAGATTTAAGTTTAAGCACAAAAAGACAACAAGAAGGATCTTACTCAAGCACTTAGCAAAGACAAGAACACAGCAAGCTTTCCTGAGCTCCACCCAGCGGCGATCTCACGCAAGAAACCCTTCCTCGTGTCTTCCCGCTGTCGGACTTCAAGCCTCTTGTTCTCTCCTTCAAGCACTCAAGTAATGAAAGATTGCTTCAAGATTGCAGTAGCTTGCTCAAGGTGATGAAACTTCAGAACGCGCAAGCTAGATGTGGAGAACACAAGGCGCAACAAGAACTCAGTTCACGAACTCTACCTTTTTTTTCATCGAAGCCTTCTTCCGCCCTTTTGTTTCTCCACTCAGCACCAGGTGACAGCATCTCCTACAGCCTCCAGCTGCTTCCCTGCCAACGCCAGCTACCACTGAGCCCTCCCTGGACTTCCTGAGCTCCCCTCAGCCAAGCTCCAGTCAGCAGCTCCAGTATGCAGTTCCGGCCGTTGCAACCTGAGATGGAAAACGGACAAACCTGCTCCAAGGAAAGCCTCCATTGACTTCTCCTTGAGTGTTTGAATCCTCCCCTGTCACCTGCAGCTTAATCAGTGTGTTAGAGCAGCATATCAAACAACATATCATATATCAGACGTTAAGCGCAGAGAATCGGATACGTTCAGACGCGATCAGAGCGTCTGATAGTGCATTTTGAATTAAAGTGATCGGTCACCGGACCGATCAGAGAACCTCCTGATCGGTCACCAGACCGATCAGGCTGGGTCCAGACCGATCAGGCTCCGTCCTGATCGGTCCCCAACGCTCGATTAGAAATCGCGATTTCTTTGGGACTCTCCTGGATCGATCACCAGACCGATCCCAGGTTGTGGATCGATCACCCGGCCGATCCACCCCTTTATCTGGCGATTTCTGAGCTTCGCAGTCCAGACCTCCTGATCGATCACCGGACCGATTAGGAAACCTCCTGATCGGTCACCAGACCGATCGGGTTGTGACCAGACCGATCAGGCTCCGTCCTGATCGATCATAGGGAGGAACCTGCGACGCTGGATCGTTCTCCAGAACGATCTGCACAGTGATCCTGATCAGTCACCAGACCGATCAGGAGCAGATCAGCAAGGGAACTCAACCTCACTGTTTGCTCCGTGATCGGTCACCAGACCGATCAGGAGCTAAGCAATGGGTGAAACGCATACTCCCTGATCGGTCACCAGACTGATCAGTCATCGCTGGATCGGTCACCAGACCGATCCACGAAAGAGCACCATGCCAACTCCCTGATCGGTCACTAGACCGATCCAGGGGCTCCAACCTAGCCTTCCAAGCTAGGGTTTCATCCACCTTAGCCCTCTAAGCTAAGGATTTTTCACCTAACCCTCCAAGTTGGGAATTTGCACCTAACCCTCCAAGTTAGGACTTTTCACCTAGCCCTCCAAGCTAGGACTTTTCACCCAACTCTTCCGGATTAGGACTTTCCAAACCTAACCCTCCAAGCTAGGACCTGACTCTCCAAGCCAGGACTTTTTCACCTAATTCTCCAAGATGAGAATTTGCACCTAACCCTCCAAGTTAGGACTTTTCACCTAGTCCTCCAAGCTAGGAATTTTCACCCACCTCTTCCGAATTAGGACTTTTCACACACCTAGCCCTCCAAGCTAGGATTTTCAGCACCTAACCCTCCAGGTTAGGATTTTCCAACACCTAGCCCTCCAAGCTAGGATTTTCCATACCATGCCTGATCCCCGATCAGGACTTAATCATAATCAATAATCATCCACCTAAACTAAAATCGGTGTCAACACCAAAACAACAATCAGGGCCAGACTGCATCAACAGAAATTACATAGAAAATTATTTTTGAAAAATTCAAATTTTTGAGATCTATATATTACATTTCAAAGGTTAGGAAAATTTTTCAGATATTTTTAAGGTCATATCTAATTTTACAAATTATCCTTTCAAAAATTATCAACTCTAAAATAAAATTATTTTCATATACTTAAACAATTTATTTTTGGTTGCAAATTTTTACAGAGATGAATCTAATAATCTTCTCATTTGGATAAAAATTTGAATATTTTTTGATACAAAAATAATTTTTTACAATTTTTTCATAAATTAGAATATTGATTTTAAAAATACCTTAGACTCGATTTTTGAAAAACTAAATTTATTGGAGACTAACTATTATTGTTGACATATTCTCAAAAATTTTCAAAAAATTTGGATGACTAGATAATTCTCTATGATTATTTTTTAAAAAAATATTTTTTTTGCCTCTAACATTACTTATTTTTCCTTGTCACAGTTTACTTTGAATTTTCTAGACAAGTTACACAAACTTTTAGAAAGATTCTAGATTGTTTAATTTTTTTTTCTAAGTTAATTTTACCCTTAATATTTTTTTTTGATGTGATCAAAGGGGGAGAAGATAGGATTAAGTTATGGGGGAGGTTTAATGTGCAAATTATTTTTTTTATTGCATTGCCAACCTTTATATTTGCCATTTTATGTTGTTTAACCCTAACTTAACTTAGGTTGATACACATCAAAAAGGGGAAGATTGTAAGTACCTTGTTGTGTTTTGATGTAGTCAACCAAGTTAAATTAGGTCTGTTGGTATCTGATCCCTGTGTCTAAGTGTGCAGGAGCTTAGGAGCACAGAAAGTTATGCGGAAGATACAACAGATGAAAAGGATGGCACGGGAAAAGAGCCAATGGGCTCGGTTTATCTGAGGGACGCGGAGGGCTATAGAAGAGTACATCGGTGGAGCGAGAAGGACGCGCACAACATCTGAGAAAAGACAAGCCGGGAGGAATCCTTCTCGAAGAGAAGGCCGGAGAAGGGTTCGGATGAGCCCAACTCTAGAAGGCCCAAGATTACCTATAAGACTTATCAACATGTTGTTGACTAGGTGCTCCCAAGCACCAGAGTCATCTCGGACACCCGTGTATGGGGGGGGGGGGGTGCTCCCATTGACTTGGGTGCCTGTATTCCTAGGTGCCCAAATCGACTAGGGAGCCCAAGATTTATCAAAAGTAACCGTTTATGGCCATTTGCAATGTGGATAAGCACCGACCATATGTCAGGCGCTCGTGTGCACTCGGGTACTCGAGAAATGCCACATCAGCATTTCGATAAATTTTCACATGGGCTATAAATAGACCCCTAAACTTAGTTCATTTCATCAATCGAATTATAACAAATTTCTTCTTGAGTTTTTTTTTTGTTTTTATCTGAGTTCAAATTGTGTAAGTGCTTTCTATGCCACAAGGAGTACATTGGAGTTGAGCTTGTCATTGCCTTGGATTAGCAACCATCCTGGTTGCAATCAAGCAAATCTGGTTGTCTGTGTCTCTTTCCTTTCAGTAGTTATTTTATTTGCTAATATTCTTTATTTGTAACAACTAATTCTATCTTTGTTTAAGTTAGACAAAAGATCTAGTTTAATTTTTCAGGGGTAATTCAACCTCCTCTTGCCGACCGATCGATCCCAACATGTGATTGCTTCAAGATTTATAGAGATAAATCTTGTAATGAGATTATGTGGATGTACAAGAAGTTAATTAGTGGTGAAACATTTTAATAACTATAAAATCCCTTAAATATATTAAGTCAAGATTTGATAAAAGTCCTCCATTAATAACTATAATGATGTAACGCCCGCTTTTTTTTTCTTTTTTTTCGTAAAGCGGCGTTACGTTAACATACATAGGGCATGTGAACATCATACTGCAGCGAAATAATTTAAACTTACACATACATGCACCTAACTATCTTTCCTATCATAGTGACATGGAACTTAGCATATTAACATCATATTTAACATTATGTCATACAGTCACATAAGTCATCCATTAAGCACATAAGTAGCAAGCGTAAATTGTTCTTGACAACGCCATCCTAGGTTTAGCATAAGACTTTCCTTGACCAAGTCACTACCACACACACCTTCTTGCCCCTCCTTCCGCTTCCTTATTGTCCTCTTGCTTGATCTGCGGTATGAGGAAAATAAGACTATAAGCACATAGGCTTAGTAAGACCCTTTCTTACTCACTAAAACCATTCATCACATAAACATATGCACACGAAACATTAACATAACTTGGTGCTTAACATAAATCGTAAGCATATAAAATCATTCAGCATGACATAGTTCCTAGCGTAGAACAGGAGCATAAAATATACTTAGCATGACATGATACATGACATAAATATAAGTATAATTATTCTTAACATGGCGTGATACATGACATAGAGAGAAACATAAAACATAAGCATAAAACATTTTCTATTATGGCATAGATCTTTAACATAAATCATAAGCATAAACCTTTTCTATCATGACATAATTCTTAACATCAAACATAAACATAAAACATTTTTCTATCATGGCATAATTCTTAACATAAAACATAATCATAAACGTTTTCTATCATGGCATAATTCTTAACATAAAACATAAACATAAACATTTTCCGTCATGGCATAATGCATACCATGAATGAATGCATGAGTCAAAATGCATATACATAGGGATGCTTAATTTTAAATTCATACTTTTAAATACTTAAACATAATCATCACATCATTGGGGTCCCCGGCTTGTACCACATACATACATCATATGCGCGCATCCCTAAGTAAATACGAGGTAGCTAGTCTCGACCTACTAGGGTAAGGACAGCTACGGTAGTCCCAGAATCGGGGCGTTCTTAAGGTGCCCATCCCTGTTGGACAGCTTCGGTAGTCCCAGAACCATGGATAGCATAGTCGGTAGTCCAAAACCGGGGTGTTCTTAAGGTGCCCATCCCTTGGACCCATACTTCGGTCCGGTACAAGCCCATTCATAAAGTAAAATAACTTCACATGCTTCATCATTCATAGGACACTCATAGCATATTTAAACATAACATAACCTTGTTACATGAAGCATGACATAAAGCATACTTGACCTTTCATCGTTCATACTTAATGCATAGCATCATTATGCCTTAAAGGCATACGCATTATCTTTATTCATAAAACATAGCATGCTTACATAAAACATCATTCTTGTTCACAGTGCTTGCATGATCATGGTACATAAGGTAAGCATTGCATTGTATTCATAGAACATGACATGTTTACATAGACCATCATCCTAATTCATAGAGCTTGCATAATCATGATACATAAGGTAAGCATTGCATGACATACATAAGCATAGTATCTATCACAAGCATACATGGGTAGGACTCCTATAACATGCTACGTGCTATCTAAGTGCATGGCATAGAACATAAGACATTCATGAACAAACCCTACTAAGCATGACATCTAACATAACATATCAAACATGAACATAACACTTAAAGTTAGGGTTATAGGTAACATAATTTCTACCACATGCTTGAACCTATATATATACACATCATCATAATAAGTCATAAACAATCATTCTTGAAACCCTAACTCCACCTAAACCCCAATCAAGTTGCTTGGCCGAAACTTGTAAGGAAGGGGTTCTATCATTCAAGTGACATGTAAGCTAGATAGCATAAGGAAAGGAAAGACCATACATTACCCATAAGGCCATAGGAAGCTACTCGGGCTCATGATTAGGGTTACAAGGCCATGTGAAAATTCACATAAATCACCCTCAACCTCCCTTGTATCATGAGGATATACAAGATACATACTTGAAGGGTTAGATCCAACCCTAACCATGGAATCATGGTGGTGGCCGAAACCCTAGAGGGTCTTAGGGTACTCCAAAAATTCTCCAAATCCTATTTTATTCTTTATTTATCATGAAAAAACATTAGAAAGCATGGGTGAGATTTTTAACATCATTTTTGAACCCAAAAGCATGGTGGCCGAAAGTCATAGGGCCAAGTTCATGGTTTTTCTCAACATAAAACCCAAACGAAACTTCATATTATGATAAACATCAAGGAGAACTATCATACCACAGGTGAGGGAGTCTTACCTTGGGTTATCTTGATTTTTCACCTTGAATATAGAGAACCGAAAGAACTTCTTTGACCTTAGGCTACCCCTAGCCCTTGTAGCCTTGTGGAAAACCCTTAGATCTTGAAGATAAGGCCTTCTTGTGGAGCTTTTCCAAAGGGAAAATCCCCTTGTGGGTTTCGGCTAGAAGGAGGAAGGAGGAGGAAGAATAGTGGACTTGGTGGAAGAAGGAAGAAAAGTAACTTCCATGCCCCCTCTCTCATTTCCTTTATACCACATTAAGGAGGGCAAGTGAAGAGTCATGGTGTCTCTTCCCTTGATGACTCTTCATTTTCCCTAAGCCTTAACCAAAATCCACTTCATCCTCTACTAGCACTCCCTTGCTAGGTGAATTGGTTAGTACATGCATGGTGGTACACTAGGTCCAAGGTTTAATCCTTGGTGCATGCACTTTATTTTTACTTCATTTTATTTTTTTATTTTTCTTTTAATTTCGAAAATTCCCCTAAGACTCACCCATAATTATGCTAATATTCCTAATTAAAACCCATCTATATTTATATTAAATTTTACCTAAAATTCACTAATAACCATGGTACTAGAAAAGCCCGTATAAGACCCATTAGTACTTAGCTTCTCAATTTAAATGGGAAAATCATGGATAACTAGGCTAAAATTCATACTGGTATCTCTAGATTCCTCAAACACTATCTAGACATGATCAATATTTTAAAGAAAATATTGAGAAAATTTTCTGGGTCGTTACAAATGATACTAAGAGTTTTTACATAAGTTGGTACAACTCAGCCGTGAGCTTGTGTCAAAATATCTATAATTTATCATAATTATTAGTTTGTCAACTTAATTCAAATTCATTGACTTGTTTAGCTCAGCTAAGGTGAATTGATTTGAGGGGCAAGAGTTGAGAATATAAGACTCGACAAGAATATATCGAAGATCATATAGATCTGTGATTGGCAAGTTAAGACCTACTTGATGAATATAGTATATAAGTACAACTCAACTGTGTACATATTATATGATTCAGGGGTTCAATCCTACTAGGAATTGTTACCAACCTATTCCCGATTCTAACAGTGGGGATTGTTGGATTTGAATAAAATGATAGGAGTTATAAAGTCCTTTATTAAATATATTTCATAAATACTAAAACTCTGCTTTAAATTATCATTTTAGATGGCAAACACAAATATCTTTTTGTTAAAAAGTACTCTCGAGAAAGAGAATGCCCTCCTCAGTTCCATCTACCTGGATTGGTATAGGAAAACTAAAATCATCCTGAGACACGAGAGAAAAATTTACGTACTTGAAAATGAACCTATAGAGGAGCCTGCGCTCGATGCATCGAATAACATCGGATAAAGATCAGTCATATTACTCTCAGTATATGGAAGATGCATTGGATGTGCAATGCATCATGTTGACTTCTATGTCTCCCGAGTTGTAGAGACAGCATGAGAACCTGAGTGTTAGGGAGATTGATCAGCATTTGCGTGAGCTCTTCCAAGAGAGTGTGAGAGTAGAGAGGTATGAAACCTCTCGAGCATTGTTCTGTACCATGCTGGAGGAAGAAAATCAAGTTAGGTCTCATATACTCAAGATGATTGGGTACATAGAAAGGATCGAGAGCTTGGGTTCCAAGTTGGACCACGACTTGGCTGTTGACCTGGACTTGTCATCATATCCCCATCTTTTTCTCAGTTTGTGCTAAACTTTAACATGAATAGTATGGACAAGAGTTTGACTGATCTGATAGCAATGCTAAAAACTACAGAGAAGAATATGAAGGTAAATCCTTCACTACATGCAATAATGCTCAGAAAGACCAACAAGCAGCCTAGCACCGGGAAATTTAATCCCAAGGCTAATGTAGTGAAGAATCCCAAATATCAAGCTCAGAAGAAGCTTAAAAAATGGAAACAGGTACCCCAATCTGATGAGAAGGAGGTCGTGTGCATCCACTATGGCAGGAAAGGTCACTAGAAGAAAAACTCTACATTTTCATGAAGAAGAATGCCAGTGAAGTGGATGCTTCAGGTATCTTTATGATAGAGTGCAATCCTTCTGTTTCTTCTGTTAGTGCAAGATGCATCAATGATGTCTTCCTCTAAGTGTTTCGATGTTTAACAGTATACTTAAGTTAGTAACAATATGTGTTAGACAAGGTAAGGGTTAGTCAAAGTGATCAAGGATTAAACCAAACAGGACCTTATGTTTGGTAGGGTTAACCCAGGATTGATCAGGTTGACAAAGGTTTAGCCAAACATGATCTGATGTTTGGTAGAATCAACCAGAACCCAGGGTTGGTTAAGATAACCAAGGGTTAGCCAAACAGGACTTGATGTTTGGCAGGATGATCAAACCTAGATTTAATCTGGATAATATACTGAGGTTTAATCAGTTAGAACAAGGGTTAGCTAAACAGGATATGAAGTTTAGCAGAAAACCCAGGGTTGGTCAGTTAGACCAAAGAGTGAGCCAAACATGACTTGATGTTTGGAAAAAGAGAAGTCTAGTCAGGATTAATATGACTAGCAAAAGAAGTCTTTATCAAAGCGAAGGAATGCCCTAGTTAACCTAGGCACGAAGTCCTGGTTCGAGGAATTGGGCACTAAGTCCTGGCTGAGGGCTGGGCACCTAAGATCTGACCGAGGGTTGGGCACGAAGTCCTGGTTCGAGGAATTGGGCAATAAGTCTTGGTCGTGGACTGGGCACCGAAGACCTGACCAAGGGTTGGGCAATAAGTCCTGGTCATGGGCTGGGCACTGAAGTCCTGATCCGGAAGATCGGGCAAAAGTCCAATCGCAGGAGCCGGTTGGCAAAAGGTAACGTCTCCTGAGAGGAGTAGGCGAGGACGCGTTCCCCGGAAGAGGGAACATTAGACATCGGTTTGACCTAGGGTTTCGAGTGAAATCCAAAGTCAGAACCAATCTTTAAGGCTAAGATTACTGTTGGGATCTCCCGGCACCAAAATACAAAACGCAGCGGAAACAAGATCCCTCGAGCGATCCATGCGAAAGAAAAACTCGTACAAAGTTCATCTATCTAATAGATCTATCTAATGTGTATACCTTTGGAGCGTGCCCTTTCGCTTATCCCGCTCGTCCAAGATGCGCTGGATCTCTTGCACGTTCAAGTGTTCGTGCCTCTATTTGTATCCACACGGACACGATCTCTCAACTTCGAGAAGAACTACCTTAGTTGTGCTAGCAACTTGAGGTAGTTCACAAGACCACCAAGAACCCAAAAGAGGATTTCGGCCAAGAGGGAGAGGAGCAAGAAGAGAGGAAGGGAAGAAGGGAAAACTCTCACTTGTCATTCAAAATCACTAGACCCTCTTTTATACTCATCCCATGAATATGAAGAGTCTTTTGTCTCTTTGACTTCCCTTCATTAAAGCCAATAAAGAGCACATCTTTTCATGTGACTCTTCACTTTCTCTTCATCCAATGAAGAGAGATTTTTCTCTTTCCTTCATTAAACACTTTAATGAATTTCTCCTGCAATTCCGATCGGGCCTCTCGGGCTCCCGACCAAGTCTCCCAAGCAAGTCCCCGAGCTCCCGACCAAGTCTGCCGAGCAAGTCGCCAAACTCCCGATCCAGTCTGCCGACCAAGTCCCCGAGCTCCCGACCAAGTCTCCCGAGTTCCCAACTCGGGCTCTCGACCTAGTCTCCCGAGTTCAATCCTAACTCGGGCTCCCGACCTAGTCTCCCGAGTTCCCAACTCGAGCTCCCGACCTAGTCTCCCGAGTTCCCGATTCGAGCTCTCGACCAAGTCCGTGAGCTCCTGACCCAAGTCTCCCGAGCTCCCGTCCCGAGCTCCCGAACTCTTGAAGCATCACGTCCTTAGTGTGTGACCCAATAGGTTCTCGTAACATTAGCAATGTGCCTAAACGCTTTAGACACATAAGCAATGAGTGACATCTAGCAATGCATCATTGCTTCCCAAGTAACAAGAAAAGTCGAGATCCGACTAAACCTCCGTGACTATGATAATGTATGACCTTGTCCTTCTATCCTTGATATCTAGATTGACCAATGAGGCATAGACCATGTCATCCTCGATCAATCTATGTGTTTCTTGATCACCGAGTAGACTCACTCAAACAAATGAGCTCAATATCTCATATTGACTTATTTGAGCATAGTCATGCGTTTTAGTAGTCCTACTCGATCAAGGGGCCTATTGATATCACTCCCGTCATATGGGAGGGATAGATCTCATTTACATTACTCACATCCCTCCTCATAATTCATTACATACCCAGTGATCACCTTTATAGTCCACCCTGTTACGGGTGACATTTGACGATACCAAAGTACATAACTCCTTATGTAGGGAACCGTAGTGACTTCAGGTCTAAGGACTATTCATACTAATAGTCACATGAGAAAGTTTATGACACTCATATGACAATCTATGAAACTTTCTCATGGCGGGTCAATTCAGTACACATTCTCTAATGTATACCCATGTGTCAACTTGATATCACATATCCATGACTTGTGAGCTCAAGTCTTCAATTGACCTACATGCTAGTCTCCATGCATTAATATTGTCCCTGAATATTAATGTTTGACTAGGAAAAATTTAGTGTAGTGTTCTCTACATTATCTCACTATCGATTCAACCAATCTATATAATGTAGATAAGAACCTACTACACAAGGACATTATTATACTTAGTTATTTGGCACAAATAATAAAGTAAGTATAATAACCAACCATGCCTTTATTAATGATAGAATATGATACAAAAAGTCCCTAGTCAATCATCACATAATTGGCTCTAGGGCTCCTACTAACAAAGATTATCTGTATATTTGTCTTGTGTTTGATTGTCTTGCAGGTACCTGGAGTTGGAGGCAAGGTAGACGTGCAAACACAAGAGATGGCTTGGGAAACCTCTTCCAGGGCACCCCCATGAACCAGGGCGCCCCCATGACTCAGGCGCCCTGGATGGAAGGCAGCTTCCTGGGTTGGGCTGGCCATCACAAGCACCCCCCACTTCCCAGGCGCCCTGGACCTCCCAGGCACCTGGGAAGGGGCCCTTATCATCATCATGAAGTTCGCAATTCCAGATGACTTTTTGATCGCCTATAGGGCACCTCAGAGGCTCTAGGACACCCTGGACACCACTATAAAAAGGGGTTTAGCCCCTCAAGACAGAATACCAATTCTTCCATCTGCTAACTGATTTCTGTGTGAACCAAAGGCGATAAGACGAAGCTCTGCGACCAAGGAAGCTCCAGGAGGAAGTGTGCGACGCTTCAGAGATCCGGATTGGTCAGAATTGTCAATTCTGTTTGGTTTGTTGTTATTACAAGTTGTACTTCAATTCATATATTTTTGCTTGTAAATCAAACTGTAAGACGGGTTTCTCCACCTTCGGAAATTTCGGAAAGGAGACCACTAGTGGACGGGCGCTACCCGTGATTAGGCCTTGGATGTACTAACCCTGAGGGGTTGAAAACCAAGTAAAACCCTGTGTGTCTTCTGTGTTGTGTCTTTCGTTTGTTTTATTATTTTCCGTCGTGCTACTAACTCTCTGACTAGAACGAACGAACGAACGTCAAAGTTCCGAAGAAATCTTTCAAGTTGATATTCACCCCCCCTCTATCGACGACACCGATTCTACAAGTGGTATCAGAGCCTGGTAGCTTTTCACCGGACTAACAGCCGATGGAACAAAGACGCCAGGAATTGAGGGGGAGCCAGGGGTGAATCAGGTACATTTTTTTAATGTCAATATTTAAATTTCATATCATATGTTTCAAGTGCAGGGAGAGAGGGCACTATAAAAACCAGTGTCCTACTTGTAAGAATTGATCATCACCACCGACAACAAAGGAGGAACCCGCGCCAGGAGTCCGAAGGGACAAGAGTCATATCTAGTGCTTCAGATGTCAAAAGTGTTGGATCGGGTTGGACCGGCTAGAGGGGGTGAATAGACGGTAAAAAAAAATATGAAAGTGGAGGCACTCGTCTTAAAAAAAACTTGGTCGCAACTGAGAATGTTGCTTCCAAGACAGTGGACGCTCAATAAAAATCTCCTTGTGGCAGAGAAGTCTTACAAAATAGCACGCTAGACTTTTAAAGAATTTACAATTAAATCGATTGAATGAATGAAAAGGTTGAAACTCTAAGCCTATTTATAGCCTAAGAGAATAAATCTGGATTGTTGATTGTTGAGGAATTTTTTCTTGGCCGTTGATCCATGGATGTAATCTGGATGATTGATCTTGGATGGGATTAACCTGCATCCATTGAATCTGATTAAAGGATAAGGCTTTATCCTTTATGAGATAAAGGAATTTTTATCTTCTGCTCGAGATTGCTATTGTAATCTCCAAGTAATAATATCGACAAAAACAAAATGTCTCCGACCTTTATCCCAACTGGTAAGCTTGGCCGCCTCTGCTCTCGAGGTCTTGGGATCAATTCCTCTTAGCAACAATTTAATCTTTCTTTTTCGGGGGACTAGCCTTTTGGTTCTTTGTCTTCTCGGTGATTTCCGGCCAACCAGAGTTAGGCTTACCCGAACCCGACTCCGGCCTTTCGCCCCTCAAGCGTCCTTCCTCCCGGCTTCTCGTCCCTTGGACACCGCGCGAGTCCTTCTCGCTCCACCGGCGTACTCTTCCGCAGCTTCCGCGCCCCTCAGATTGTACCGAGCCCGTCGGCTCACTTTCCCGCACAATTCTTCTCGTCCGCTACGTCTTATGCTAGACTTCCTCCGTACCTAAGCTTCTGCACACTTAGCAGAGGGATTAAACATACCAGGACCTAACTTAACCTGGTTGATCACATTAAAACTTACCGAGGCACCAACAATCTCCCCCTTTTTGATGTGCATCAACTCAGGTTCAGTTAGGGTTATACCAAATAAGTAAAAAAATAGTAAAATTAAATAAACGGGTTGAGCATGAAAAAGATGTTTCAATGCAAATCTACAATCTCCCCGTGTACACTAGCCTACTCTCCCCCTTTGATCACAGCAAAAATCGGAGACTAATAAACCGGGGATGAAAAAGTTAGCATATTGAAAAAATTGAAGTATTTAACTAAAGCTTAAAAGATTAAAAAAAATTAGTTTTCAAAAATAGCATTTTCAAGAATTTTTCAAATTGAAGAAAATATAATTTCATTAAATTTTTTTTAATTCTAAATGGACTTAAAAAATTCAGAAATAATTTTGACAAAGTCAACATTTGATTTATAGATTCAAAAAAAATTGGATCTAGTCAAACTTTTTTTCCTTCGAATTCTTAAAATTTAAAAATATGATTTCATCTAAAAAATCATAAAAATTCGAAGAGTGTTCGAAAAATTTCAAAAAGTTTCAAGTGTATAGCCAACTTTCCTTAAGTAACAAATAATTATACTGAATTAAAAAAAATGACACAATAAAAATTGTTAGTCAATATCTGCAACAAAAATTAATTTAAGATAGATTTAGGAATCCAAAATAATTTATTATCAACCGAGTTAGTTAAAAATTTAGGGGGCGCATAATTTCTTGTTATTTTCCTAAGTTGGCCCTTATGATTCTTAAGATACCAGTTCAGCCCCTCAGGATAATGATTCTTTTTTTGTCGCGGGCATGTAAGATCAGATTCTAATTTCTTAACTAAATTTTCTAGATTTTCATTTTTATTTTTTAAGTTATCGAACATACTTAATGGACATGATGTAGATAACTCCTTTTTCAACCTCAATATCTTTCTCCTCTTTTTGCATAAACTATTCAAAACAGATTTTAAAACAGAAAAAAGTTTGTCGGGGGGTAATTTACATACCTCACTTACCATGTCGTCGTATTTGCTGCTTAGTGGTTCCTCGTCGCTGCTGCTTTCGTCAGACGACTCTCCCCCTTCATTGATACTCATCTCCGATGAGCTCTCTTCGTCGTCCTCCTCTTGATGACTCGCCATCAGGGCAAGTCCAGCATACTCCTCGATTTCTGACTCGTCAGAAGACGTGTCATCCCATGTCGCTTTCAGCGCTTTCTTTTTCTTCAGCTAATTTTCCTTCTTCTTGTTCTTTAATTTGGGACAGTTGTCTTTAATGTGACCCTCTTTGTCACAATTGTAGCACTTTACCGTTCGTCTCTTCGGAGATTTCTTCTTTCCCTGAAACATTGAAAATTGATTAGATTTAACAAACTTTTTAAATTTCCTTACCAAGTATCCTTTTTCTTCTTCTTCATCATCCGAGGATACCGATCCTGGTACTGTTGTTTTCGCGTTCAGGGCTACACCATTTGTCTTTCGATTTCCTGCAATTCTCGATTCGTGAAGTTCAAATGTTGAAAATAAATTCTCGAGCGAAGTTGTCTCGAGATCTTTAGCAATAAAAAAAGAATCAACAAAAGACGTCCAATTGGAATTTCTCGGAAACTAATTAAGCGCGTACCTCAGTGAATCTCGGTTACTTACCTCTTCCCCGAGATTCGTCAGTTCCGTTAACAAACCTTTTATTTTTGAGTGCAAATGCGCTACTGTTTGACCTTCTTCCATGCGGAGGTTGGTCAGCTTGTTCCGGAGAATGTCCCTTTTGGCGAGCTTGTCTTCGGAAGTCCTTTCGTGTAACTCTAGGAATTTTTCCCAGAGTTCTTTCGCGGATGTGTATGTGCCGATTCGGTTGACTTCTTGTGCTGGGAGTACAGAAAGCAGGTGGTAAACTGCTTTTCCATTCGCCACAAAATCAGCTTGTTCCTTCTTGCTCCATTTGGTTAAATCCTTTTCTCTGGGAGCTGCAAAACCAGATTGCATTATTATAAACAATTCAAATTCTGTAGTGAAGAATACCTCCATCTTGCGCTTCCATTCGGCGAACTCCCCCTCGAATTTCGGCGGGTAGATGACGGGTCCGACCATTTTGGTTGATGGCGCTGCAGGTGGCGGTTAGTCCTTTTGTGGCGAACTAGGCTCTGATACCACTTGTTGGATCAGGTTGGACCGGCTAGAGGGGGGTGAATAGACGGTAAAAAAAATATGAAAGTGGAGGCACTCGTCTTAAAAAAAACTTGGTCGACACTGAGAACGTTGCTTCCAAGGCAGTGGACGCTCAATAAAAATCTCCTTGTGGCAGAGGAGTCTTACAAAAATAGCACGCTAGACTTTTAAAGAGTTTACAATTAAATCGTTTGAATGAATGAAAAGGTTGAAACTCTAAGCCTATTTATAGCCTAAGAGAATAAATCTGGATTGTTGATTGTTGAGAAATTTTCTCTTGGCCGTTGATCCATGGATGTAATCTGGATGATTGATCTTGGATGGGATTAACCTGCATCCATTGAATCTGATTAAAGGATAAGGCTTTATCCTTTATGAGATAAAGGAATTTTTATCTTCTGCTCGAGATTGCTATTGTAATCTCCAAGTAATAATATCGACAAAAACAAATTGTCTTCGACCTTTATCCTAATTGGTAAGCTTGGCCGCCTCTGCTCTCGAGGTCTTGGGATCAATTCCTCTTAGCAACAATTTAATCTTTCTTTTTCGGGCAACTAGCCTTTTGGTTCTTCGTCTTCTGGGTGATTTCCGGCCAACCGGAGTTAGGCTCACCCGAACTCGACTCCGGCCTTTCGCCTCTCAAGCGTCCTTCCTCCCGGCTTCTCGTCCCTTGGACACCGCGCGAGTCCTTCTCGCTCCACCGGCGTACTCTTCCGTAGCTTCCGCGTCCCTCGGATTGTGCCGAGCCCGTCGGCTCACTTTCCCGCACAATCCTTCTCGTCCGCTACGTCTTACGCTCGACTTCCTCCGTACCTAAGCTCCTGCACACTTAGCAGAGGGATTAAACATACCATAACCTAACTTAACCTGGTTGATTACATCAAAACTTACCGGGGCACCAACAAAAAGCACGGACACTACAAGAACCAGTGTTTGATCAAGGTACGGAAAATTAATTATTGCAATAATTTTCAAATTTTTGAAATTCCTGTACAGTTTTTCAAGCATGCATCAATTTAGATATTACTGAAAATGTCTCTGAGAAATTAGATTTTTTGCATAACCAACTTAAGTTATTACAAGACAATTTATCAAATGTGAATACTATTAAAATAACTAATATAAATTCTTTAATCTTTAATATTAATACTAAAATTTTCGAACTTAATAATAATTCTTATAAAGTCAAGGATAATGATATTACTGAAAATTCTGAAAATGTTAAAAATAATAATATTACTAAAGATTCTAAAAATATTAAGGATAACAATGATTTTTCTAATGATAATTCTGAGTATAAAAATGAAATTGTCATTAATAATCTTTCTGATATGGGTCAAAATAATATTAATGATTATCCTGAAGATAATGGTGAGGATAATAGTCAATCCTTAGTTAATGTTACTGATCTGGAATATAATACTACAAATTTAATAAATAACCCTAAAAATTACTCTACCTACTATGAAGATGGAGAAGAATATAATTATGATGATGAGGATAAGGTGGAAGAAGAATTTCTTAGAATCAAAGCTATATTTAATAATGTCTATAAAAATTCAAACAAAGCAGAAGTATTAGATAAACTTGAAAAATTAAATGAAAAAGAAATAGTAGATGATTCAGATATTTTTGAATTAATAGAAATGATGCAGATGCAACTAGACCCAAAACTGTTAACAATTTAATCTTTAATTAATAACTTCAACATTAATTTTTAATTAATTTAACTCTAATTAATTATTAATTAATTTTAAATCTAATTAATTTTTAATTAATTTAACTCTAATTAATTTTTAATTAATTTAACTCTAATTAATTCTTAATTAATTTTAACTCTAATTAATTCTTAATAAATTTAACTCTAATTAATTCTTAATTAATTTTAACTCTAATTAATTCTTAATTAATTTAAACTCTAACTAATTCTTAATTAATTTAACTCTAATTAATTCTTAATTAATTTAACTCTAATTAATTCATAATTAATTTAACTCTAATTAATTCTTAATTAATTTAACTCTAATTAACTCTTAATAATTTTAACTTTTAATAATTTTAAATCTAATTAACTCGTAATAATTTCAATCTCAATCCTTAATAATACTAATTACTACTTAATAACTTTAATCCTAATTAATTCTTAATAATTTTAATCCTAATTAATTCATAATAATTTCAATCTTAATTAATCCTTAATAATTTCAATCTTAACTAATCCTTAATAATTTCAATCCTTAATTCAATCCACGAACAAAATTCTAATTAATTACTTTCAGATATGAAATTAATTAAAATCTTACCCAATTGGAACAATCAACTTAATAATATTAAATATGTCAAAGTAAGTTGACATATTCGTAGATTCACACGGTATATATCAAATTGAGAATTTGATACATTATTAGAAACTTAATTAAAATGTCTTGACTTGATTGAATCATGCATAAATAACATGTTTATGCATCAACTTATTGTTTAAAATATCTGTCATGTCATTCATGTTTAATTTTCTGCATGATTTAGAATGGATAGATAGGAAAAGGTTGACTGATACTTGCCTAACCTAGTACAAGGGTGGGGCGAGATGATAGTACGTTAGGGAAGCTTGGCCTAGTTAAGTGGAACTAGCCGAAGCTACCTCGCCATATCCTAGACTAGTTAGACCAGAGTTTTTCAAAGAGTAAAATAAAAATATTATTTCTTTAAAAGGCTTTGTCTAAGGAAAGGGTTGATGATCCAATAAGGCTACAACCAAAGAAGGCCTTTGTGCCTCGCCAAAACCTGGAAGCCAATTATTGAAATATACTTTTAAATTACAAATTGATTAAACTCGAATCTAACTCAAGGTCAGCCAGTCTATAAATAAATTGAGAAAAATTATTCAAGCATCTCACAATACACCTATAAGGCAACCATGCTTGCTTGTATTGAGACATGTAGAAACGGTGAGATGTTAAGGACTAATTAATTGACAAATATTTTTCAAAATGTTTTCAAAATCTTTTGGATATTTTCTTAAAAGTATATTTTCAAAATAATGTTTAAACATAATAATGTTTTTATGAATTTCATGCTTGCCTGATTGCTTATCTATAAAATACATTTTCAAAAATAATATATCTTTTCGAAAATTGTTTGACCTACACACATAAACACAAACCTTATAGGTCAACACTAAAATCCCTTAAGACACTTAGGTAGAGGACCTTGTAGTTAACAAGGGTAGCCAGAAGGTGTCAGGTTCAGATGGAGGTTTTGTTTGTTGTTCTTTTAATATATATATATATATATATTTCAAAATTATGCTTATCAAAAACATCATTTCAAAAATCATTCTTTAGGAAAATTTAGATCTTTTAAAATGATTTATGCTTTAAAAATTCATCATTTTAAAATATGTTTTTGAAAAATGTTTCAAAAACTTGTTATATCCTTCAAAATATTTTTCAAAAAATTATTTTTTTAAAACTATAATATTATTTCAAAACTTATTTCAAAAATGTGCTAATTCTCCTTTTGATTTGGATGAACTCTAAAGACACATAGGAAATATCCTTTATGATCTTCAAGAATTCTTAAGATTGTGTCAGATTTAGGGGGAGTCCTACTCAGAAGAAATTAATTCTATTTTCTGAACATTTTTTTAAAAAATTCTTTTCGTTTGAATCAAACCCTAAGACTTAGAGGAAGATCACTTGTAGTCAACAAGCTTCCTAGAACTGTGTCAAGTTTATGTTGGTGCAGGAAGCACCATATCGAACCTTGTTTTGATATTGGCAAAGGGTTCAAAGTTAAGTGTTATTTGTGATCTAATAATGTTACTCAAGTGTGCAAGAAAAGTCCTAGTGAAGGGCTGCTAGGCACCTGGCGAAGGGCTGCCAGGAAACAAAGTGCTAGCGAAGGGATGCTAGGCACCTGGCGAAGGGCTGCCAGGATACAAAGCCCTAGCGAAGGACTGCTAGGCACTGGCGAAGGAATGCCAGGGTACAAAGCCCTAGCAAAGGACTGCTAGGCCCCAGGCGAAGGACAGCTTGGGACTGAAGCCCTAGCGAAGGACTGCTAGGCATCGGGCGAAGGACAGCTCGGTATCCAAGACCTGGCAAAGGACCGCTAGGCAAAAGTCCAACCAAAGGAGCGGTTGGCATCAGGTACATTCTCCCGAGAGGAGTAGGTGAGGACGCGTTCCCCGTCGAGAGGGAACAGTAGGCGTCGGTTCGACCTAGGGCTCCATTTTGGAGACCAAAGTCAGAACCAAGACAGCTAAGGCTGTATAAACTAATATTTTATTGTTTTATTGTGTTTTGGACTAACCCTGGATGCAGGACCGAAGGAACGAGTGTCTGCAGCTCAGAGAGCCTCAAAGGAATGAGGCAACAGCTGACCAGGGCGCCCGGAGTGTCCCGGGCGTCCCCAAGGTGAACACAAAACACAAGTGGCAAAAACATGCTTCGATAGCTTATCTCCCGGGCACCTCCGTGCTCCCGGGCGCCCCAGCTGCTCCCGAGCGCCCCTAGCGTCCCGGGCGCCCCCAAGTGCAAGCCTTCGAAGCAAGCCACAGCGAAGCCGAGGGATAAGGTTTGACCCCGGTCAACCCGGGTGCCCCGAGCGTTCCGGGCACCCCGGTCAACATTTGATCCCGAAGTTGAAGGGATCAGACGCTGACCGAGACCGAGCCGGATCGGGCGACACGTGGGGGGGGGGCACCCCCGACATTCCGGGCGCCCCCAGGCCCTATATAAAGGGCCCTCGACCCCAAGCTTCGAACAAGACTTTCAATCAACGCTTCTACGCTCTTCTGCTCCCGCGCTCTGCTCCGGAAACCTCCCGACACGAGACTCAAGCGCCGACGACGTCCTCCCGCTCCGAAAATACCATCTACTCCGGACGTCGGTAATGAAGAGCTATTTTAGTTTACTGTACTGAATTCTGTAAAATCTTTTGTAAACTATTTTTGCGACATATAGAATTGCCCGCAGAAAACGGTCAACGACCGTGGGCCTTGGAGTAGGAGTCGACCTAGGCTCCGAACCAAGTAAAACCACCTGTGTCTGTGTGTTTTTAACTTTAATCTTCCGCTACGCATTCTCTCTTCAAATCCGAATGATTTTCGATATTCACCCCCCCCCCTCTATCGGTTTTCTCGATCCAACAGTTTAGGGGGAGGTCAAATTAAAAGAACTATTAAAATTTTCAAAATTATTATGTTTTCATACGCTATCTTTTCAAAATCTTTTTGAAAACATAATATTCTCTTTTCAAAACACCATCTTTTCAAAATCATTTTTATAATATTCTCAGTCTTAAAAATTATTTTGTAAATATCTTTCCATCTTTTGAACAAAGTCTTTAAAAAAAATCATCTCATCTTGAGCTTGGAAAATTTTCCAGGACACTTAAGAAAATTTTCTTGTAGTTAACAAGATTTCCTAGGATTGTGTCAGACTGGAAAAGAAACCAAATCAAGAAAGTGATCATTTTTAAAAAATATACATTTATGGAAAATCCCTAAGACACATAGGAATTTTCTTATGGTCAACAAGATTCCTAGGATTGTTGTCAGATTTAGGGAAGTTCAATTTTTTAACATATATAGATTTTTTCATATTGTTGGTGCAATTCAAGTACTTCGTGTTTGTTTTAATACTTTATAAAACAAGTACTTAGTTTCTCAAAAAAAAAAAAAGGAAGAGTTTTGAAAATCATTTTTTAAAAATTACATAAGTATTTTCAAAAGGAAAAGAGAAATTATCTCAAATGGGACATTTTTGTTCAAAAATTTTCATTGTTGGCGCAAGTTTTTTTCGTAATTTTTTTGATGTGTAACAAAGGGGGAGAGAAGAGCTTAAGTTAGATTTAGATTTTTTTTTATTTCTCCCAATGGATTAAACCTAGACTTAACCCTTAGACCGATCTAACTTAAGATATTGTCAAACATAAAAAAGGGAGAGATTGTCGGTGCAAGATGCATCAATGATGTCTTCCTCTAAGTGTTTCGATGTTTAACAATATACTTAAGTTAGTAACATTATGTGTTAGACAAGGTAAGGGTTTGTCAAAATGATCAAGGGTTAAACCAAACAGGACCTTATGTTTGGTAGGGTTAACCCAGGATTGATCAGGTTGATAAAGGTTTAGCCAAACATGATATGATATTTGGTAGAATCAACCAGAACCTAGGGTTGGTTAAGGTAACCAAGGGTTAGCCAAACATGATCTAATGTTTGGCAAGATGATCAAAGCTAGATTTAATCTGGTTAATATACTGAGGTTTAATCAGTTAGAACAAGGGTTAACTAAACAGGATCTGATGTTTAGCAGAAAACCCAGGGTTGGTCAGTTAGACCAAAGAGTGAGCCAAACAGGACTTGATGTTTGGCAGAAGAGAAGTCTAGTCAGGATTAATATGACTAGCAAAAGAAGTTTTTATCAAAGTGAAGGAAAGTCCTAGTTAACCTAGGCACGAAGTCCTGGTTCGAGGAATTGGGCACTAAGTCCTGGTCGAGGGCTGGGCACCTAAGACCTGACCGAGAGTTGGGCACGAAGTCCTGGTTCGAGGAATTGGGCAATAAGTCCTGGTCGTGTATTGGGCACCGAAGACCTGACCGAGGGTTGGGCAATAAGTCCTGGTCGAGGACTGGGCACCGAAGACCTGACCGAAGGTTGGGCAATAAGTCTTGGTCGTGGACTGGGCGCCAAAGTCCTGATCCGGAAGATCGGGCAAAAGTCCAACCGGAGGAGCCGGTTGGCAAAAGGTGACGTCTCCTGAGAGGAGTAGGCGAGGACGGGTTCCCTGGAAAATGGAACATTAGGCGTCGGTTCAACCTAGGGTTTCGAGTGAAATCCAAAGTCAGAACCAATCTTTAAGGCTTAGATTATCTGTATATTTGTCTTGTGTTTGATTGTCTTGCAGGTACTTGGAGTTGGAGGCAAGGTAGGCGAGCAAACACAAGAGATGGCCTAGGAAACCTCTTCCAGGGCGCCCCCATGACTCAGGCGCCTTGGATGGAAGGAAGCTTCCTGGGTTGGGTGATAACCACCATTTTTGTTGATTATTTTAGGCTCTAAAAATCCATGTTTGATCCACATTTTATATGCTTAAGTTTGCAATTGTATTAGGTTTCATGTATTTCCTCTATTTTGGCTTTTAATTCAAATCTTTGTATATTTGGAATATTTTTGGCACTAAATTTGAATATCATTTTGTAAGCTTCAAATGATCATGGACCTAGATCAAATCGAGTCAGACTTGAGTCAGCATTGGATCCAGATCAAAGGGATCAAGCATCGGATTAATAGGAGCAGTCCATTCCAGAGAACGGTTAGATCTGAACCATCGGTCAACTTCTGGTCAATCCGAGTTCAAGAAAGAGTCAATCATGTCCATAGATCGAGATCTGAAAATTTCAGCCAAATCAGAAGTAATCTGACCGTTGGATCAAGCTCAAGATGTTCTAGACCATCCATTCAAGAAAAGGGAAGATCTGGACCATCTGCCATTGATCTGGTAAATCCGAGCTGGGGATAGGTAGATCAGGACCATTGATTGGGATCTGTGGAGTTTGGTTCAGATCTGAAGAGATCCGACCGTTGGATGAAGTCAGATTGATCTCAGCCGTCCGTTGCTTCCATCATCATATGGCTGAACCCAAGTGCTGGGTCAAACTAAAGGGCTGAGCTGGGTTAACTCAAATGCTGGGCTGAGACTGGGTCGAACTCAACTGGCTTGGCTGAACCAAAGGGCTGAGTGAATCCAATTGCTGGGCTGAGTGAATCAAATGGCTTGGCTGACTGGATCGAAACCAAGGCTGAATCGAACAGCTTGGCTTGATTGGACCGAACCGATGAAGTTGGCTTGATTGGACTGAACCGCTGAAGCCGACACAAAAACCTCATCGCACAAAGAAGCTAGGGCAGACGGATTTTTCCCGACTCACTCCATCCACCTCCACCGGCGATCCATTCCCACATCATCGCCGCCGACCGGAGCTTCGATCGATCAGTTTGAGGGGTTCCCGACTCGATCAGATCTTCTCCATCCACTTTCCACCATCCTTGCCAGCTCACTCTCGTATGCGGTTGTTCGGAAGCAAAGAGGGCGTTAGGGGATCCATTCCCACTTCATCGCCGCCGACCGGAGCTTCGATCGATCAGTTTGAGGGGTTCCCAACTCGATCATGTAGGATCGATGCATGTGAGAGGGGGGTGAATCACGTGACTTTTAAATTTAAATCAGAGTGCTTTAAAAAACGTGCACAGCAGAAACGAAAGAAACGAAAAATGAACACACAAACACGAACGATTTTTACTTCGTTCGGAGCCTTCGGCGACTCCTACTCGAAGGCCCAGGTCCCTCGGACCTTTACGTTGGGCAATCCACTAATACTCTCTACCGGTAAACACCGATAGAGTAGGCGAGTACAAAGGAATTGAAAGTGTGACAACCCCACACTTTCAAGTAATTAAATGTAACAATCTATATATTAAAAAATTATCTTTTTACCGACGTCCGGAGTAGGTTGACTCTTTCGGGGCAGCTGGACGTCGTCGGCTCGAAGTGAAGCGTTTCCGGAGCAAGGCGCGAGCGTAGAAGAACTTGGAGGCTTTTGAAGAAGTGTTGTTTTGAAGAAGAGGGTCGAGGGCCCTTTATATAGGGCTGGGGGCGCCCGGGATGCTCGGGGCGCCCCCCCACGTGGCTTTCGATCCGGCGAGCCCTCTGGTCAAGGCTGATCTCTGCTTCTTCGGGATCATCTTTGACTGGGGCGCCCGACGCGCGCGGGGCGCCCGGTTTGACCGGTCAAGGCTTCATCTTCTTCGCGAGGGTGAGCTGCTGCAGCTGCCAGTGGCGTGGCACAGTGGGCGCCCGCGACACGCGGGGCGCCCGACGCGCGCGGGGCGCCCGAAACATCCGGGGCGCCCCCAAATGTGCTGCTGTCGGGGCGTTTACTTGTTCTGCTGACTTTGGGTTGACTCTGGGGCGCCCGAAACATCCGGGGCGCCCTGCTCAGCTACTGCCTCACTCCTTTGAGGCTCTCTGAGCTGCAAATACTCCTTCCTTTGGTCCTGCATCCAGGGTTAGTCCAAAACAGCAATTAATAAGTTAATTTACACAGCCTTGGCTGTCTTGGTTCTGACTTTGGGTCTCCAAAATGGAGCCCTAGGTCGAACCGACGCCTAATGTTCCCTCAAGGGGAACGCGTCCTCACTGGTTCGCTCCTCCAGTGACTTACCTCACTTACCTTGTGCAGCTCTACTTGACTTCTTGACCCACCAGGACTTCCTGCCAAGGCTCAACCACCTTGGTCTTCCTGCCAAGTCTCAACCAACTTGGTCTTCAGCCAGTTGTCAGGTCCCGCGGACCCAACTGGACTTCCCGCCAGGACTCAACCATCCTGGACTTCAGCCTGGTGTCTGGTCCTAAGTCTTTCAACCCTGCACACTTAGTAATGGGGTTAAACACTAACAACCCTAACTTTAACCACTTTGTCATACATCAAAACCCGAGTTTGACCGTTAGTGCAAACTGCACCAACAATCTCCCCCTTTTTGATGTAATGACAACCTAGGTTAAAGTTAGAGAAAAACAGCAGATATGAACTTGCATAAACATGCAAATAATATAACATAAGCATAGGTATGAAAGTTACAGCATACAAGAAAGCAGAGTTAATTAACTGTAATTAACTGTAAAATAAGCATGCTGTTTGTAATTTTCTAACCCTTTACCCTACTCTCCCCCTTTGTCATTCATCAAAAATTAGGCATAACAAGTGTAAGGGAGTAGAAATATAGGCTAAGTGTTAGAAATAAACAAGTCTTAAATCTATTTACTTAGCTCATAAAAAAATTTTCTTTCAAAATATCAATCTTAATAAAAAAAATGTTTTTAGGGATTAGTTGGAATTCCCTCTCAATCTTTATCAACTTTTATCAAAATTTTCAAAGGTGTTTTGTCAAAAATGATATTTTGAAAAAGTATTTTGACCTCAGCTCCCCCTGGACCAAGTAATGATTGTGGTCTCTTTTCATGTGTCTAACTCTAGTTACTGACTAACTATCTAGATGATAGTAGTGTTCACAGGGTTAGTCAAGTCAGGTAATAATGTCTAGCTCAGATTTTAGTGCAAGACTACTTGACTTGATCACTGTAATGTTGGTATTTTACGCCCAGACTTACTGTGATGCACTGACTTAAGCATTCGGAAGTCCAGGCAGAGTCCGCATCTCACAACCATTCTATGTTTTTGCAAACACAAACAAGTTAATCTTAATGTGTTTTGTGAGATGCGGCTACCTAAATCTATAGGTTCATGCAATTCTAGGGGTCAAGCTTAGGCTAAGTCTGCCAGTTTTGAAAATCAAATTTTGAAAGACAATAAAGTTCTTGAAAAACAAGTTTGAAAAGTCCGTGTTTTAGTTAAATTTTGAAAGACAATAAACTTTTGAAAAACAGGTTTGAAAGATCCATGTTTTTAAACTCACAAGCTTAATTAGTTAAACCAAAAGTCAACGTAAGCTTATCAGGTCAGTCCTAGTCTATAACACACATTCCTATTAACCTTCTTAAGTTGCTAAATTCAGATTCAGGAAGTGGTTTGGTAAATATATCAGCTAGGTTAGACTTAGATTCAACATGGTTAAGTTCAATTTCTCCTTTATTTACATGATCTCTGACAAAATGGTGTTTGATTTCTATATGTTTGGTCCTAGAGTGGTGGATTGGGTTTTTGGTTAAATTGATTGAACTTAGGTTGTCTATAAAAATTTTGACTTGTTTAAAATCTAAGTGAAGGTCCTTTAGGGTATGCATCATCCAGAGTAGTTGGGCTACACACTCACCCATAGCTATGTACTCAGCTTCAGTGGTGGATAGAGCAACACAGTGTTGTTTTCTGCTAAACCAACTAACTAGTGAAGGTCCTAGAAGCTGGCATCCACCACTGGTACTTTTTCTGTCTAATTTACAGCCAGCATAGTCTGAGTCAGAATATCCAATAAGCTCAAACTGGGTTGTTCTAGGGTACCAAATTCCTAATCTTTCTGTTCCTTTAAGGTACCTAAATATTCTTTTAACTAGGGTTAGGTGTGACTCCTTAGCACATGTTTGATACCTAGCACACATACTAACTGCAAAAAGAATATCAGGTCGACTTGCAGTTAAGTAAAGTAGGCTTCCTATAGCACTTCTATAGTACTTAAGGTCAACAGGTTTGCCTTTTGGGTCACTGTCTATAGTTTGATTGGTAGCCATAGGTGTCTTAATTTCTTTAGCATTATCCATTCCAAATTTTCTAAGTAATTCTTTAGTGTATTTTTGTTGATAGACAAAAGTACCATCACTGGTCTGTTTTATTTGTAGCCCTAAGAAGAAAGTTAATTGACCTACTAAACTCATTTCAAATTCAGTTTCCATTATAGTTGTGAAATCTTGTAAAAAGTCTGAGTTAGTTGAGCCAAATACTATATCATCTACATATACTTGGGCTACAAAAATATCATTTTTTAGGGTTTTGATAAATAGTGTTGGGTCAATTTTGCCTTGGTTAAAACCTTTTGAAACTAAGTAGTTAGACAGTCTTTCATACCAGGCCCTAGGTGCTTGCTTAAGTCCATATAGGGCTTTCTTAAGTCTAAAGACATAATCAGGGTGTTCTAAGCTTTCAAAACCAGGGGGTTGACCTACATAAACCTCTTCTTTAATTAGGCCATGTAGGTAATCAAGTTCAATATTGCCTAGGCCAATTACCTTAAGTTTACCATTGTTTCCAAAAGCAACGGTCCCTAGTCTTTTGTACTTGAGCTCTGTAAATTTGGTGGGATCCCCAGTCATGTGTCTGGAGCATCCACTGTCAATGATCCATTTGTTTTCCTACAGTTAAGTAAAAGGTTTAGACCTTAGGTTGAGTTTTAAAAAAAAAATCTAAGAAGATTTAAAAACTTGAGTTTGAATTTTAAATTTGAGTTATGTTAATTTTGATTTTGAATTTGAATTTGAATTTTAATTTTAATTTTAATTTGAATTTTAGTTTTAATTTGAATTTGAATTTTAATTTTAATTTGAATTTGAATTCTCTTTTGAATTTTAATTTTAATTTTAATTTTAATTTTAATTTGAATTTTAATTTGAATTTGAATTTGAATTTTAATTTTAATTTTAATTTGAATTTGAATTTTAATTTGAATTTGAATTTTAATTTGAATTTGAATTTGAATTTGAATTTTAATTTTTGAAAGTTGAGTTATCAATCAATAATTTGAATTTGGTTATCCTTATTCATCTCACTCGATCTAAGTCATCAATCAAGGGAGTCCTATGATTTTGTGAGATGATTTTGAGTTTGTTTAGAAAAGTTAACTTGACCTTGTGTTAGATCCAAGTTTAACAAGTAGTAATTTAAAAGTATACTTCAATAATTGGCTTCCAGGCCATGGCGAGGCACAATGGCCTTCTTTGGCCGAAGCCTTATTGGAGCAACAACCATTTTCTAGGCAAAGCCGCTTAAAGAAGTTAGACTTTTAATTTACTCATTGAAAACCTTGGTACTAAATAGTACAAGATTCAAATTAACTTTGAAGCTAGTCCTAAGTGCCCACCTGGGCAGAGGCTGATTTTAAGGTGCCAACTAGTTTGGAGCCTCCCCCTAAATTGTAGACTTGGTGTCTAGGGTCAATGTAATGGATGTCCCTTTTTGGGACGTAAAATTGATTCTGACCTACTTGCTTTGTTAGATAAGCTTTCGGAACCCACGCTTTTCGTTGATTTTTGCGGGGGTGGATAAAGGATATAAAAGATCTTTGGTTCGATCTTGATTTATATCCTATCCCAGATTTGTTGTAGCTCTTGGAGTTGCTCTTGTAATTCCTTCAACTCTGCTGGAGACATACGATATGGGGCCTTCGAGACCGGACCGGTACCGGGCACTAGCTCGATCTCGAATTCCACTTCTCGGTTGGGAGGTAGTCCAGGTAATTCTTCTGGGAACACTTCTGGATATTCGCAGACTACCCGCACATCCTCCTGCTTGAGTTCTTCCTTTGCTTCTGATTCCACTATGTGTGCAAGAAAACCAGCACACCCTTGCTCTAGCATCTGGTGGGCTGCCAAGGCTGAGAGAAATTTCTGAGTCTTCCTCCTTGGGGCTCCTTGAAACTCGAATGGTGGTTCTCCTTCTGGGCTAAAAACCACCTTCCTTCTACGGCAGTCCACTGAAGCGCTGTACTTACTGAGGAAGTCCATGCCCAGTATGATGTCGAAGTCCTGCATCGCAAGGACTATCAGATCGACATATAGCTCTCGGTCTGCAATCTTGATTGGCACAGCCCGGAGCCTCTGGGTGGACTCTATGATTTCCCCTGAAGGGAGAGTTGTCAGGAATCTGGACTCCCAACTCTCTGTAGGCACCTGTAACTTACTAGCAAAAGGTACTGATACGAAAGAATGGGTCGCCCCAGTGTCAAACAGTGTAGTAGCTAAATGCTGGAAAATAACTATTTGACCTGTTACGACCGTGGAGGCGCTGGCAGCTTCTTCCTTCGTGAGGGAAAAGACTCTGGCATTGGTTGGAACTGGTGCTGCTTCCAACCCTCCCTGACTGATCTGAGGTCCCTCCAGCATAGTAGGCATGCAATGTAACTGAGGCTGGCCTCCATACTGAACGGACTGCTGAGGAAGTACCTTGAACTTGTTTGGGCAGTCTCTGGATCTGTGTCCCTCTTGTCCACATGCATAGCATCCCGTTACACCCAAAAGGCATGCTCCTGGATGGTTCCTCCCACACTTAGGACAAGGTGGATACCTAACTTGCTTATTCTCTGGTTTTCCTTTCTGGCTGCCAGGCCACTGCTTCCTTTTGTGGTTCTTGTTCTTCCAGTTCTGGCTATTTGGCTGAGGCTTCTGGCCTCCTATTGTCTTGTTCTCAATCAGGACTGGCTTCTGCTGTGCTTGCTGTGCCTTGATGCTATTCAGGTAGTGCTCTGAGATTAGAGCACTACTGACCAACTCCTCGCTGGTCTGGGGTCGTTGCATCCCGCTGTTCACGTTGAGTGCTATCTCAGGGTTCAGCATGCGGAGCATCAGTCTGACTCGCTCCTTCTCTGTGCTGACTAGCTCTGGGCAGAGGCGAGCTAGTCTGTTGAACTTTGCGACTGCTTCTCCCACTGGTAGGCTACCCTGTCTGAACTCCATGAAGTCCTCGAAGTGCTTGTTGGTAACCTTCATGTGGAAAAATTCCTCATAGAACTCGTGCTCAAAATCTGCCCAGCTCATCTGGTTGACTATCTTCTTACTCTTGACTCGCTCCCACCACATACGAGCATCTCCAGTTAGGCAGAAGGAGGCACATTTGACCTTCTCAACCTCTGGCCAGTCAAGAAGCTCCATCGTGCTCTCTAAAGTCTTGAACCAAGCCTGGGCATCCCAGGGCTCAGTCGTGCCTGAGAAGTTTTCTGGTTTCAGCCTCTGCCACTGGACTAGGTATGCTTCTTGTCTTCGGTTCACAGCAGGGGTCTCCTGTGGGACTGGTGGAACTTCAGCCACTACTGGGGTCCCCACTCCTGCTGTGGGTGGTGTAGGGGGGCGCTGGGTGCTGATTTGCCATAAGTGTGGCGATGGTCTTCTGTTGTTCTGTAATCTGAGCTTGCATTTGAGCAATGACTGCCATCAGGTTTGGCTGTTCTGTGCCAGGCTCACTGTTATCTGGAACTGGGGTTCTGTTATTAGCATTAGGAGCTCGGCCTCTTCTTGCCATCTAATAATGCATAAAGGAACAAGAAATCACTACTACATTTCTAGGTATAAACTTGTCTTCTTACTTAGAAATCTGATATCCATTCTAGGGATTAAACATGATTCCGTGATACTAAGGGATTAAACATGCTTCCTTGTTCTATGCACATGTGAGTAGTACTTAAGCATTTCTCTATACTGCAATTAAATAAAGGAGCAATAGAAAAAAAAACTGAACTTAGAGCTTTCTTACTTGAAGACGGCAAGGTTGATGCTGATGTGTGTGTGATGCTGGAGAATGGGAACTGCTCTGATACCAACTGTAGCGACCCGCCTTCTTACTGTCTTTAGACGGATCGTTACTTTTCTCTACTTCTCTACTTTTGATACATGACTACAAATGCGGAAATCTTTTTTTTTTAAACTTTTAAATTCATCTAACAATTATATTCTATCTTAAGCAATCATGCATAATAACATATCACACTTCCTTTCTCAAAAGCTCGCGAATGGTACACTTTGAAGCCTGCCTCACCCAACTGAACTGTCGGGTACCAGTCGACTGGTGACGTGGCAGTCGACTGGTACGCCTGTGAGCTGAAAGTTCAGCTTTCGGCAGTTGCTTCACAGCTCCATCAAACCCATAATTTCGAGCCATATGGAATCATGACACCATTTCTATACTCTATACAAATTTTCTAAACAGTTTAGCCAATCAAAATGAATCCATAAACTTAAAATTTGGACTTTTACGAGATTTAGCAAGTTATGAAAAACTATCAAAAACTTTAGTCTAGAGTTTGTACCAAACTTTGCTTCTAACCATTTAAACTCATCATGCAAGATTCTATAACATTGCTAAAGCATTATGGAATACGAATGCAACTTTTCTAGACATATTTAAGCAATAAAAACTTGATTCAAAGAGGAACATTGATACTATCTTGGCACAAACACCTTTTTCTCTAACAAAGTATCAATATTTCTAACTACTCACACTTTTACTCATCCAATGCAATCATGGGGATATATATGCTAAAGGAAATGACATGGAATCTTTACTCTAAGAAATTTAGCATATAAAACTATCCAAAACTCAAATACTCCATAATCTCCATAAAGCAAGAACTTGAAATTTGAATAAACTTAAACATTGCAATTCAAATAACTAAAATGTCTCGTCTCAAGGATCTCTCCATAATCAGCCACCACACACACTCTACTCAGCATCGCCTCGTCGTCTTCCTTCAGAATTGCTTGCCTTTACCTTTATCTGCAATAAGAGGAAATGCATCTATAAGCAAAAGCTTAGTAAGTACTATCTAGCTCACAAAATCTCGAATGTGTAAACATGCATCTAGAACAATATGAAAATCATATGAGATACTAATATGCTTGAAAGAAAACTAAGAACATGCATAGCTCAAAACATGCATACTCAAGCAATAATAAATCTCAATTTACTTTTCTTGGCTCAACTTGAAACTTTAGCTATTCTTTAACTTTTGAAAACTCTTTAAACTTTCGAAAACTTTGCTAAAGCATATACTTGAAAATACTAATCACTTGGATCCACTGAAGACGTAAGTACCATCTGATGCGCGTTCCCTAAAAGGTTGGGGTAGCGAGCCACCAATCCTAATAGAGCAGACCTTGGTCTACCAGGGCCAAGACCTTGGAATTGGACACCTGGATTTCTTTAACGACGCCCTTGGACGCCGGGTACTGGCCTTATAAAATAAAATAGCTTTTCTTACTTTTCTTTCTTATCTGTAAATGCCTTGGCATTTTCTGGAGCACCTTGCGTGCTAAAATCCCTAAGTCTTGACTTTTGGGGATTTCTTAAGGCCTTGGCCTTCTCTTTTCTTATCTTTATCTTTTCTTTTCTTTCTCATAGCTTTCTTGGACCCTAACTCACATAGGGTATTAATCAACATATATAAGCATATAATGAACTAATATCACATGCTAAAACTCAAACAAAAAGGAAATATCTCTTTTAAAAACTTTTAAAGGAAATTCTCGCGAAAAAAACCGCCTCTTACTGCAGGTGAGCAGTACTACATTGATATCTTGGACTTACAACCAAGATTAACGTCTAGAGCTCGGGAGAAACTTGAGATCTCGGAGAATTCTTCACGTCTACGCGTTCCTCTCGTCGCGGGGATCCCAAATATAGGATTATCTCTTGGAGAAAAGCCTTGGCCGGCCCTCTAGGCCTTGGTGTGGCGTGCGCACAAGAGAGGAGAGGAGAGGGGTCGGCGCAAGGTGTTGGCCGAAGGGTTTGAGAGAAAATCCCAACTTCTCTCTTTAAATTTCTATTTATACTTAAGGGTCGGATCAACCTAACTATCGCTTAAATACCCTTCTCTCCATCCGTTTCTGTGCTTGATACCCCTAGCCCAGCCGGTTGGGCGCTTGTGCTGTTTCGGTGTGGTCGCGGGTTCGAACCGCCGGCTGCCCTTAACCGGTTTTTATTATTTTTCCATTTCCTTTTCTTTTTTTTTATACCAAACGAACTCGGAAAATTCCATAAAAATACTCTAAAAATTCCTAAAAATATCTAGAATATTTCTAAACCATCTCTAAATAATTCTAAGGACTTTAAGAATTAAAAATGGAAATTTTGGGGCGTTACAATCCCCCATACCTTATAAAAAGTTCGTCCTCGAACTTAGAATAACTCTGGATATCGTTCTCTCATGCTGTCCTCACGTTCCCAAGTAGCCTCTTCATGCTTTTGATTCTGCCAGATGACCTTCACTAGTGGCACTTCTTTGTTTCTTAATCTCTTAACTGCTTTGTCCACTATCTGTGTCGGTCTGCTCTCATAACTAAGATCTTCTTGGATCTGTACTGACTGAGGCTGAATCACTTGGCTAGGGTCGTGAATACACTTCTTCAGCATAGAAACATGAAAGGTACTGTGGATAGCTGACATATCCTCTGGTAGGTCCAGCTCATATGCTACCTTACCAACCCTCTTTATGATCTTGTAGGGTCCTATGTAGCGAGGACTTAGCTTGCCCTTCTTACCAAATCTCACCACTCCCTTCATGGGAGCGACCTTGAGAAATACTGAATCTCCAACTTGGAATTCAAGTGGCCTACGGCGTGTGTCAGCATAACTTTTCTGTCTACTCTGGGCAGTCTCAATCCTCTGGCGGATCGTCTGGATAGCCTGAGTGGTCTCATCTATAAGCTCAGTCTGGCTGTCTAGTCCTGACTCCATCTCTTTCTTCTCACCAGCTTCTTGCCAACATATGGGTGATCTACATTTCCTGCA